>OZ020615.1:29845674-30445674 GCA_963971575.1 Liopterus haemorrhoidalis
AATTTTAATACTTTTTTACATATTTTGAACACAAAACAAATAAATAAATGGATTTTTTTTATTAAGAATGGCCAAAAATTAAAATGCAATGAAAAGGACATTTTATAATGACAATAAATTTAATCTAGAATTTGCAATTTGAGTATGATTTACAAAGCATAAACAAAATGACCAAAAGTCCAAATTAATAGATAAAAATTACTAGATTTCAAAATTTAGTTCCGCCTAAACGTTTAAAATAGCCTATATATGCTGTTCACTTTTGTAAAAACAAACTAAGAGGAAATTTTGATTTCAGTAGTTTGCACCTTTTAAATTGTGTGTCAGGTTGGTGTTGAAAAATGGTAAAAAATGGTAAGGCAATGGCGCCTGTAGGCCTGAGTGATTGTTTAAAATATAATTAAACACTTCATTCTTCTGCATTACAAGCACTGAGAAAAAGCAGTTTAGTAAGCCTTTTGCCCAGAAGCCTATTTCTGTCTCTGCATACAGTGGCCCCTTCTTTCGAAAATAAGCGCTCTGAAGGAACTGACGTCGCTACTACAGACAAGAATTCCTGAGCAATTTTTATAAGTTAGGGAAGACTGTCTTCATATCGTCCTAAACCAGTAGCGGATTGAAAAAGAAATAAAGATTCGATAACGATACTGGGTCAAATGTAGTGATATAAGTAAGGTATCGGAAGATAAGTATCGATACTAAAATCGCGATATCGAGTGAAAAATATCGATACTGGTATCGTGTCAGTAGTATCGGAACATCCTTACCCTTATACTGTCTGTCATGTCTCTTTGTCTGTTCGTTAGAAATTGTGGTCATAGTTCTGAATATAGAAAGTTGAAATTTAGTTTGCTTGTATAGTTTTTTGGCATGTAGGAAAACTATTCAAAAAAACACATCGCGGGAAATATATAAACAAATATATATTAATCGAAAAATATATTTTTTAAAATGTTGAGTAGGGTATCCAATGAAGCACTTAATACATAGATAATAATCTATAACATTTTAGTTTTGAAAAAACAAACTTCTTATGGAATTATGGGGGGGGGCATACATTGTTCTGGCCCCAGCTGGTCTCTAGCTGCCTCCCTAGATATACTTGGAGAAAAATTAAAATTTCAAATAAAACTAAGTGCCCGTTTTGGGAATATTTCAAATTGTGAAAGATGGAAGCAGGTCAAAGGGCCGCTTACGGTAATCTTTTCAAAATTCAAAACCATTATATTTTCATTAATGTTTATGATGATAAAATGGTACCCCCCTCAAATATGCTCTGACTTGCCTCCCACCCCCTTGATTTCTAAAGTTAGCGCCGCCATTATCTAAAAATCTCAACAAAAAAAATTCAATAATGTACTTTGATGGGAACCGGAATAGTTCAACATCAATTTTTTATCAGATTATTTTGAAAAATATAATTTTTTTTGTGTTGTAGATATAAATTATTTAAAAAA
Organism: Liopterus haemorrhoidalis; assembly: GCA_963971575.1. Classification (NCBI taxonomy): domain Eukaryota; kingdom Metazoa; phylum Arthropoda; class Insecta; order Coleoptera; family Dytiscidae; genus Liopterus; species Liopterus haemorrhoidalis. The sequence continues at coordinate 29,847,132 of OZ020615.1, forward strand.
AAATTACTGTGTTATATCAAAAGGAAGCTATTAAGACGTAAATTAAGAAACGAAAAGTAGTTTCTAAAAGTTCTTAAACACGATTTTTTCCCATAATTGTGCTAAAATTATTATCCCACACCTTGTAACCCAGAGGGGTTAAACTAGAAATAATTAAGTTCGCTTGTAAGTCCCTATATGAAAGCAAGTGGCCCATTTTTTCTAAAGTTATGAAATATATTTATATATATTTTTTTTGTAGTGCCAAGACCTACACTTTTCTGGGACCTTATGCTGTTTGACCTACCTTATTTGTCCAAATAAACTGTATTGTTTGTTTTATAAAATTATAGATTTATTTATAGCTTTTTCAAACATTTTTTCTTCAAAGTACCTTTCACTTTTAATACTGTTTTCCCAGCGTATTTTTCAGTCAAGATTTTATTTTTTTAATAGCATACATCTCTCGCAGTTGTTTTTAAATAATCTTCTTTGTGGTTTGAAATCTGCCACATTTGAGAATTGACATTAACTCTAGAATATGAAAAAATCTACAAAATGATTTTAATTCATTACTAAAAAAAAAAAAAAAATCCGAATTATGCATTTTCCTTAGTGGGCCTTATTAAATGCTAGATATGTTTAACGGACCGAATTGTGTTGGACCGGGAAAAAATTAAATTATTATTTAAAACAACTTGAATACGGTGGGGGGTAGATGATATTAAAAAAATCGCTTGAGGACAGAGGGGGAGAAATTCAAGAAATCATTTTTCGGATGGGGGTTAGAATTCAGAAAATTTATTGATACGACGAGAGGGAACGGGTCGATAATTGTAAGCAGTCCGTTTAAAAATAAGCGTACAACGTTCGAGCATAGAATGAGCTCCGTCCGATATTATTCACTGAGTCTACTACGCATCTAACTGCGAACTGGCAACTGCCAACTTATATCTGTTGTACGTAAATGTACTGTTAATATGCCTTAAATATATAGTTAATTTATATTCTATTTTAAACTTGCAAGAGTCATTATAATATGTACATCCGTAATTATACTTTTATGAATGGCAAGTTTGTTGTTTTTAACTTTTGAATAGGAGCGAAATATATATTGTTGTTAAGCAAAGAATTTTATTTGTAATACACATTTTCAATTGTATCGCGTCAGAATTTACACTGATAAAATCCTTTAGTTATTCTAAATGGCGTTTCTTCAATATCTAATGTAAGTTTTAATTGTAAAGATACTTCCGATATGATATATCTGTGCAATATCTTGTTGAGATTTAATATAATGTAAAACAGCACGTAATACGAAGCGCTAACTTTTAGTTTATTTTCCACTTTAACTAGTAAAGTTTCAGAACGATTCTAACAAGTTTTGAGATAGAGAATCTGGGTTAAGACATGGATTTACAAGCTATTTTCACTAGGATACGATTTTCCAAATTAGCATTGGGTGATATTACAAAACAAATGAATGACGATTCTACCTATAATTCAATAATAAAAAAAATTACAGTATCTATTCCAAAATTATAAGGAAGACTGGACCAGCTACGAAAAATTTGTAAGGAACAAGCTAAGGAATGAAAGAATGCCTGGATAATGGAAGAGTAGAGATGTCTGGAAAGGACGTTTCAATATAGGAAACCGACGTTACTCATAAAAGTCGTGAGATACTGGTAGGTAGATACTGATTTTTATCAATTATTCAGTTGTTTTGCTCAGCATGCATGAAACTCTCTGTTAACGAAACCCAATGAAAACCGTATCATTTATAGTTTTTATTATAATTCTATGTTTATTTTTGTCAATTACGCACATATGTATATACCTACCTATATATGACGATTGCAGCATGGTAGATGTACCGACAAGTGAAACATGGCGATGGTTCCTTTGACAACGAAATTTGCTTAAGAATGAAGGTTAGAAACCGAACACAGCGACTTTCTTGGAGATTAAGCTGAAACATAAATGAAGCTTTTCTTTGATCACCAATTAATCTAATCTAGATTAGTCTAATTATCCCACTGCTGGGCAAAAGCTTCACCTCTGTTTTCTACATATGACTTGTTGTATGCCAATTGACCACCGTTTGTTCAAATCGTCTCTCCATTTCGTCATTTGACACCCTCTGATTCTTTTGTAGTCTCTCGGAGTCCAATTTGTACTGGGTTGCTTTACCGGTCATTTCTGGTCCCCATCGTACGTCCTGTCCATTTTAATGTTTTGGCACATTTTACTGCGTTTTTAATTTGTAATTTCATCTGTTTTTTTTTTTTCCTGGGAATAGTGAGTATATTTCTTTCCACGTTTCTCTGACAAACGTTTTCTAAGACGAAATATTAAATTTAAAAATAATTTTGTAATTTGTATAACTAGATTTACATGAGTAAAGGCTGTCGATTAGACGTAAATCTGGTATGTACTAAGTTTAATTAAGACTTAAGACTTGCTTTGTGCTGCACTTGTAGTTACACAAATATAATTTAAAAATATTTATGTAAAGTGTGAATTTTTACATATTTCAGGGTGTCGTAGGTACTAGTAAGTAACGCCAGCTAACAGAAAATCGGAATACTGAATATTTGAAATAATTTTTACGAAAAAGGCATTAGCAGGTGTTAATCCTTCGCTTAGATTTATTAAAGTCAGTGTCATCTTTTCCGAGCTAGTTGCTGATTCTTTTTCAACTAGATCTTCGATTTTGAGAATAAGTTCTGTCAACTTAAATCATGTCTTGAAAACTGACGTTAATGGATTACTTTTGACGAAAATGTCATTAGCAGGTCTTAATCTTTCGCCCAGATTTATTAAAGTCAGTGTCATCTTTTCCGAGTTAGTTGCGGGTTCTTTTTCAACCAGATCTTCGATTTTGAGAATAAATTCTGTCAACTTAAATCATTTCTTTTTGCGATCTGAACAATATTTTCGGTTATTTTCTTAATTGTCACAGTGTCATCATTATCCCCCGAGTTAAAAAAGTTAGTTACACAATATGTGATCGTTCGAGAATAACGCGCGTGAATATTTGAATTTTAAGTTGTTCTTAAAACTTCTTTTCTTTTTTTTTTCATGTAGGTATATTTCAAAAATTAAATTGTAGTTCGGGCGACTCGCGAATTACGATTTTTTCGGCTGCGATTAAAAAAAGTGGGGGTCCGGTGTCGTATATATACACACGAATTTTCAAATTTTTCAAACGGTGTCTGAAAGTAGGTCATTCAAGTAGTATTTTTCAGAAAAAAAAATTGCGGGTTATCGCGATTTTCTTGAGTTACAAAGGTAAAAGTTTTGTAAAATGCATTGTTGTAATTACATTATTTGTCAAAAGATGGCAGCATAGAACGTGCTACACTGTTCCGTAGAATGTTTTTGTTATTAAACATACCCTAACCTAAGATAGTGTTTTGTCATTAAACTAGAAGATATGTAGCTCGCTCCGCTTGGTTCTACTAGCCTAATACGCTCCTAACCTAACCTAAAATAATACTTTGTCATTAAACTAAAAAGTAGATCGCTCGCTCCAGTTGCATTCTACTTACCTACCCTAACCTAAAATAGTGTTTTTGTCATTAATCTAGAAAGTAGGTAGCTCGCTTCGCTCGGCTTCTTATAACCAAACCCTTACTAACCTAACCTAACCTAAGATAGTGTTTTGTCATTAAACTAGAAGATGGGTAGCTCGCTTCGCTCGGCTTCTTCTAACCAAACCCTTACTAACCTAACCTAACCTAAGATAGTGTTTTGTCACTAAACTAGAAGATGGGTAGCTCGCTTCGCTCGGCTCTTCTAACCAAACCCTTACCAACCTAACCTAACCTAAGATAGTGTTTTGTCATTAAACTAGTAGATGGGTAGCTCGCTTCGCTCGGCATTTTCTAACCAAACCCTTACTAACCTAACCTAACCTAAGATAGTGTTTTGTCATTAAACTAGAAGATGGGTAGCTCGCTTCGCTCGGCTTCTTCTAACCAAACTCTTACTAACCTAACCTAACCTAAGATAGTGACTTTGTCATTAAACTAGAAGATTGGTAGCTCGCTTCGCTCGGCTTCTTCTAACCAAACCCTTACTAACCTAACCTAACCTAAGATAGTGTTTTGTCATTAAACTAGAAGATGGGTAGCTCGCTTCGCTCGGCTTTTTCTAACCAAACCCTTACTAACCTAACCTAACCTAAGATAGTGTTTTGTCATTAAACTAGAAGATGGGTAGCTCGCTTCGCTCGGCTTCTTCTAACCAAACCCTTACTAACCTAACCTAACCTAAGATAGTGTTTTGTCATTAAACTAGAAGATGGGTAGCTCGCTTCGCTCGGCTTCTTCTAACCAAACCCTTACTAACCTAACCTAACCTAAGATAGTGTTTTGTCACTAAACTAGAAGATGGGTAGCTCGCTTCGCTCGGCTCTTCTAACCAAACCCTTACCAACCTAACCTAACCTAAGATAGTGTTTTGTCATTAAACTAGAAGATGGGTAGCTCGCTTCGCTCGGCTTCTTCTAACCAAACCCTTACTAACCTAACCTAAGATAGTGTTTTGTCACTAAACTAGAAGATGGGAAGCTCGCTTCGCTCGGCTCTTCTAACCAAACCCTTACCAACCTAACCTAACCTAAGATAGTGTTTTGTCATTAAACTAGAAGATGGGTAGCTCGCTTCGCTCGGCTTTTTCTAACCAAACCCTTACTTACCTACCCTAACCTAAAATAGTGTTTTTGTCATTAATCTAGAAAGTAGGTAGCTCGCTTCGCTCGGCTTCTTCTAACCAAACCCTTACTAACCTAACCTAACCTAAGATAGTGTTTTGTCATTAAACTAGAAGATGGGTAGCTCGCTTCGCTCGGCTCTTCTAACCAAACCCTTACTAACCTAACCTAGCCTAAGATAGTGTTTTGTCATTAAACTAGAAGATGGGTAGCTCGCTTCGCTCGGCTTCTTCTAACTAAACCAAGTAACAAGTGTTTTATATATATATATATATATATATATATATATATATATATATATATATATATATATGTGTGTGTGTGTGTGTGTGAAGCAGCGGGTATAACTAATAGGTAACATATTTAGTTATAATATCTTCTGGTATTTCCTTTCGACCTTGAAATATATTAAATAATGTAGTCGCTTATTGGGATATTAGGTCAATAAAAAAAAAATTTACTTATTCATATATTTGAATAGACCGGTTTCGACAATTTATTGTCTTCTTCAGTATCTCTGAGGAAAATCAGTCTCAATTTTCCTCAGAGATTTAGCAGTGTAATTCGTTCACAGCTGGCATTTAGTTTATAAAGTACCCAATGATAGCGCTGCGATAGATATCGAATTTAAGTTCATTTTACGAATATCTAACCTAAAATTGCAAGTTATAAAAGTGAAAAATAATTAAAACTGTGTAAAAAATTAACAATTTCCGTACCTAATATAATTTATTTAACCTATTACTAACCAAACCTAACCTAAGATAGTGTTTAGTCATTAAACTAACAGGTAGGTAGATAGCTCGCTTCACATCCGTTGCATTCAGCAACCTAGCTAAACCTAGCGCTGTGGTAAGCGTTGATATATGGAGAAATCTAACCTAAAATTGCAAGTTAAAAAGTGAAAAATAATTAAAACTGTGAAGAAAACTAACGATTTCCGTACCTAATATAATTTATTATTATCTAAGAAAGATGTCCCTACAAAAAAATCATGAAAATAATGTAAATTGAGTGTGTATATATACGGCACCAGAGCCAAAAGTGGTCACAAATATTTTCCCCGCTAACACCGAAACCACGAATAACTAACCCGCGATTAAGGAGCTTTGATTGTATTGCGATCTACACCAATGTGCATTTTTTTCAGATTCTTAAAACCATCCCTCTGGATGTATAGATGTTATAAACATATTGGGGCAAGCTCATAACCATTTACTTAATTCTACAAAAAAATTTGACGTTTATGAAAAGAGTGCGACATACCACTCAGATACCGAGTCAGAGCGAGAAATATGATTAGTAGTACGTAGTTGTATATGCTAATAGTGCTACTAACATTTAGTAAAAGATTATGAGCTTTTCACATTAAGTTTTATGTTGTATTCCATCTATTTCTGTTGTTAGATCTAATATTTCATAAAAAATTAACTACAAAAAATGTTTGGCTATCTTTATTGTATGACATTAATGTAAGTTATCAGTTATCATAACATTAGTGAACACCCGTGGGACAGTTAGTTTTTGCTGGTGCTCGAGTCGGGCGCTAACACTGCTAGCTCACCGTTCCAAGAACTCTTATCAGGCGAACAGCGAACTGCCTTATATCTCCGCAACTCGCATGCACGCCATAAGAAATAAATATGGCGAATGTTATAACACAGATAAGGAACTTAAATGCATTATTAACTCGAATATGCGAGGTATTTTTATATAAAAAATAACCCAAGGAAGAATGGAAAATACATTTATAATTTTCTTTATTTAACCATTTGAGGCTGAGACACAGAATCAAATGTATCCACATAAACGCAGAAACATTATGAGCAAAGTTATTAGAATAATCTTTAAAATCATTATAAATTATACATAAATCATCAGTCACTCTCTGCTGTATCTACTTGAAAGAAAAAGAAGAAAAGAACAAAAGTCTTAACAGGATCTCTAGCCGGTCGCTATGGCGTAGTGGTCAGCTCATTTGACTGCTAACCGTGGGGACTCGGGTTCGAATCCCGGTGATGGCATGGATGTTTGTATTTGTCATAAAATTAAAAAAAGTATCCAAAATAAATATAACAGAGTAGCTGGCTAAAGGTCCATATATATTAGGACCAAAGAGCCAAAATCATTAAAAAAAAAAAAAACATGATCTCTAGTACGACAGTCAGGGTTGGCACCTCTGCAGTATCAAGGTCGGCAGTATAACACTGGCAAAATGGCACTAAAGCAGAAGAAATTATATGGGATCTATATAAATTCACAAAATTTTACTGTTATCTTTTGTTATATGGCATTTCAGCGATAAAGTCTAATACATTTTTTTTTTCTACAGCCATTATGAAAAGCTAATATTTGAATTGATTTTTTAAAATTTGAAATCGGGCACCTTTAGGCACTAGTATCTAATAGTGACAGATGTAAAAAAGAATATCACTAGAAACCATAATTTGAATATTTTATTTGTTATTAATATTTACAATACAATAATTTAGATTATGATAAAATATTTTAGATTTTTTAGATCTACAATTTACAGATTTTCTTTTTAAGAATGCAATTACATTCGAATATTTACTATTATCTATATATTTTTACGTAAATTGTCGTATGAATTATGGAATAATTACTCTATAATGCAGACGGTTTCAAAATTTTAGATATGTCCACAAAATACGATAACCACTTTTTCTGACATAACACGTACTATTTTCCCGTCACCATTTCGTCAACCATTTGTAAAAATGGTTCCTATAACAGGGTAACACAATAAAATAAAATACAGAAAAAATAATAGTTTAATAAAGTACGTTGTACAAATATCAAATTTAAGAAAAGTAAAGAAAAATAAAAACATATACAAATTATTAGAAATTTTCAAAGCAGTATTTCTTGAAACGTTGCAATGAGCATGCATAAACATCCATACTAGGGTCGATTTTGTTGAAATAGCTAGACATTCTAGCTATCGGAAAATTCAGTCCCAAATTACTCTTAAATGGTTTATTACAGAGCAGCACACGGTTTCTTAAAGTATGAGAGCCACAATTAAAATTCGTAATTGGGATTAATGAATATATATCTACCATATTACTTAAAATTTTATATAGGAACGTAAGATCTAAAATAATGCGTCTAGTACGTAAGCTATTTAAATTGTAAAAAATAAGATTGTCTTCGTAGGATCTGTAATACTGACGTCTGTTAAATTTAAAGTTTAACCTGTCTATAAATTTCTTTTGCACTTCCTCAATTTGTTCAATATATACATTGTACTGAGGATTCCATATTGTGCTGGCAAATTCCAAATGGCTTCTAACCAGGCTATTATAAAGAATAATGAGTGGTTTTGGATCAGTAAATTCATTGGCAGCTCTAAAAATAAACCCTAGATTTCGCATGAAGAGCCCTTCGCATGATTTCACAAACGTGCCCATCAAAAATTAGTTTTAAGTCTAGGATGATACCGAGATCCTTAACTTCAGCTAGAGTTTTCAAAGGACATCCATACAGACTATAATTAAAAATAAACGCACTAAAATTTCCAGTAAAATTTATCAAACTACATTTATTGGGGTTAAGAGTCAGTTTGTTTTCAGTCAGTTCCTGACAATGCTCTACCTTGGTCACACATTTGTATAATTTTAAGTCATCAGTATATAAAAGTAATTGAGAATTTCTAATACAGTCACCAATATCACTGATAAATATCGCAAAGAGCAGAGAACCAAGGTGTGAGTCCTGTGGAACGCCAGAGATCAGTGTTGAAAGAGTTTTAAAATTGTGCATTGAAGTTAAGCTGTTGATGTCACATTCGACAGCCACAGGTCACTGCTATATTTTGTACATTTCACAATGCAAAATTTGGTTCTCGTTCTGGAAATTTTGTTCTCGCCTTCTGAGATCTTAATCTTAAATTAAGAGATATAGAAACAACGTAATATGATAGATCAATGATTATTAGGTATTTATTAAAAAACAATATTGTCATAAAAAATCAATGAACATTTTAATTTGTTTGGAGCTGAAACCTAGTTATGAAACGTTATAGCCATTTTAGGAGTGTAGCTGATAGAGATCTCGGACATATTTCATATTACATATTTCATTCATAATCATATGGGTTTCAGGTCATTTAGATGCTATCTGTTATAAATAAAGCATATTAAATTCGCGGAAGTTATAGTAAATACGAGATTATAAACAAGGCTAAGAGATTAGATTAAGTTGTTTAGACGTGACTAATATTACACTAATAAATATATACTAATAAGTACACCGATAGATTTTACGATCTAATAAGTTGTTTTTAAATATTTATTAAGCCTCATTCCTTTTTAATAGATCTAGAAATAGAACTGATTTATATAAAAATATATATCATTTGTTTTTTATTATTCATATTCGAGTACGGGTATATAAAATAAAAAATTAAAGGAATGCTAAGAATAAGTTTTTATCATCTCCTCTTCATTGTCTAAAAATAAACCAAGTAAATAATCTAAAAAGTTTCTAACTGAGGACAGGGACTAGGGAATAATCCTTAATTTAATTCTTTTAATTTTGCAAATTTAACTCTTCTACGATCGGTTGCTGCTCTTCTTCTTTTTCTTTTTGCACTGTCAGTCGAGTTAACTTTTGATCTCACCCACATAAGTCCTCCATCTTGTTAATTGTCAGGTTTTTTCATGTGTGCTATATACCAAAAACTTGTTAGATCTGTGATTAGTTGATCTCTCCATTTCTTGCGAGGTCTTCCCACTTGCCGACGGGTATTCAGTCTTTCCTCCCATATCCTCACCTATTTGTCCTTGCCTTTTGCTAGAAATTTAAAAAATTACATATGTCTTTTATTTTTAACACTAGAACTACCAAACCCGTCATTTTGACGGGTAGCGTAGATAAGGTCCAAAGTGTCTTCTATAATATCCTGGACTTAGCAGCAATAAATGCTTGGATATTGTACAAGGAAACTATTGGCATAAATATAAGTAGAAAGAAATTTTTGTTTCAATTATCCGAAGAATTGGCAGCTGAACATGGAAACATTTCAAATGAAATGTCTACCCTTATATCTACTGAAATGTCTGATTCAGGTAAATCTTGTCAAATAAGACTTTGTAACAAAAACAAAACGAATTCTATTTGTTCTGAATGCAAGAAATATGTTTGTGGAAAATGTACTGGACCGATCTGCAAAAAATGTGTTTTATAATTAAAATAAATTTTTTAGATTAAGAAGTTAAAATGTTAACTGTTTTGATTATTTTTATCACGTTTAATAAAGAAACTTATAATTTACTATATTACATGTGTTTTTATTCATTTAAAGGTTAAAAAATAGAATTATTAAAATACCCGTCAAATTGACGGGCGTGGTATAGTTAGGTATACATTCAATATCGGTAGTTCTAGTGTTAATATTAATTCTGAACATGTATTATTTTAATTATTTTTTTTTAATGTGTTATTTGTAATGTGCAGTGATATTTTAATTTTTTGATTTAATGTATTCTTATTATTATTATTTTATGACTTGTGTTTACACAAGCATTCTTTGTAATGTAAGTAAGCACACATGCATTCATTCAATGTAAGTAAATTTTTCATTTTTGTAAGTTATCATTAGCTATTTTTTATACATTGAAGTTGGCATTTCCTGAACAAAATGAACAAAAGCTTCAATCAATCGGTAAAAGTAACTAGAATTGAAAATCTAGTTCCGCCTAAACCAAGGGAACTTTACTGAACAGACTTTAGGTACTGGTGCTATAGTTTATGAGACTACATTCCGATTGATCGACAGAGAACCGATAAACAAATATATATCAATTTCACACAATTCTATCTTAATTATCAATTCCTAGCTATATCCTTCAAGCTATAACTGAATATATTCAGATACACGGATCTACATGTGTTTTTGTATATGGAGCGCTTCTATTGCAACTATAGCTACGAAGAGCGAGTGAAACACAACATACTTCTAACCCAACATCTGAACGAATAGCATCACTTAATTTTGATTGAACAGTCATCTGCCAAGTAAATCTTCCTCAAACAGATTCCTTGATCTCTTGATTATAATAATACTTTGATCAGTGCGGTTTTGTATAGTGGCGTATTTTTAGAGTATTCAAGGTATTGATGTATAGTGCCAGTGATTCCAAAACTGAGTTCCGCGGACCCCTGCGGATACGTATGAGTCCACGATAAAAATTTGCATTACTTAGTTAAATCATAAGAATTTTAATATAACAATACATATACATTGTTAATTAATATAGTTAACATGAAATTTAAAGTTAAATTAGTTAATTTTAGTCCGACGACATTCTACATTCGACAAATACAGTTTTTTTAGGTCAATACAGGTCAATAGATTATGTTTACAAACACTATTTTAAAAAATGTTAATAAACATTCATTTAATACTTGTAATGTATTTAATTATAATTCTTACATTTTTTATCATAAATCTAGTAACAAACACCCGAAATACCTTGACAACAAAACTTGTAATAAAGCTATGTATCATAATCATGATGGCCGGCCATGTTCAAAACTTCCACATAAATTATAATTAACCCCCTCCCCCGCGCCCTATTATCCCTCGCAAATTAACAAGTGACCCCACCTGTAAATGTGACCTGTAGTTACAGAAATTACCGCCATTTAATATATAAATATACGCTTTATAATTATGCGCATGTAAATAATATAGGTAAATTAATACGCGTACATTTTAGGATATTAATGATAATATATTAATTTTATAATGGAATGCTGATATACAAGCTTATTAACATATAACAGTTTGTTGCATGTGTGGTCTCTGATAGCACATATATGTTTAATATATTACACGGGTATTTACAAATGATTTGTACATGTCAAAGTTTGAAATGTAACTTATACTTACTCCTAAGATGCAATCGCACAGATATATGATCCCTTTAACAGGTTTTTTCATTTTTAGGGTTTTGTAGGTAGGACCAAAAAACCTTTTTAACGTCACTCATGTGTCTGTCTATCTGTCGTTCTTTCAGTCTGTTAGTCTGTCTGCCTTTCAGTCTGTCTGTTTGTCTGTCTGTCTACCTGTCTATCTGTCTGTCTACCTATCTGTCTGTCTGTTCGGTACAAATTGTTACCAAACGGATGGATCTAAAAATATTAAATTTGGCATACTTGTACAATTCTTTGACTCACATATAGAAAAACTGTAAAAAGTTAATTGTAGAGAATATAAATAATTATGTATTTAATGAAAAAATAAATATTTTTTTAAAATTAGAAAATGGGAAATGCGGGTGGCAAATGAAACCTCTTAATGTGTGGATAAACAAGCAAATTTTTATTTTTGAAGAGTTATTTTTAATGGGATTTTCGTCAAAAATATGTCAAAAAGCTTTTGTCTCCCACCCTACTTTCCAGAGGGGCTCATCTAAAAATTTGAAAAAAAGAAAAAATCAATAATGTCATTGATGAGAACCGAAATAGTTAATTAGGAATCAGTTTTTCGAAAAATATCGAATTTTTTTTGCCGTTAAAAACAATATTTTTTTCAAGTTATTGTGTGGTACCAACTGAAAACTCTTAAGACGTATTAAGGAATGGAAAGTAGTTTTTTAAAATGTCTTTATTTTAATACAATTTTTGACAAAAATGTGAAAAAAAAACCTTGCCCCGCACCCATTAACCCATGAGGGTTAATATAAAAATCTGAAAAATCACATAATGAGTAATGCACCACAGGAATTTTGATCTGATTATTATTTAGAAAACTATAGAACACAAATGAAGATACACAAAGTGGAACATCCATTGCTTGTTGATATTTCGACGGAATCTGTTCGTTTAGGGTCAGGTGGGGGTAAGTGTAAAGGTGAAACCGGTGACTGGACTGGTAGGAATGTCACCGAATGCTTTGATCTAAATTTTTTACCTTTTTTGATCATTATTGCTCTTTCGTGTTCATTTAAGATTGTTGCCATTTATTAGTATTCGTTTAAGTTTGTTACTTTTTGTTCGTTCAGATATTCTAACATTCGTTAGATATGCACGCGAGACTACTATGGAAAATCTTTAATCACAATATCCATGATACCGAGTTCCGAAAGAAAAATCATCTTATTCGTGGTAATACTCCGTTTAACACATAAGCCGTGTTTTTATTCATCTCAAAAATTGCGTTGCATCGAAGAACTACCCATCTGACGTTACAGCTGGTAACATATGATTGCAGAACTGCTTGGAATAAAATAAGTGCTAGCTGCAAACAGTTATTATAACCTAATAAAGTACATAAAGTGTAATTTGATAACTTACGTTCCTCAACGTTTTCTAAGTAATGCGTAATTTTTGCAACTTAACTAAAAATTCTTTTTTCTACTCACCTATCAGAAAGCTATCGTTTTCTGTTGCCATAGCAAAGTGGAAAATTGGTGTTTGCTGAGGAGTGTTGTATATCCAAGGCAACCCAATCGAAAAATACTTTCCGCTCTAACGCAGAAAGTATTTTCCGATTGGTCAATATAAGTTAAATAATACTACACATTTAAGTTTATTTTTTGTAACTAATTGTTATTTGACAATTATTTAAAGTATTAAAAATAATTCCTCCTTTGAACAAAGAGTTGGCTGTTACACAATATACTATTATATATATTATTACCTTTCTCTTGACTTTTGCGGCAACAGTTCTAACACTATTTTATTTGCCGCTTCCTCTATCTTCATATTCTTCATACATTATTATTTAACAAACGTACAAATACCGATGTATTTTAAAATAATTATTTTGACATTTGTTTAATTGTTTATGAACATTACGATGTTACTAGCAGTACGCATGCGTGCAGCTAAAGCAGTCACTTGAAAAATATCTGTAAATCTGTTGAGCAGTTGCAGCTATATCTGCTGAGCAGATATATAGAAGAACGGTTGTTTACATCTGTGTTGAAATGGAATAAAGAACGACTATCTACGCATATATACCTACACTTCGGAAGCATATCTGAGGAATAGTAAAATGAAATGCCCATACGTATTAGCCACCTACGATGTCGGTAGTGAGATTGCGACAAACGCTAAGTGCAGTTGCACAAAAGTATCATTTTGGCGAACAGAAATATATACCGCCATTGGTAGCTTAATTTAAAATTTACCTTAAACGTTTAACTTTTTCTCTTGTACTATATAATTTAAAACACACTTATAATCATTCTGATTGTAAAACTCATTAATTACACCCTACATTCAAGGGCATAGCAACAGTGACATGTTTCCTGTGTCTCATTAGCTTCACATCCGTCATTTCAGGTGTGGGAGCATGTAGTGGACAGGTGATTCTCTGTGGAGGGCGCCATGCTCTGGACCGGACTTCCTGTCCCAATAACTCGGCACACTGCCCTCTCGGGATCCGGGACCAAAGCGTTAAAATAATAATTACTATACGACACGCATTCTACTCACTTGGGTCGCAGACGAAATATTGGAGTTATTCTTCTACGGAAATGGGTTGCACTTTTTTGTCAATGAACGTGTTATTAGTTTTAAGGGAAGGGTTCATTGTAATTGTTTATGATGACAGGAATATTTGAATTATAGCGGATCATAAATATTCTCATAATTGTTATGACGTTAGTGAACTGTTAAATCTATTATATATATTTTTACCGACCGCCAACATATATAAAGGAGGTATTGTGATCATACCGATTTTGACATTCCGAGATTTCGATGGATTTCCACGAATTGAGGTCCTTACATAACGTTATGACTATTTTTAGCATGATGTCTGTCGGTCTGTCTGTCCGTCCGTACGTCCGTCCGTCTGTCCGTCCGCCCGTCTGTCTGTCCGTCCGTCCGTCCGTCCGTTCGTCCGTCCGTCCGTCCGTCCGTCCGTCCGTCTGTCCGTCCGTCTGTCCGTCTCTCTGTCTGTGTACACGTGCAGAGCAAATTCGGCTAAAAGGATTATTATAAAACTTCATATTTAAGCTTCTGTCATCAATGGCACGAGTTGATCAACTTTTGGTAAAAATCGGTTGACTAGAAATGGGAGTTTACTCGTGTCGATTTTAAGATTTTAGCGAATATTTAGCAACAGAAAAATATTTCGAACAAATTTATTTAACAAAAGTTGCTATAAATGCAATAACTAATAACGTTTTTTGATAAAACGAAAAAATTTTGTAAAATTTTTCGAAATTTTTTCAAGTCTCAATTTTTTCATACTTATATGTAACGTTTCCATGGTAATGGAAATATAAATAATATCTCGGTTAGAAAATATTAGGCCAAGTTAGGCCAAGCCTCTGATGCTAGAATGTATTTTATACAAGTACTTTATGATGGCGGTCGGTCCTGTGGTGGCCACAGCTGATTTTTAATCTTATAATTGGTGTATTTGTCCATACTGAAATAAATATAAAATTGCGTTGATGATGTTTCAAAAAATGATAATAAAACAGAAAGTTGTTCAAATTTGTAAACCAATTTTGATCGAAACATGGGCATGTTTTTAGCTGATTATTTAACAAGTTTTGAATTAAATTAGAATCAAAGCAAATAGTTTTGAGATATTTTTTCGTGAATTTATTATATTTGATATTGACTTTGGCAAAAAATCTTACGTCACTAAAAATTATTATTATTTTTTTTCTTTATTTTCTATTTTAGTTATTAATGTTTCTGTGCCATTATAATCTTCCATTAAAAATAATAATAAAGAACGAACGCACATAGTTATCATATATCGCTATACGAATGCTCTCTAAACACTCAACTAAGCTAATGGAGAAGCGAGCACATTCCAAATAAAAAAAACGAAAAATGGCTATCCTCCGGACATGCCAACGCCTGCAGCTGCTTTCATTGGTTCCATTTTAACAGCCGACAGTAAGACCGTAACGAATATATGTAGCGGTTGTTTGGCCGCACCGCAGAACAACCGGTCGTGGGTGCGCTCTCATTGTAGACATTGTATTCTATGCTATGCGGTCAAAAGCTACAACCGTTTGCCGGACAAAAACCGGTTGTCGGCAGTAGTTCTAACTTGTATTAAAGTTGCGGCTCGTCAACTATAATTTTAGAAGGGTTTTCGTTAGGATAGCTCTTTGTTCCACAAAGATTCCCAATTTATACCTTGGCCTATAGTAACAACCATATTGTTTTTTATTACGAACAGCAACGATATCTGTCATTCAAAGAAAAAATTCTTCCTAATATTGAATGAATTTTATAAGAAAAGCTATAGTGTATGGCAAAGTTTCCTTATCAACTTTTAGTTCCTTAATTCAATATTAATATCAACAAAAGATCTATCGGCCTTGGTAGCGTAGATTTAGCGCTCCTGCTTCACGAGCCAAAGGTCCCGGGTTCGAATCCCCGTCAGGGCATGGATGTTTGTAAGCCACAGTGTAATTGGGACGTTTAGTCCTGTTCTGTGGTTTAAAAAAAAAAGGAAAAAAAGAATTGCATTAAGAAATTAATATGTGTACTATTTATCCGTATGTTTTGCTATAAGTGAAGATACGAGGTTCGTTCTTAATGTTACTAAAATTTTGCTTTTATTTATGGGAGGTAATTTTTGTTGTTCAAATATTTTTAAACAATGTATTAACATAGCCGCAGTAAGGGGGGGGGGGCGTAGGAGGCGACGGCCCTGGGTGCACTAAGGAAAAGGGCGCTGGCGGGCTTGACTAAGGGGCGCCATTACGAAGGCTAAGACCTTCTTTTTTTTCTAATCACTTAGATTTTGGGAGGTGAGGACCTTTTTTTTTGCTCATCACTTTCATTTTGAGAGGTGAGAAATTTGGATTTTTTTTTTATTTGCCAAGGGCGCCAAAAACACTGCTCTGCCCCTAGCGCAAGTTAATCTTACTGCGGCTCTGTCTATTAACGTTAAATTTTTCACTTTTCCCTGCCTCAAATGTGTATGAAAATTGTTTAATATTGACTAAGCTATTGTTAATATAATTAAAACCCCTTGTTATTTCATGTGTATATGTTTTTTGGCAAATATTTGGCAATTTTCTTGTGTGGAATAAATTACCAGTTCTTTTTCTATAAAATTTCTAGAGAAATGTGTAGATTTTAAGTATTTAAATAAGTGGCTGAGTATATTTTCTGTGCTCTTATGAGTATAACTAAGTACCTAGCATTATAACTTCTGAAAATAATCATTTATAAACAGAAAGTTTTATCATAAAATGGATTCACATTTATGGTGCAATTCTGTGGCAAATCTGTATGCTACGGACGATCGTATCTAAGGAGTTGCTTTATGTGTTGCTATATATAGTGTCTTATAGATTTTGTCTGTAAGCTTACAGATTTGTCACAGAATTGCACCATTAATTGTACATTTTAATTCATATATATACAATATACAGCAAGAAGACATAAATCTGACCAAAAACTGATTACAAACAAATACTGTTTACATACGTTGATAGATAAGTATCCTTTCTCATGTCAAAGGTTCAGAAGGTGATAGTGGCGCCGTTTTTCTAATTTTAGTCTCGAATTGTCATGACGCTGCAGCCCAAAAAAGGACAGCGCTATTACCACCAAATGAAAGTTCAATTGTAGCATCCACGTTAACCCAGAATTCTACTCCTTCTAATGTTGGTTCAAGAAGTTCAACCAAATCTCCACCAGGAAAGCATTTAGCACTTGATGGTTCGAATTATCATGTAGAAAATAATATTTTTCTTTCAGACTTAACCCGTCTCTTAAAACTACTAATGCATTTATTGTCAATAATAATGATATTAATAATAAAATAAAAATAGTTCGAATATTTTATCTGCAACTATAATGACCAACTGTCTCAAATTGCCCGGAACCTGATTTTGGCTAACTATAGCCGGGTCACGAAAGAACTCTAGGAGGGACGTTGTACCGATTTCCTACAAAATTCAAATTAATATGTAAGTGATTATAATGGATCGGATTCTATTGAAACGATTGTAATGGATAGTACAAAAATTCATTAACTACAGAATAACGTGAATGTGTATAGAAATTTTAAATTAAATAAACCGGTATTTGCATCGTTGATGTTTATTTATCGTTGGTTATTTATTTATTTATTTTTTGATAGTTTAATATGTCAATTATACATTGATTTTTATAAGGTTGATTTCTCGAATGTAGCTGATCTAGTGTTGGCTACCTATCCATGATCCATAAAGTGAATTGGATGGATCGTATACTGCTGTGCCTTGGAACAGCTTTTAAGTTCCTAATTTACTCTATCATCCAACGACGTCTATGTAATATATGTAGCCTATCTATGTTGTTAAACAGTAACCTGTTGTTTTTTTTTTAATTACTTGTTATCAGTTCGCTTGCAATTAATTATTTGAAAAAAAATAAATAACGGTAATTTTGTGTTAAAAGGAAATATATACTTTAACATTTTTATTTTCATTTATCGTGTTTCCTTTGTAGTTATTGTCCATCACCAGTAATAACCATCTTATGCAATAGACTTTAGTGAGTATTTCTACATTATTTTCTATTCTAGACATCCTGTTCTCTTTTTCACCATTTTCACCCTCTTGTACCTCGGAACAACAAGTCTTTGTACATGGAATTCAGTTTCTACAATCTAAAATTTTTATATTTGTCATATTTGTGTAAACTACTATAAAATTTCGTTTTTCGAACTTGATTTCGTATTATGTTAATTTTTTCATGAAATATTTATTCCATATTCCATACCTTTATTACTGAAAAATTACGGAATCCCCTTCTTGACTGAAAATATGTATTTACCGATTTTTTTTTTTTTTTGTTCTGATATGAAATATTTACCTTCACTGTACCTATCCAAAACAGATAACAGAAATAATGTTCCAAAATGGTACTGTAATAAAAGAAACATATAACGCCCAGCAATATTTAAGATGAAAAGTTAAATACGTAAGATCCAACGATGTAAAAATTTAATTTTAATAATTTACTTCTACAAAATGAAAGAACAGACTCTTAAGTTTTTAAGTAATCGCGCGGGGGTTGTAAAATGTATTAAAGGTTTCAAAATTTGTAAGGGTGCCCAAATATAAAACCTTGCCCAGGGTGTGAAAAAGTTAGTTACGGCACTGAGTGCACCTGTTAATAGATAAAAAGGCTACGTTTATTCAATATTAATATTAAATTTTAAAAACAAATATCTGCAATATGATAATTAAAAAATGTAAAAATAGTTCCAAGGTACTCCCCTAGTAATTATTATTTTAATGCTTTATCCCAAGCCGACAAATAAATTTTTGTTTTCTGTTTTACAATGTCTGGTGATTTGCATGTCTACCATTTTTTTTGCAAAATAAAGCTTAAAATGTTCTATGTATTATTATGTCATGTTATGCACATATATGACGATTGCAGTGCAGTACATGCACCGAGAAGTGAAAAACACTTGCGGACTAACTATGGTGTTGTAACTACGGGTTGTGTGTATGTTTTAATAATCTTAAAATTAGGTTAGAGTTGCTGTGACTCCGTGGTAAGCGGTTGTGTACGGAGCAATGGGACGCGGGTTTGAAACCCTTCACCTCCTTCGGATTTTATCTTCCGAAATTGTGGTTAGCTCTGGGGTTAACTCAGGCTCAAAGTATTTAATACTTAAAATGAGTACCTGTTTATACATGGATAATAGGACCGGTCAAAACGTTACACTATCTATCAAAACTAGAAATGGGAATTTCGATTCAGTTTGTGGAACCGGATCAGTGGAGGTCGTTCAGTTTGTTGATCCGGCTCATTGATCTGCGCAGTAATCCGGCTAAGTAAACATGTTCCCGAGACACAGGTCGGTCAGTTGTCGGTCGTTCGTTCAATACGGTTGTTCATTTCTAATATGTAGGTAGAACGTCGCTCAGCCGGCTCTTGCATTATATGAACAAGTTATATAAATAAAAATCTATAGACGTGAATTATCTAACATTTTTGCCGGGTTAATAGTAAACAAACAATTCACTTTATGTAGCTACTGTATTTTAAACCAGATGTGTTAAGTTTATGGCGATGTTTATTGCCCTTATAAATCAGACATCTGGGATTTGGGCAATATTTTTAATATTTTTATATAGTATGGTTTTAAGAAAATACAAACTAAACCTATTAGTTTCAAATAGACTGTCTTACAAATTGATGACAAAATACACTATGATAATACATTACAAGCCGAGTTCTCGCGAAGTTCAACATGACATCGATCCAGATCCGGATCACTCCGATCACTGCTCACAATCGCCCGATCAACCGTATCCTTCAAACTTGAAATTATGCAGAGAGCCGTGAGCCGACTCATTTTAATTTGGTGAACCGTGTCACTTCGGTCAGTGTACTGAGCCGGCTCAGTGAGCCTGTTCGTTCATGAACGACCCATCTCTAACCAAAACGGTTTTCATATCTATTGCCGGCGGTCTAGAAACGAGGAAATTACCTTCTCTGCCCCGTATACGCCTGGCCGTTGGGATCCTATTTTTATTATTTTTTATTATTAAAAGTAAGTTACACTATAAAGTTATTTTAATCATTATACACCCTTAAGATATATTTAACTACGCTTGAAATAAAATTAATACGTTAGTCCTTTAAATAAGTTATAAATAAATTGAAATGTATATTTCAGCAAGTCATATTTATTTTTATAATTGCAAAATCCATTTTGATTTGTTTTAGCTATTACTCAGTTGTAACAGATTTTGGCAAAAGTAAACAGTTCAAATTTATTTATACCTCATTTTTTTCGAGTAAACAAAATAACCTGCCGAAAACACGATGATACATTTATTTGAAAAATGAACCTTAAATTGCTATGTATAAATTTAAATAACGTACATTTTTATCCATGGAACATTTTCGACAAAGTCGAATGGAGGCTTAATTTATTGCAATACATGCTTCCGGATCACAACAGGGTGGGATTTGGGACAATTTATATTATATAAAATAAATTTAGAGAGCGTTAGCTGAATTTATGGTGGAAAAAATTTATAGTTACTCTTAATGTACATGTTGCTTAAATAAAGTTAATAAAAATTGAAGCAGAAAATTTTAAAGCAAATGTTGCGACCGAAGTGCGTATTGGGCGTAATAACTCGAAGAACCAGTGTCTTTGGGTTCGCCAGACACAGAGCGAGTTTACTGTATAGAAAACGCGGGCTGGTGGTAGTTTTTGGGGTGGCACAGCGACTATCACGGAAAGGAAAGGTATTTCAACTCTTCACTGACGCGGCATAAACGCCAGTCTTAACACGAAGGGATGCGTTAGCCTTTGGGAACAGGTTCCTGATTAGGCCCACATAAAATGCTGTTAGGAGGATCCCTATGCGTCAAATGTACTGTTAAGTCCCTAGCGAGAGGGGGGGGGGGGTCGTAACGTGCGGTTAACAGCGCACAGAGAAACTTCACCAGGAGGGTCCCTAGTGAGTAAGACTGCCTGGACGGCAGTCTTACTCCCTTTACATCCTATCAATGATTCTGAATCAGACAATCTAGATATATAAATGGGAAAGTCTGCCTGTCTGTCTGTACGGGCATCCCGCCAAAACGGCAGGACAGAATCTTAGTGGAAGACTCACCTTTCATATTCTGGTGCTTCACAGACTAAGGTGCTGTTAAGACGTGCTACAAACTATCTATTTAATGTTACTGATCCCTGATTTGTTTCTCGATTATTCTTATACATATATTCAATTAAGTATATTTAAAAAATATATATTCTTAGTTATATGGTGATTTATGACTAGTGTAACGAACTTTAACAGTTTATTGGAAGGTCATTGCGAGTTAAAATGCCATATAAATATAAGCCCTATTCTGTCTAGTTGCGTAACTAAACAAAACAAGGCTCTTTAGACGTATTGAGAATTATTACATTAAAACATGATTATTTATTTTATAATCAACTTAATTGAACTTAACCCGTGCGAAAAACGAATATTCTGCTAGTATTTTTAATAAATATTTATTTATTTATTTAAGTAGTAACTATACAGTAGTGCACAAGTCCAGTTACATAATACTATAAAAAATAAAATACAATAATAATATTATAATAACAATAAAATAGAAAAACTAATAATATAGAAGAATAAAACACAATATAAGCAAACATACAATAAAATACAGTAATACTAGTCTAATTTATTTTTATAATAACAAACTTTCTATAACTGTCGTTAAAGATATCTACATCTCTATTAGAGACTTGCTTGTTTACTAGACTGAGCATTTTGTTCAGTGGTTACGTAGGTTCTCAAATTTTGAGAAAAAGCCCCAGAATTAAAAAATCATTTTTAATTCTCAATCTTATGTCAGGGACTTTGAATTTTGAAGAAGTTCTGGGGCATTTAGTTTGTTATTAAATAATTTAAACGCGAAATTCAAAGTGTGGATGTCGCTTCTCCATTCTAATGTTTAAAATTTCTTGCTATTATTAAGTGTAAACTGTTTAAAATACTTAATAATATGCTCTTAACTAAGTATTTTATAAGTATCCCTAAATTTGTCTGTTCTTCTAACAAAGAAATCCCAATTAATATAATTGCAACCGATAACCTAACCACTGATGTTGTATGATCGCATGAACAGAGCCCTTGCAGGCATTGCGGTATCGCCCTTTGCAGTCCCGTCTCTGTGGACCCTATCGCCCAAAGGCCTACCCCACTCCCTGTTCCACAAACCGCCACCTGACATGATAATCAATGCGTGATCGTGCGTACACGCGTGTCGTGCAAACAGAGTTTGTCAACATTTTTAAAGGCGTGATTGGATAGTGATTATTAATGATTAATTGCCCCACTTTAATAACCAGCGGGGCTTGGGGTACGTAAGTTATGATTGATTCTAAGCAACCTAAACCAAGCATCAAGCAGAACTTTATTCATTTCGATACCTGAAATTAAATTAAGAACGCATTGATTTTACCTTTATTATAAACAAGAAGTACAGATTTTTTGTAAACTTAGTATCCATGATGTTTTGGCTCAATCTGAACTGTTGTCATGGTATCTAAATCTATCGTAGACTTAAAAGAAGACTTATAAATGAACACACTCAATTCTACTTGTGTCACTTACCAAGATTAATAGAAACAAATAAATATAGTAGATTATTGTTTGATATAAATGAAATATTTCGACACTTCGAGCACCGGGACGTTGAAATCATGGACACCACTTATTTTTCATGTTTACATATTGTACAGTCAGCTCAGAGGTCTATTCGGCCGCAAGTATTTATAATAAGATTGGGCGAAACATCACTCCGACCATGTGATTTATAAATAGAGCAGGAGGTCTATAAACGGGGAACTTATTTTCTCTGCAATTAAGTGCTACCTGGGCATTGGGAAGCACTGAATATTATTATTATTTAATATTGTTAATTAAAATTGTAGATATTTTTGAAATTAATTAGAGACAAAAAGCGATTCGACTTTTTGCATTACACTTACGGTGACCAAATTTGTTTGAAAAAAATAAAGGACAAACCTGAAAAAGGTTAATAAAAATAGAAAAACTGTATGTATTATTCTATAAACGGGATAATTTTGTTATCCATGGGCAAAACATTAAAACATTTCCAGCATAACATGTCTTGGTAGCATTGTCCCAAAAATGGTGGATCGGAAGAGGATATGAAAATTAGAATAAACTAAACACGACACGGTCTTTGGTGTACACAAAAACAACTGATTTTCAACTCAAATGTTCTTCCAGTACCTTTCTTCCAGTCCTTTAAACGAGGCTTGGAATAATTTTAAATAAAGTACTGGTTTTCGTAAATAAATGTTTATGTAGAATATTACGTATATTTTGGCCGGAGAAAATCACATATTTTGAGTTGTGGAATAGAACTAGCCTCAAACCCATGAACAACGAAATCAATTGGCAAAAATAGCGATGTATACTACCTGCATCACCAAAGTAGCACAAGATTGAACACCTCAATGAAGCTGTAAACGAGGGAGGTCTGCTGACACTTGGCGTACACCTTTAAAGAATTAATAGACCGCGGAAAGTCCCGGGGCGAGCTCAAACACCTTGCTCGCGAAAGGCAGAAATGGCGAAGTTTCATAGAGGCCCTATGCTTAAGATAGGAGCGTTAGGAACCATATATATCTTATTTTATAAACGGATTTTATAAAATTACTTTATAAAGGGTCGAGAACAAAACGAAATGTCTATCAAAATGATTTTCCTTATAAAAATAAATAGAATAAAAATTTATTTAAAATATTATTACAACAATGTTGATATTTTTCACATGAATGTTTTAAGTATTTTTCTTTTAAAAATAAAGAAAATTATACACAATTCATGTCGTAATTAATAATTACACGTGGTATAGATACATGCTTCTACTGTTTCAATTTTAATTTTGAGTTTTATTTTGAGTTTTTTCGCTGGTCCACATACAGTGGTACCTCGGTTTTCGTCGATAATCCGTCCGGAAACAATCCTTGAAATCCGAAACCGACGAAAACCAAGGCAATTATTTTCATATGAATCAATGTAAATCCAAAACACTAACACGGGAAAGCAATGGAATTGCTAGACGGGCGTGCTAGATGCTTACACAACCAGAAACAACGCAACACTGCGTGGGGTGGGGGCGGTACGCCTTGAAATCCGAGCCAACCGATGAAAACCGAGACAAAAATTTCGCGAAAATCGACGAAAACCGAAACCGACGATAACCGAAGTCAACGAAAACCGAGGTACCACTGTATTATGTTAATTACTAATGGCGCATATGTTCTGAAACGACATTTTCGTACTTTAAATGACAATACAAATAATAAAACACATCAGCGGGTTTTTGAGAATTAAGTAAATACTTGTCCTTTTAATAAGGATGTCCTTTATATTAAAAGACGTGTGGTCACCGTAATTACACTTCGGTTTTGAAGAGTAAGTTGTTGTCACGAAAGGAACCTATAGACCTTGAATGAACCTATCTGATTAAAAACGTTCTACCAACACCGCCAAAATTGGATTATTATGGAAAAATATTAGCCCGTTGCTGTGTTTCTGGCCACTGTTGTTAGTACTGCTGGTTTAATGTAAACACGAAAGTCACGGACGGTGCAAAATGCATAACCTGTGCCGTGAAAGAAATTTGTTGGTCTGATTGAATTTTAATAACTCCCCTAGTAGATTTCTTTATCTAATGTATATCTAATTTGTTATTATGCTATCGAATTTCTTTTTTACTATTCCAGAATTTATTATCAATTTATACTTCCACCAGATTACGAATAATTTAATTTCAAAAATGTTTATTACGTTATGTGAATAACGGTCTCAGTATTTATTTTATAAACACGCCACGCCATCAATATAACAATGAAATAAAAAACTGCAGTGTAAAAATCAAAATTTCAAATCAGAATTAATTAAAACGATTTAAAGCGTACAAGCTGTTGCTTACACCAATACATCTCTCGTGAAACTCACGATACTGCAATATTTTTGACAGTAGCATGATGGATCATTTGTAACGCCCTGTAACGGTGGACGTAAGAGGTAACGTGCGATAATTACAGCATGTACAGCAGATGTAATACGAAGTGAAACATGACGCCAGGGGTTGAAGAACGTCGCGTTATACGTCGCGGCGAACTGACGTCGTTTTATGCAAATATGGGGACATTTGATGGTTTATTAACTTGATGCAGTATTGAGTTGCAAGATACAAAGGGAATCAGGTTTCAGGAAAAAAAAAAAAATGAATGGAGACGAAATTAAAACACACTTTCGAAATGTCTATTAAACTCATTGTTTACATTTAGTTATAAATCTTATAGGGTGTATTTTTGAAGACGTTTTGCTAAATACTGGAGAGCTTGAGGCAAAAAGTTACGGAGATAAATTAACAGCGTCATGGAACTGGACCAAAGGCATAAGGTAAATCGCATTTTAAAAATAATATTACGAAATTGGCCAGACCGTTGAAATAAAATATATAGCCTTGGAGGAAAAAAATAAATAAATTACGCATTACAATAGACATGGTTAAACTTTTACTAACGCAGATTATGTACTACAGAAGCAGTGGCACGCACAAGAGGACAAAAAAAAAATCTCGAGAAACCAAGAAGCAAAAAAGGAACATAATAAAGATTCTACGTGCAAAAAACGACACATTCAAAAGACCCTAAAAGCTAAAACAGAAGGAAACCTACATATTTAACAAACAAAAAAAAAAGTCCACGAGTTCAGACGAGCAAGAAGAAAACAGAGGAAATGACCTCGAGCGCCACATATACGCTATTTCAAAAGTGTAAACGGAATTAAATGGAATATATATTTTTGTATATTGTCACGGACTCATTTTTTAATGATTGAAATGGGTTTTTGCTAAACAGAATGATCAAAAGCCTTATTTAATCGATACAAAGTACTAATTTTCAAAATCTAGTTCCGCTTACACAAAAGAAACAGACTAGATATGCATCTCGCGAGCTGGATCTATCTCCCGAGCCGGATCTATCCCGCGGGGCCATAATTTGGCAATGCCTGCATTATAATATGTTTCTGATGCTGTGATTAAATATTGGTTTATAATTGAACTATAACATAATAACGTTGCATGGTCCCATAATATAATGAATTACTTTCGTTGCTCTGTTTATTATATACAGATGCTTGTATTATAAACATATTCTAGTATTATAAACAGAACTGTGATACTCTTTTGAAACATCTTTATGTATATACAATGCGTTTATTTTATGGATCTATTATAAACCATCTTAAATTGGATACTGCAAATGCTAGGTGTAAAATTCGTAGACGAAAATTTACAGTGAACAGACTATCTTCTTTTGATTAGAATTTCTTCTGTTTATCTGAACGAAAAGAACCATCTCTGACGTTATTTCCGGTGTCGTTCAGGTTGTCTCTTCCTTCTTGGTTGTCCTTCCGTGCTGATTTCATTCTCCTTTTGTGATCTTGGTTCATTTCACCACATTCTGCTCATTGCATCTTTCCCTGATAGACTTGTTACGTTCTGTACTCCTAATATGGTTCTCAGTATTTACGTTTCTGCAGTTCTATTGGTTTTCTGATTGGTTACGTTGTAATCACTTACTGCTCGAAGTAGCTCTGCTAATGCAAAATACGATCTAGACCAGATAAGGTTGGTAAATATTTCGCCCCAAGCAAGTCTGTCGGCAACCAATTAGGGTAAATTCAGCCCCCGCTCGCAGAAACCAAATAAGGCCCCAGTTAAAGACGGATTGAATGGCAATAGCTACAGAAAGGAAAAGAAACATGATTAAAAACAGGCTACCCGCATGGAATATTACTTCCTAGAGCAACAAATATCTGGAAATAATAACTTTAATATACAATTTTAAATCCTAATAAAGTTCGCAATAAATTATGTATACATATAATTATGAATAAAATGAACAATTGTACTACGGAAATACGTCATAATACTCATAAAACTGAAGGTCTTTTGTTAATGCTGTTTTTCAAATAAATACATGACAAAGACATAAAAAGACTCCATTAGTGTTGATATCTAGTATATGCACATATATAATATACTCGAAGAAATATTAATCTTTTAATTATGGCTTGTACATCACTCAAAATTGGTTACATAATTTAAAGTTTCTTATTTAAAGAGCCTATAAATCAAAATATTTTGAAGAGACTTTTTTGTGTACTTAATTTCTTATGTTATAAAGTATGACAGTTATGATGAATTTTGATAAATGTTTTATAATCTTGCATAACAATATGAAGTGCTTCAAGATTTCACATTGTGCTTTACCGTCAAATCTAAAATGTACCATGGACCATGAAGGCTTTGTTAATACAGTTTGAAGATAAACTAAATCTTTACTAAAAAGAAACCAAATGAGCTGCCGTTTGTTCATGTTAACCCTTTACTGCATGAATTTTTATTTTTTGCTGAAATAATTCATGAGCATTAGGAATTGGTTCTTATTGACAGAAAAATTAATTAAAAAAGTATATTTAAAATATTAATTATTATTTTTATGAAAAAATAATAATTAAAACAATAATTTAGGGTTTGTGCCATACATGGAACATTATGATTCTACATTATGTTACAAATGAAAATGATTCCGTATTATTTGCTCGTCAATTGCTAGATGTTCTTCATTAGGGATTAAAAGCAGTCGCTCTCGAATTTTTGAAAGAAAAGATCGTATCTTCTAGTTGCACTTTCTCGATAAATTCAGAGTTATCGTTGAAGTGCAAATTCCGCTTGATATCCTCAAATCTATTGCAGCCCATTACTTGAGATACTGCAGGATCCATTGCTGTGTATGTGGCATATATTAACATTCATGAACTAACGTTCTGATTCAGTTTTAAAAGTAAAATAAAAAATAAAAATCGGAATGTGCCATATATGGCACACTATGCGGTAAAGTATTAAGAGCTTCCTTACGAAAAATAGGGGCGAAGAATAAATCTAAGGTATCACTCCGCTTTCTTACTACTTTTTTTCTAATAGTATACCCCACTACCTTCTCAGTTTTTCTGTCCTGCTTTTTCTGATAATTCCGGTTGATTACAAAAATTCCGGGAAAACTTCATCTGATTAAAAATAGGTTGATGTACTTGTCTATTAAAATCTATATTCATTCCATATAGATTTTAATAGACAAACATACTCTCCTTCAAGAGTGATACATTCATTCCAACGCTCCTAAAATTTAAAAAAATTAAAATTAATTAATTAATTTAAATTCAGCATACCGATCAGTAATAGTTGATTTGCCTGGTGCAGAGTCTCTATAAGGCTTATCAACCCACTGTTTGGCTTCAACAGTATTTTTTCCCATCAAATAACAATGTTTAATGAACACACAAAATTCTTTTTTATCCATTCTTTTGAAAATTTCTTGGAAAAAAAAAACTGGAGTCACTATAATCACTGTAACCTTTTAACTAATTGTCAGAATGCCACGAAATTTTCACACGTATCGTTTGAAGGTTGGTACTATTCAGAAATCATATGGGTCTGTCAACAGTGTTGCCATATATATGTCAGACCGGAGACTTATTGAGTGAAGTGTTACAACATTTCCACTATGGATTTCCCTCGCCGAGAACTTATTTTTTTAAATCTACTTATGACTGCGCTTGATATTTAAAATGTCTCATTTCTTAAACAAACCACATTGGCCGCTTCTCGCTACTATTAAAACCAAACTAAATGTTAGAACGGAATAGAATCTTGACAATATACTAAGATGTGACAGAACATAACCTTACATATTAGATTTTACTAGCGCTATCTACGCCTAGGAGTTTGCACAACTTTTTATCCCGTCCTCGTATATTTAATGTGAAAAATAATTTGACTAATTCTTGCGAAGAATGTTACAATATTCTCAACGAAAACTCTTGAAAAAAATTGCCTCAGGAGTACAAATCCGTAAAGATTAATTTGGGAGTTGTACAGTTATTTTTTACAATTAAGTATCATGTTTGTTAAACAATGTTATTATATACTGTTTTTTTTTATTTCGTATTTTTTTATTATCTCGAAAAGAGATGTATTTACTTTTATTGAATTTAATAATTATTTTTGAAAATATATATTCATTTTATTTTTTTGATAAAAAAATTACACATTCGTTAAGCAGCGGATTCTGCGTAATTTGGATATGCCTCAAGGGATAATAGGGCTAGTGGAATCATCACGCCAATCACGTGGCTGCTCTAAATAAAATTTCTGTCTAATTTTAAGTGTCTGCTAAGTTTAAGTATTAATTGTGTTAGTTGTAATTAATGCTGGGCAGTAATTTAAATTATTCACTTCTTTCTCACTTTAGAAATTGATATTTAAAATGACAATTGAAAATTTCCATGAAACAATTTCGAAAATTTTCAGAAAATAAATCATTCATGCACATTCTTAACCGTCATAATAAATAATCTAACGTGATCAAAAGTTTGAGCTGCAGTCACGCCATTGGCTTAGAAACTTTAATTCGATTTTCTCTGTTCTAAAGATGAATCGTATATTGTATATGAAATCTAGGGATTTCTGAGATTTTACGTTGGGAAAAGCCGTTGGGAAAATGTCTGGGGATTTTAATGTTTGCAGAATTATTTTTGTTTTATAACCAGAACGAGCAGTAATCGCTATTAACAGTACTATGTTTGACAGAGCCTTCATAATCTAATTATTAAATCAGATATTTTAACCGAAGGATAATGCGTATTGTTTTCAACTTTAAGGTTGTGTTTTGACAGTTTTGTAAAAGTTTGGCATTTTGGTGGAACTAAAGGAAAGACAAATTGACATTTTGGGTTTATTTAGATGGCCAGAGTGATTCTGTGTGGTACTTTGATTACTTTCACCGACTAAAAGCACAATAAAATAAAGAAAGCATTATTATATTGTTCATAAAACAAGTTCATAAATAAATTATGAATTAGTGTGGATCTATAAATAAAACAATTGGTAGTAAAAAGAACCTTGTATTTATTACTTTCCAATTACAAAATAAGGAACGTTTAGTACTCTAATTTCTAAATAATGTATGACATCAATCGAATACACGCAGTGATTGAATTTTTATGAAATAAGTTTGTGAATATTGTGGCGTCATAAAATAAGATAATATGGTCGAAACGATGAAGTAATAATTTAAAGTGAACTTGCTACCCCTTAATTTGCATTGTTTTTTTATGGTTAGTTACAAAATAAGGAAAAATTTGTAAACCGACTGGACAGGAGTACAAAACCAGGACAGGAGTACAAAACCGGGGTGTTGACTCCTGTCCTGGTCTAAACATCGGTTCAGTACAACACACCGTTTGAAATTGTTTTACTGCCTAGGGCAGGGGTCGGCAGACTGAGTCGCGCGAGCCGCACACGTCTTTTTGAGGATATTGGTGTGGCTCTTCAAATTAAATTGATAAGGAATAAAATTTATAAAATATTCAAAAAGTCATGTATTAAAACAAAATCATGGCTCTTTAAAATGTTTCCAGATGCAGTAAACGGTGAATTTGGCTCTTTAGCCTCTAAAGTTCAGTAAGTCATAGTGGTGCAGTGTTATTTATTGGTTTTTGCTGCGATTATTTTTCGCTGGATCGCTGGCTAAAGTACGGATCGTTAAAAAAGCTTCTATAGTCTCCGTCTCAGAACGTCCAGTACATGACAAGTGTATTCAAATATTATAAAGATAGTATTTCAATAATATTTTTATCAGTATTTTGTATTTTGAATTTTGAAAAGATTCTTTTTGCTTCAGTTCTAGTTATGTTTTATCTACTATTGTTAACATACCGATTTTGACATTTTTAAATTTAGATGGATGTCCACGGATTGAGGTTCCTACATAATGTTTTTACTATTTTTCGCATGATGTCTGTCTATCGGTCTTTGGACACGTGTAAAGCGAATTTGGCTAAACGGATTTTTATGAAACTTCATATTTAAGCTTCTCACATCAATGGCATCAGTTAATCAACTTTTGGTAAAAAGCGGATATCTAGAAATGGAAGATGTTTAGCGGTCAGTCCTGTGGTGGCCGAAGCTGATTTTTGTTTTAAAAATATTTTTAAGTTATTTTTATTATAGTAATAATACTCATTAATACTTATTAAGTATTTATTTTGTCATACGTATATGTAATGTTTCCACGGTTATGGTATAATTTCTGTGTCAGAAAGTATTTTGTTTTAAGTACCTACTTTGTGATGGCGTTTGGTCTTGTGATGGCCACATCTGATTTTTTATTATAATTTTTGCTTTTAACTAACACAGTATTTTTACATTTTGGTCAGTTTATAGTCCGTATCAGATAACTTTTCAAGATCGGCATAAAACAATTATCCTGTAACGCTTAACTGAGAAATTTCAACTTACCACACGTCAAGATTCACTAAAATATATATACATATGTAGCCAGTAGTGTACGCAGGGTGGTGGATTAGGGGGATAACCCCCCCGAACATTCGAAAAACACTAAAATTATAATTACCGCATTGCAAGATTTCTCGCTTTTTCAATACGTATAAATTCCGATGTTGTGAATAATTTACCCCCCTCCCCCGAAAAAAATTTCTGCATACGCCATGTATATAGCAACGATAATGCTCCACGACGAATTCTTCTTGTGAAAAGTGCTCCGCAGCTCAAAAAGTTTAGGAAACCCTGCTTTAAGTAGTACAACGGTATGATTTCAAGCGGTGTGTTTTACTGAATTGGCGTTTGGATTTAAGCGGCCGGGATAAGAGTACAAAACCGGAACGTATTGTAAACCTAATTATGAAATATAAACAAGATATTATTAAATATACTGATAATTATAGAAAACCGAAAAATGGAACATTATAGCTACCAATAGATAATTTAGATGATTTATTTTGCCCCTGGACTCTGGTGCTAATGACTGTTACTATATAATACCAATAGCGTAGTATAAAACATAGAACCAGCATGTCTTCGTAGTTGAAGGGCAGATCCTTTTAGCCAATTATTATTGTCTTTCCCCCCACATGAAACCCATTTTCCTATCCATGATTGAAATGATCCAGTGTTAACAGCGCATTATATCATATTCAACAATGCATACGTCCCAGACATTAATCAGCCTGGTGGATGGTGACAATCACACAGGAGGAGGATATAATACCACGTGCAACGTTCTAGAACGGCGCTGATACGAAGAATACATTTATCGAGCCAGCCAATTCTCTATTGTTTCAAATATTCTTCTGTTATGATGCTTGATTTCAAAAACACTTCACGTGGAAAAATGTTGAGAGATTGCATTGTTTCATGCAAATCATAAATATCAAAGATTTATTTTATACATTTATAATAAATTTATTTTTATTATATATATTTTAAAGTTTATTTTAAAATGAAATTTATAACGAAACCAAATATGTTATCTACCCAGATTTTCTGTAGGTAAGTTAAATTAAATTCACTACTTCATAATT
Organism: Liopterus haemorrhoidalis; assembly: GCA_963971575.1. Classification (NCBI taxonomy): domain Eukaryota; kingdom Metazoa; phylum Arthropoda; class Insecta; order Coleoptera; family Dytiscidae; genus Liopterus; species Liopterus haemorrhoidalis. The sequence continues at coordinate 29,879,808 of OZ020615.1, forward strand.
TCTTCGACCTCGCGATATTTTAAAAGATATTTTCTTGTAGAGGTCAACTAAAGGTGGTTATGGTATTTGCGCCATCAATATTTTGAATAGTTGATAGTTTTACTTGCTGAAACTCTAATATGGGTATAATAAAGGATAAAGGTTCTTAAATGATGCACTTGGCAAAGTTTCACAAAAACTTATTCTCGTATTAAGGCAGTATATGTGCAGTTTTGACAGTTAAGGGTACAGATTTCCGCCCAAAGCGAAGATGCGGACGCAAGCATCCCGAAACTTGATGCACTTCGCCTGCGGTACGTATATCTGTCGAAACCGACTCTGAATCCTCCTCCGAAACTTTTGTTACAACCGACTCCGAAATTCATGTAACTCCGAAATGCTCCCAACTCCGACTGCGAAATTTTTGTTACCTCCGACTCAGACTTTGACCCCTGCTTTTATAATCATATTATACAGGTGTATTTTAGCGCGAGTGCTATACTTTTTAATCGAAAATTATTTGACGTACGAAGTTGGGAGAAAAAATTAATAACCAGTGCTAAGTGCCTATGTCAGGAAAAACTGAAGTAAACAGAAGTAAACGAAAATGGAGGTAATTTTGAAATTTTAAATAAAATTCATTAGGTTTTTTAAATAGAAACTTCATTTAAAGGAAATATTTTTTTATTACTCTTGCCCGTTTAATTGCAATCCATCGTCATCAACTATGGTAGCCATCGTCGACTGTGAGTCTTCCCTAGTTTTTTCCATTCCTCTATATTGCCCGCTCTTGCCATCCAGGTTTGTCCTGCATGCTTTTGATGTCATCGGACCACCTAGTTTGAGATATACTTATGTGTCGCTTATTCGGTCTTGGTCTCCACTCCAATAATTTTCGAGACCCACGGTTATCTTTAGTTCGGCTAATGTGGCCTGTTCAGCTCAATTTTGGTTGACATATTTTTGTGACAACATCTTTTAAGTTTTTACAAAAACTAAAAGTATCCCCAAGTCGTTAGGGGACAAATCAGGTGAATACGGTTAATGAGGCATCAATTCGAGGTTTTGTCCTTCAAATAATCAATTGTTTGACGTGCTGTGTGGAAACTTGCATTGTCATGATGAAGAATGATGCGATGTTTTTGCTTGTTTTTCCTGATTTTGACGATAACTTCTGGTGAACAAATAGTTGTATACCATTCAGCATTAACTGTTCACCGATCCTCAAAAGCAGCGTTTCCCAAAGTGTGATCCGCGGAACCCCGGGGTTCCGCGATAAAATTCACGGGATCCGCTGAATATTGCTATTTATATCACTCTTGTTCCATAAAATAGGATATTTAAAAAAAAATAATAATTTAATGGCCTTTGCTGCTGTGGCAATTAGCCAGGACAATTTTTATTTGTGAAAAATTCCATGCCTGAACGGGATTCGAACCCGAGACCTTAGCAACGCAGAGCAGATGTGTTACCACTACGCTACGCCGGTTGGCAGAGATATAATTAAAAATGTATTCAAGAAAAATATAAAAATAAATGTAATACAGATACACAGAAAAAACAATTTTCTGGTTTGATGTATATGACCAATATCCTCATTTATCAAAAAGCGCTATTTGGTTTTTGTTACCGTTTGCAACTACGTTCATGTGTGAATCTGGATTTTTAAAATACGCTGATACAAAATCGAAATATCGCAGTAAACTAAATGCTGCACCAGATATGCGAATTTGATTATCCAATATTATACCAAATTTTGAAAGGGTTTTAGAATTGAAAAAGCAAAAGCATGCTTCTCATTAAACCTAGCTGGAAATTGAATTAGGAAAGTGTCTCACACTTTATATGAATACATGATTTTTTTTTTTTTAATTTTAATATTCAAATTTTTCGGGAATCAAAAATGACTACTAATTTATAAACTCTTAGTTTTCTATCGTATTTATAAAAGAAAATAGTTTGCAGTAATGTAATGTATTTAAAGTAGTATAAAAAAAAATTCCAATAAAAGGATTCGTAATTTTTTGAACAGCGCATTGGGGTTCCGCGACAAAATAAGTTTGGGTAACACTGCTCTAAAGAAATGGTTGCGACATGTCCAGTACAATCGAAGAAACAAGTGATCGTTTTCTTGGAAGTGCTTCGTGAACGAACAACTTTTGTGGGTTTCGGTTCATCTTGGAAGACCCAAACAGTGGATTGTTGCTTAGTTTCCGGTGCATATGAATAAATCCAAGTTTCGTCACCTGTAAAGATGTTGTATACGGATTTTGCAGTACCAAGGATGATTTTTTTAGCATTTCCTTACACCAATCAACACGATCCTTTTTTTTGAGCTTGGGTCATATTATGCGGAATCCATCGGGAACAGATCTTTTTCACAGCTAAATGTTCATGCAAAATCGAATGTATTGCAGTATGCGATATGCCAAAGGATGCCTCTATCTCACGGTAAGTCACATGCAGATCTTCTTCAATTATTTTGCGCACAGCATCGATGTTTTTTTGCACGACCACGACGAAATTCTGCAAACCAATTGTAAACAGTCTTTTCTGATGGTGCTTTATTACTAGAAATTGAACGAAGCGAATCTATGCATTGTTGTTAAGTTAGGCCTTTACTAAAATCGTAAAAAATCATCCAACGAAAACCTTCACGAGTAATATCTATTTTTTCACAAACTTGTTTTTTTTTAACGCTCACTGTCAACAAACTTCTCTGTCAGTTTATAAGCTGCCACTGATTTCACAATAACAAATGTCAAATTTTACGAATATAGTAACATTACATTTCAATTTTGCCGTCTAGTGGTCGTTTGTAAAAAGAAAAGGTAACCCTCGTACTACGGAGCTACTCGTTTGTCTTTTTGTAGCAGAGTTATGCCTACCATGCGTCTTTTTATGACTCTTTGTACTACCTGCAATTTGCTGATGTTGTTTTTATTACAAGCCCACGTCTTAGTATCGTGGGCAAGTACTGGCAGTATCTAGGTAGGCAAGTACTAATCAAAAGTTTGAGCTTTTAGAGTACTGGGTACTTCGGAGCTAAAAACATATAACATCTTATTGAATCCTAGTGATATTCGTTTTTGTAGGTCTCCTTAAGATTTTCTTTTGAGAGACGTATTTTTTAACCTATATATGTAAACGGGTGTACTCTTTTTACAGCGCCATCATCTAAAATCTGGTATTCAAGTTCTTGATGTGGTAGTGTATAGTTGGACTTGAATTTTGTCTTGCCTATGTTAATGTTAATTACTATGAAAGAATACAGTTAAGACATGTCATCTGCTAATACCTGATCTTTTGGGAGTTATAATTTACAACTGCTTGTATTGTTGTTACTAAGTTTTTAAAATTTTGGCACTGAAAGTAGCATGTATTCATATATTTGAGTTCATGCATCTCGTTCGTTGTCATAAAACTTTTAAATGACAAAAACAATGCTTATTTTCTTTCATGTTAGACTTAAAGTAAAGCAAGACAATAAATGGTACGAACTTCATAATCATAGTCATATGCATAAGTTTAACATAAGATGTAAACCGATTTATGATAATTTCAAAAATATGATAAGCGCCATTTATATTTAGTCGAAGTCGGAATTTTCTTACGTTTTTACCGACTCTGACTCCGATAAACCAAATAGCTATCTACTCAGACTCCGACTCCACAGCTCTGCTTACGGGCCAAGAAACAAGTAATGTGGCTCTTATTTTCATCATCATATACTAATTCCCGTCTCCCATAACCAAAATCTGCTGTTACGGCCCTTACTGACAAATAATCTTCCTGTCCATATTCTTCATACTGTATCCTTCACCAGACATAATAGCTGGGTAAAGGTCCATACATTTTAGGACTAAAGAGCCAAACTTCATTTATATACAAAGTGTAACTTACAGATCATCAAGGCGGAAAAATATTTATTCGTCATGCTGAATGTAGTTTCTGCGTTAACCATTGCTACAAAGCTATACCATTCATTATATATTTTGTGCTTAATCGACTTGTGTCATCAACAGTTATGTCAAAATTTAGTAAGTGCAAAATACTTGTTGAATATGTTATTACGGATTTATGTAGTATATGTATGTAATGTCACAGATTATCTTTCAAACGTACAGTTTTCAAGTTGAAAGGTATCCAAGATGTGTAATACACTCTTAGGTAGGATTACGTGACAGTGAATGGTTTCCTTCATCCTTTCATCTCCCTAGTATATTCACTTATTAGCCTTTACAGTGTAATCATACAACAGATTGAAAAAATATTATGAGAGAAGAAAATTTACCATTTCGTCTAGAACAGTGTTTCTCAATCAAAACGCACCGCGGACCAGTAAAATATATAATTTTCTAACGCGGACCACTAATAATAATTGTCGGTTCATTTTTTGCAAGAATACAAATATATTTAATGTGTTACTAAATACATCTATTTTATTTGTAGAAAATCACATAAGGTTTACAGAAAATAAACAAAATATAAATTATTTATATAAAAAATGTACATAAAAATAACAAAAAAAAAAAAACACATTCAATTTTTTTTATCTATCTAATAGGAACTTTTTTTAATCCTAAAAATTTTAATGCTCAAATACTTAGTAATAGGTATAAGGCAACAATTTTATGTAGTTTCAAGAGATTTGTGGGTTTCAATAATTTTTATTTACATAGTTTTGTGTAGAAATTTTTAATAATACGTAAACATTTTTTTTTTCAATATTATTGGTTCTAAAGCTTCGTCGAAGAATATTTCACTTGAGGATAATAGTTTCCGAAAATAAAGCCTTGCACCGAATCTTTGATCTTATTGAAATGAATGGTGAATAGAGAATACGTAAGAATAAAGATATCCGAAAACTGTACTCAAAACCGAGTATAACACAAAAACAGAGAGGTATATAACAGTAGATAGGACACGTGATGAGGATGAGAAAGGATAGAATGGTTCGAAGGATATTGACGGAAGATTGATACCCGTCCATCATTGGGAAGACCTAACAAGAGATGGAGAGATCAGCTAACCGATGATCTAATAAGTGTTGGTATACACGACACATAGAAAGACTTGACAATTAACATATCAAGATGGAGGACTTATGTGAGTGAGGCCAAAACGCAATCCGACTGGCAGTGCCCAAAAAAAGAAGGAAAATAATGGAATGCTACTTGGTACATGTGTTATTTACGAAAAATAAAACATTTTGATCCATAGCACCTATTTGCGAACCTCCGTATATTCAAAATGACACAAATAGACTACCACGTACAATAACTATAAAATAGCACAAAATATTAACATGTTTATAGAATGAAGCTTTAGATACAATTTACCAGATCGTACACAAATATGCATATAAGTTTATTGATGGTCAATTGCTTTTACAATTTAATATTCTTACTTCCTGAGTAAAATACTTAATATTTCCTTAATTCACCTTCTTTGTATCTCTTTTAATAAAGAAGTTATCAATGCTTAAACAGTTCCCGCAAACACCTGTATATCAAAGAGCAAACATAATAATGTAATCTTTAAGAAACTTGCGAAAATCTTGTGAGCAATCTAGACATTTAACTTCTTTTATACCTTTATAAATTTCTATTCGTATTCAGTTAATATAATTCGCAATTTAAATGAAAGGGTGACGACTCGATAAAAAAATGTATTAACTCAACAAAACTCGTATAAAAAGATTCCTCTCGCATCAAAAGTCTCAATTCCTGAATACGACATTTCATAATAACGAAATGGTTTCCCTTATCTTTACGAGTTATTTTATTTCAGAGAATTTGGGTCACATTTCCATTTCTGGATTGGTACAGTACATTCCTATCCTATAGAATACCTTAGGCAGTTTTTTATATCTTTATCAGTTTTACGAAGGGAAAAGGGAGTTGAGAAAAGAATGAGTTAGATTTTCATTTTTATTATTAAGGTCATATAGCGAGGACTCGAAGGTACGAGTAAGGATTTCTTTGTGTCTAATGCTACCCTCAGGAAGAACTGCTAAAGTAGGGTCTCTTGATTTTTAATCATAATATGGAAGATCAGTCTGTTCATACACGTTATAAAAACATACCAAGCGTAGGCTCTTTTTTAGAAAAAAATATTAAAAAGAACAAATAATCTTAGTACAAATAACGTATCTTTTACTAACACCACAGGAGTACATCATATAGAGGTTTAATTCAGTGTAACGGGAAAATAACGGGTGTCCCAGAATGTTTTGCTGTTTTAAAACTTTCTGAATAAAAAATAATTAATTTAGTGCCAAAATGTTAACAATGAACGCGGATTTTTATTTCTTAAAAATTCGCATTCTCGAAATCTGGGCCTTGAATTTGCAAAAACGGCTGCTAGCATTTCCTCTGGCATACCGTTTATTTGGGCTTGAATTTGCGATGTTAAAGCTCTCAAAGTGCATAGTGTTGTTTCATACACCTTGGATAACCCCACAAAAAGAAATCGAGAGGAGTCAGGTCAGGGCTTCTTGAGGGCTCGGAGCATCGGCCACACGATGAATATTCAAACGATTGCAAGAAAGGCGGTGTGCCGCAACGTACGATTCTTGGTTTTTCAAATAAAGCTCAATGAAGAACGCGCGATTTTCTCCCGTCCACGTCTCCATTATTACTAAATAATCCGCAATCGTCCTCTAACTGGGGACTACCGAGTAGTGGCGCTATTATACAACGTTGCCAAATCAGCGTTTTGCAAAAACAGCAAAACATTATGCGATATTCTATAATATAGAATATCCCAATTACTGATATAGAATCTATATTATATGAAACATGTAATTCATCTATTGTCCAATAACAAAACTAAATATGCTAGCAATACACTAATGCGATTTATCAGATGTTTGCATTGTTTTCAGAACTAGCCTCACGAGATTTACTTACATAAATACAGCAAGTAGTTTAATATGCAGAAAAAAATGCAATATTTCAAAAATAATAATTTTGAGATCATTAACATTGCGTAAAACGGTAGGTATATTCAGTACAAAATGTCAAATCGACTTTTTACATTTGTTATAATTTGTTTTGTGTTCGCATTTAGACATTATCTATCGAGTTTATATTTATTTTTGACTAGTTCTAAATCGTATTTTTTCATATTTCTGTTGTCATTTAAAAATAAGTGGTGTGACCCAATGGGCTAATTTCAGTGTAAAATTTACATAGTGAGCCACGTCATGCATTTATGAAAGAGAATAGAACTAGAAATGTAATACAAAACCGTACATTGTTTTAGCGAAAAACTATGTTCAAGATTACTAAAAATTTGCCATGAATGCAAAACTACTGCAAGAGAAGGGTCGCGAGGATACCAGAAAATATGCCAAAATGGTTTATATATTTGCCCATGAACCCCACTATTGTGCTTGGTATGTTTCAGTTTACGCGATGAATAAACCTAATAGATTTTTTTTTTTTTTTGAGTAAAATTTTCCTTTCTTTCCGTTCAGAGCTCCTAAATTAGTCGACTGTAGGCTATGACTTGTGCGCTGTTGATTGTCACTAACAAATTTTTGATGAAACGGGAAGGGGGTTTGAATAGATGAAAGAAGTGAAAAACAGAAGGGAGGAATTAAGGAAAGGAGTCAACGAAGATATTAATTAAAGGAGAAAGGCGAAAATTATAGTTATTATTAAGTAAAAGTTAATTATTGTAAGATAAAATGTAGTAAATAATATTGAATTATGCTACTTCTTCGTCTTTTTCTTCAATCCATAAACGTCCCACATTAGTCTCACTGAGCCGTAGTTTTCACTACCGTATCTCTCCTATATATTGGTTACAAGCAACGCTCACGATGAGCTAATCTAGGTTGGGAGCTGGATTCTTTTATTTTAAATTAACTAAATGTTTTTGTCATAATTAACGAAATCCGTTATGTCCTTAGTTTTTGCATGTAATAAACCCAAACAAGCTTTAACAAAAGTCGTACAAAAACTAAATTGTTAATAAAAAAGTATTAAAATAACTTTTTATTCGATGTTAAATTTCGTTTTAAAATCTACCCTTTTTATAAATGTTTAAGAGCCTCCAGGTAGAACCTTTCCACATTACTCCATGGGACGTTCCATAAATGTTCCACAGGTAAAGAGTACAAATTACTTTATAAACATACGTTCCTTTAAGTGTTTTAAAGCTTTAAATTATTGGGTTAAGATATTTTGTGTAATTTTTGTAAAATTGTATAATCATTTCTTAATTTTAGAGTAATTTTTTGATGTATTGACAGATGTTTAAGTTTTGAGCGAAAAAATCACCTGTCAGATTTTAAAATTACTTTGTAACAGATTGGAACACATTGGCAAATTGTTTCATAATATCGCATAAACCAGGCTTTGCCAAACCTTAACCTACATAAAAAAAAAAAAAAAAAAAATACAGTTTTTACATACGGTTTAAATACTGTGAGTGGGGTTGATTTGAAGTAAATTGATAACAAGTTATAATTATATCTTCATTAAGTGGATAAGTTTTCTGAATGAAACTAAAGTAAATAGGTATGTAAATAAAACACCTTGGTTTTATTGACTTTGTAAATGTTTATAGTTATCGTTGTTAGCGTAGAGAAGGATAAAGATATTTTTTATATCGTAAATAGGCGGAACTCTGGATTTGTAGATATTTGAATTATTTTGACAAGTTCTCCAATAATTTCATGTATTCTTTCAGATTTTATGAAATACTATAATTATTTTTTTAAAAATTGATTTCTAAAATACAGACAGAACAATAAATTGTATATAATTCCAAATGACGGTAAAAGAGTAGTTCCATCTCAGACAACGATCAGGGACACTTGGAGGAAGTTGGCATATCCATAACCTATACTATCTACATTAATTATAGACATGTATAATTCATTTTTTATATATACAGGGTATTTGCTTAAAACGCCGCACCTCGAATAACTTCTTTATTTTAAGAGATACAAAAAATTCTTCAGAAGAAAAGTTAAACTAGGCAAAAGGGCCCACTTAAGGACTATAATAATAATTCTGGATCACTTCCGGTTTCAGCGTTCTTTAATCAGTACTTTATTTATTTTTTCTTGAAAGTAAATTAAATCAACTTTACAAGGATATCAAAATATCATACTTTAATTTTAACCATTTCAAAATAATAAATAACATAAAAATCTTAGAAACTAAATTATAAAATGATGTGACATTATGTAACTAGGAAAAACAACCAAACAAAACATGACTAATGAACGTAATAAACTAGGGAAAATTTAGAAATGTTCAATATGACCGCCGTTGTAATCCACACATTTTCTCATTCGTAATAAAAACTCTTCCATTACATTTAGAACGATATACTTTTGAATTTCCCTGATGGCTGTTCTTACTCTATGTTCTAAGTCTTCTAACCTTTACCTTCAGGATATCTTTCTTGGTATAGTTGCTGCACCCTAACAGAATTTATTTGACATTCCCCGAATGTCAGACCCATATCTGTCGTTTCTTCATTTGAATAATGTACGTAAGCCATTATTACAAACGATTTGATGTTATCACCTTTAATATCAAACTCATACTAACAGACAAGAAAATTGGCAGGTTTTAGTTTATTTTCAACAAAATCATTTTCAAAGCTTGCTATGTTTAACTTTGTACGATTTATGTTATTTATTATTTAGTAAATAAATGGTCGCCATTTTGAAATGGTTAAAATTAAAGTATGATATTTTAATATTCTTGTAAAGCTGATTTAATGTACTTTCAAGAAGAAAAAAAAAAAAAAATATTTAGTACCGATTCCATATGCTAGATAAAAAGTTGAAACAATTTCCGTTGAAACGTGAAAGTGATGCAGAATTCTTATCATAGTTCTTATATGGGCCCTTTTGTCTAGTTTAACTTTTTTTCTGAAGAATTTTTTGTATGTCTTAAAATAAAGGAGTTATGCGAGGTGCAGCGTTTACAACAAACACCCTGTATACAGTGGATGTTGTTTATAATGACGTTGAAGAGACTAATTAATTCGGTCGTTATATCCGTAGGTCGCTATATCCAAACATTACAAATACAGTGTTGAAAATTATGTACATTTTATATATATATATATATAAGTGTAAATGTTGTATAATGATATTTTCGCTAACATATATATATATAATTAAATTCTTTTTAACCTTTAATAAACGAAAATGTGGTAATATTATTTTCAAATTCAATATTTCTGAAGAGCCGCATGCTGTTCATAAGCCGCTATTCGCAGCCTCTGCAATAGGCAACAAGGTTTAAACGTAGTTTCTGTTCTTTTATCAATTAGTAAGTTGTAAATTGATTTACCGTCTAAACTTGATTACATTATAATTTGACGTACATTTTTCTTTTGATAGAAAATTTCTTTTCATAGAAAAATTACTGTTGATCGAAAATTTGTTACTATTTTTTTTATGTACTTCATTGTAGACTACCCTTTTAAGATACATTATTCAAATGTAATTTTCCTCCAATCGTGTTAACTAAAAACGACAAAAACTCTTAAAACTGAAGCTTTGAAAAATCTGTGAAATTCTTAGAATTTTTCACTCGTAAATTCAGATGAAAATTAATGAAATAATAAGAAGAATTATTCGTCTACGGATTGAAATGTTGATTAAGTCTGGTATTTTTTAGTGTTTCAATAATTTAAATAGAAATCTCGTGATTGGAGAAGTTCCCAAGTTAATATTAGCAAACAAGTTGTACAAGTTTAGATTGGTAATAACTGAAGTTCTGAATACAATAGCTTTATTATCATTGGGGGTAATACTCATTGATTTTAATTTAAAATTTAATGACTTTACTGTATGATTATAAACTTGATCTTAGTAAACACTTTTCGAAAATCCGGTATTAAAAAAATCTTTATAGCTGTACAGTATACATATACATAAATTCCAATGAAAAATACTCAGTGTGACAGAAATAGACTCGAGAAGAAATAAAACTACAGCTAGGAGAACAAAAGTGATCAATGAAAGAATTTTTGATATTATTGATGTTTGTCACACTAGCTGGAAGATACATATTAATAAAATTGGAGGCTATATGTGTTTTTTTTTTTAATTTTTAGATTATTTTTAATTACAAGACGATATCCGCAAAAAAGTAATTTTTGTCTGTCTGTCTGCACGAGATTTACGCAAAAACGGCTGGACATATTTTCACGTAATTTGGTATGATGATAGAGTAAACCCAGGATTCGAACATTGTCTATAAGGCATGTCAATATTTATTCTAGGGCGATTTTTACCCAGATGGTTTAAACTAAAAATCTGAAAAAAATCTAAGTAATGTACATTGGTGTGAACCGGAATAGTACAGAGGAATTTTTGATCAGATTATGTTTTCGGAAAATAACGCATTTTTTGTGTTTTTTTGGTTACGATATAAATATTTAATATGTTATGTAACACAGTAAACCAATACGCTTTCATGGTGTAATGTTTAGCATTATCGCTTTCTAAATTGAAAACTTGTGTTCGCTTCCAGTCGGAGACAATTTTATTTTTTCTGTTTTTTTTTGCATTTGTATTTTGTTTAAATTATTTTTTCAAAATTCTAGTTATATTTTGGCCAATTGCTTAATTTTTAAAAGCGTAAATTTAATAACCAGTGGCAATTGTTGAAATTATAATTTAATTCTATGTTTCAAAATATACGAAATCAGAGGGCGGAGCTTATGACTTAAAACAACCAATGGAAGCCATAGGCGCAATTTTCAAAACCTTAATGAATCTTGCGACATAAAAAAAAAAAAAAATACTGCACATATTTAGAAACCTAAATAATGGTATTAGGCACTAGAATTAAAATTAACAAAAAAATATTTTAACATAAAATTTGTTTTGGCATCCCAAATAATCCACATTCACTTAATAAATACCTGCAAACCCAAATGTGTGAAAATTCACACTTCACATAAATTTTTTCATTTAGATTATATTTGGGGAGTTACGGGATTTGCGGGACAGCCTAAAGCTAAACTTTCGAAATAGTTGTAGTAGTTATTTTTTTTTTTAGTTCTATATACTTTTTCGATTGGTTGATATAGGGAAGTTACGGGGGATACCCTATAACTAAAATCTTTAAATAGCTAAATTATTATTTACTTTACATCAAGTGTGTATGAAAAACCATTTTTTGTCTTCTCTTCAATGTAGTTTTTAATATATATTTGGGGAGCTATGAGAAGAGCTACCTATAAACTAAGTATCTCATTTATTCTTTACTTAACGTTGAAAATATATACAAAATAGTGGTTTAGAATAAAGAAATGATTATTTTGTATTCGACTTGAAATTGAAATATCTTATCATTTACGTTACAGCAAAAATGTACATTACAAAAAGTACGGGTACTCCAGCTAGTAAAATAAATAAATTTAGATATTACAGTTATATACAATATGAGATAAAAGGTTACTATAACAATTTTTATTATGACACTAAGATGGAGGAGGAAGACGGAAGGTCGAGAAAATAGGATAAAGGTATCCGAAATGAGGTGAATGAAAAGGGACTGAACGAATAACAATTGGCACAGTAAGCGAAATACTGTGGTCTGTAAGTAAATATACCCAATATTTCGTTGAACGCGCCCAATGCTATAACAGTGGAAAAAGAAGTTAAAGACAGTAAAGACTGGAAGATGCCGTAAAGCAGGGGATCGACAACAAATGGCCCGTTTGTTGCATGTGGCTCACCGAATGATTTCATGCCAATATGAAAATATAATGTTTACATTTCTTATCCAGCGTAGCCAACCTTTATCGCTACCCAGCTTTTGGCAATGTACACACTACGATTGTTTCGTACTTTTTTTATTTACAAAATGAGGAAGAAGTAACAAAAATAAGTCCAACAAAAAAAGAAAAAAAATGAATGCGGCCCGCGACTTAGAAAAGGTTGTCTTTTCCTATCGTTAAAACCGTTTTTTTTTTTTTTTTTTTAAGTTATAAATTGACTATGACAAATGTTAATAAAAATTTTAAAACCAAAGTGTTTAATCAATTTCTTAAACACAAAGGAATTCAACTAATTTTCTCTATTTTCCCCAATATTTACTTTCCTTTACTTTTTACGACTATTTCCAGTATCTCTTAAATCCTATTCCTTTGATGACATAACAAAAAACGCAATTACGTACCGATAATGGCCAAATACCAACCTAGTGTCGTGTGTAGCTCTAACTGCTGAATCAATCCCCCAACTATACCATTTTTTCAATTAACGAAATACCACGCATTGACATCCATAGCCACTGACGATTCAGTGAGCATACAGGACTGGATTTGCCCATTACATCTCCTGTAAAGATTGGGAATTACAGGAAATACAACTGAGCTAATTTTTAGAATATTTTGTTGAATAATCTGGAAAGATTGGGCACAACTCAATAGAGGCGAAACATAATCTGTTAGTTGTATGTAAGGCACGATTTTACGAGAAAACAATACAGGTTTTGTCTACAACTAAATATTAAGGAAGGCAATACGATCGCAACTGAAAAGGAACATAAACCACATAAAAGTTAGGAATGAATTGAAGTTTGGTGCCAAGTACTCTCCAAAATAGTTGTGTCTCTGGCTTACTCGTGCAAATTAATTTATGTATACAAACCTACCTCGCTCATTCGGCAGATTATGTTTCAGACCATTGTCGTAAAGCGAATCCCAGCAGATTTTCAATTGCTGATGCATATAAAAGCTTAAAAGCATATTTAGATTATCATTTATTAAATGCGTGTTAGTGCTAGCCCCAAAAAATACAATACGAAAGTAAAAATAATAAGCATTTTACAAGAAGAAATTATAAATGGAAGGCTGAAGAAGTCAGTTGGTTATAATTTTTGACAAAAAACATAGCGCAAAAGGCTGAAGAAGATAGTCGAGCTTCTTCATTTGAGTCTCCGACGAATCTTCAATTGAAAAACATTGTATTTGCCACGTCCTTTAAGTCGAAGCATTGTCAAGCGAGGTATGCCTGTGCTACGACTGCATTTCGTCGTTATGAAGTGTCATATTATAGATAAATTTTAGTGTTTTATGACGCGCATGATTGAAAGAAAGTGAGATGAAATATCGTGCAGTACAACGAATATTAATCATTATAAAGCGTTCTACTCTATTGCCATGTACATTTGAAATACCTAACGAAGGAACAAAAACAATGAACTTCAATGATTACAATTATCAACAAACTCTATAATATAATTCAAACATAAACAAGCAAAAGGGAATAGAAGCGAAAAAAAAAAAATGAGCTTTCGCCGATGTTCTACTAGTCCAGTCACCAGTTCCACTCGAACTCATATCGCCTTAAGGCGGTGCACAACCGTATAGTTCTCATTAGTTTCTTGAGCAAAACAAACAATCGGAAATAAAATTAATAACAATCTATATATCATAATCTGGAGCGAATTTTTATCTATCTAATAAGATATTTTTAATCGTAGAAAAAACTATCTTGTAATTGTAAATAAGGAAACTGCATTATATAATATTGTAAATCAAACTATGTGGAATGTGTGTATCAATCGTACTATGCGGAAAATTGTAGCTAATGCTTCACTCTAACAAATATGTTATAAGCTACTTTGTTCTCTCGTGAAAACTATAGTATAGTTATTGTACTTGGTACTCTATTTTTGCCGCCATCTTGAATCTGCCGCGGTTCTCAATATAGGTGCTGCGGGTAAATTTTTATTTAATTTTCGTTAAGAACACGTATACCAAGTGGCATTCCATTATCATCACATATAATATTTTTCGAGAAAGGTTCTAAACTATAAGTAATCAAGTCGGAAAAAAATGTTGACGTATTATTTAAACATTTCTACACAAAATTATATAAATATAAAAGTGATTTAAACCCCATAAATATATTTAAACAATTACAGAACATTGTTTTCTGGTTTCTATTATTAAGCTACTGAGCGATAATAATTTTACAATAATTTTTTTCAGTAATTAAAAATATTCTATTAGATAGATAATGATTCGGTGCAAAATGTATAAATTGTTCCTAACTTTATTTCAGATAGTTAGTATAACCTCTGGAGGTTATACGCAGCGTTAACAAAAAATTTCCTTTAAAGTATCGACAAGCAATGAATAACATTCGTGTATATACTACGTTGCGTGTTAATGTTAGTTTCGTACTTGTCGTCTATGTTTGTTTATATTCGTTCGTTAGGGTTGTACGCGACTTTAGTAAATTGTTCTTGTGTGCATATGGAGTAATGGTGTACAAATATAAATCAATTTTATTGAAATACAACGACAAATTTCAGAATTTTTTTATGATTTTTTTTTTTTGTCAGAAAATACGTTTGGATTTAGTTTTACCTGTTTTTATTTCTCTAACAATCGTTTTCATAGTAAATAAAGTCACTTTAAACATTATTCGAACAAATGAATAAAGTCACTTTATTATGAAAACCTGTGTTAGAATAAGAAATAGTTGGTATTTTAGTCTAACAGTCCATATTTCTTTAATTTTTGTCCTAATCCGTTTCTGTTTGAAACCAAATCCGAACTGTTTGAAACCAGAGCTGGTCGAGTATACGGACGACACCACTAGAAATGCGACAAGAGACAGCCCTCGTGCGTGACTGACTGACGGACAGACAGACAGACATTACTGACAGACGATTGTCAGCGATATCACTGGCAGAGGTCACTTGATGTAAACATCGGTCAATCTGAACGCCCTCTAACCGATCACTGATGGATTATCAAGAGGGTATTGTTTACAATGATAAAATTTGTTTTGGTGGTTTTTAGATTGAAATAATTTTAGTTAATTTAGTTGATATTTGATTTGGATGAAATGTTTTGAAATTGTTGTTTTAGAATGATTGAGTGGACACGAATGGAACTGGTGAATTTAATATAACTGACCTCATTCCGATTTTAACAATAAACAAATAACGTAAAAGTCTCTATACACATATATTTTCACGTTATTTTAACGTTTACTTCAATTGTTTTACGTATTATTTTTATATCTTTGCATATTTTAGGTCTAATTGTCGACCTTGGTAGCATAGAGGTAGCAAGTTCTGGGTTCGAATCCTGGTCAAGGCATGGATGTTTGTGAGCCAAAGTGTAATTGGGACATATAGTCCTGGTCTGTGGTTAAAAAAAAATATGACAAAGAAGTATAAACTGATACGTTTTATTAAAATAAATCCGAAAAATGGATTTTTTTATTTAAATAAATATATGCATTAGTTACGTTTATGTCATTTTGAGACTTTCGGTTAAACGGTCAGGTGCCATTTAAAATCAGTAAATTTTATTTGCACTTGTCCAAAATTATTTCAAACTGACCTTTCGTACGAAAAAGGAATTCATTATATCTAAAAATATCTTTCATGATACTTTCTTCGTCTTCCTCTCTTGCCTTATCTATTTCAAACGTTGTCTATCATCATGGTAATCCGTACCTGGAGCACTTCCATCCGAAATAGTTCTGTGCATATCACACCGAATCATTTCCTCGGGTTAGCAAGTCGAGAGGCCCTAGGTCTTCCGAAGTTTCTTCTTTTTTCACCTTTTCCTTTTGCAACATGTAGGATATGGTATTTATGCACGTTCCTCACCAGGTGTGGAAGATATTCTAGCTTCAATTTCTTTATGATCTGCACGATTTTAGTTGGTAACTTATTCCCAAATTATTTTAACGTTGCTGACTTGGTCGGCTCAGGAGTTTCAGAATATACACTTGTAGATCCATATTTCAAAGGGTCAACTTTCATTTCGGTAACTTATAACATGATCTGGGCTTCCGCACCGTACAGGAAAGTGGAGAAGACATAATATTTTCCAATGCGTTTCTTGAAATTTTGACGAATAATGCTTTTTAAGAAATATATAGGGAAAAAAGCTAGCAACATGCATATTTTATAAACATTAATTTTGATTTAGTAAACCCTAACTTAAAACAGGTACAGTAGTCCCTAGATATACACGATTTCTTCATGTGCGGTTTCGCTACTCCGTGATTGGGAAATTACTACCCATATTTCGGAATGCGCGGTAAAATTTCGAATTGTGCGATATTTTCAATAGTTAAAAAAAATCTTTTAAAATGAAATGTATTTTTCTGAAAATTTTATCCATTTATATGTGTACATACATGAGTCATACATATAATATTTAAATGCTCAATACAGCGCAACTGTGAATCACATTGCTCGTATTTTTACTGCGCAATCTTTATTTTAGATAGTAAACCCACGCGAAAAACGAAGACAAACTGTAAACATTAAAAATATTATTACTGTTATTATAATTGTAATTTTAATGGTTAATTTAATAAGAATCATACAAATTCTTGTATCAGTTCAGTAAAAAAGTTTTAAGGTTTTTTACTATTTTTGTGATATATGTGCATTTTTTTGCCAAATTTTCTTTTGTTATGTTATTTCTTATTTGATGTTTCCTTAATATTACTTACTAATATTTTAGCCTAAATCGATATTAAAAATCTCATCCCTTATTTAATTAAACATTTAAGGGGTGTTCTTAAATTAAATCTCTGTCAAACCGTCTTCGACTCATCGTCACAGATTAAATAAATATTATTCCCGTCCCCACATATTGTGTATGGGGCTAGGGGGGTTGTGTTAATCTGACTCTATGCGACAATCAGCGTTGTCGCGCCCTCGATGTCCAATATATTCGTTTACAGCCGTGGTATGTCAAACATTCAGCATATCGCAGCTGGGGATGTTCACTCATCACAAAGGGAATATTTTTTATTTTAAAGACCGTGAAATATTTTACGGATAGAGGATCGAACCGATATATAAAATATTTGGGGGAGTCAAGTCAGGATGAGTCAAAGTTGCAATTTTTTGCAGTTTAATTACTTTCGTTTGTAACCTCTTTGCTGTTCTGTTATAACCATGGAGAAGGGAATATTGAAAACTATTGATAAACTTGAATAAAATAAAGATGACAAGAGTTCGCCTATATTACAAAACTCTCGTTAGAATTTTTAAAATGACATTATTTCTTGTGTTATCTTTCACTACAACTAGAAACCTTATGCCTTAAATAATTAGAATAAGTAAATTTAGAATTAGAGTTGCACTGATAAGCAGATTGGCCGATTACCGATTAATCGGCCACCAATTATTTATAATTAATACGGAATCTGTCCGCTAGCGATATATGTATTGTACCTTTGATTGTACGGTTTATATGATTGTTTAAACTATTGCATTTTACCAGCGGTGGGCAAACGATGGCCCGAGGGCTGTAGGCAGTTCGCGATAGAAATATCTGCTGCCCACAAATGTTTAAAACTTTTTGATTTTATTAACAGAAATGACAAATTAAACAAATAATCTGTGCATATTTTGGAACATGTGAACAATTGAATAAATATTTATATGAGCTATCAAAATATAGTTCATGTTTATAAATTTCAATAAACTTGAACAAAACTAAAAAGTAAACTGAAATTTTTTAATCATAGAATAATTTTTATCATTATACTTGCATTTTATATGGTTAGATGAAAATATATATAGAACAAATTTTGTACGATTGTGGTTCAATTTGAAGACTTTCTTTTATGGGCAGCCACGATTTTATTTTTCGTAACATGAATAAGATGTGTTGACCGAAAAAAAAATTTTCTTTGATTTTTAGAGCATTTCTAAATGAAATTGTGTAATTTAAAAATATATTTTTTATAGATTTATTACATTTAGAATCCAATGTTTTGCAAATTTCTCTGTCACCCATGGTTTGCTTCCGCCAGCATATATATATATATATATATATATATATATATAACGGCCACTTCGAATCGACGACAGCACTTCGCTACTAAAAGATGAATATTTCAAAGATTTTGACGAGACTGAGCCCACTGTCTTTCATGACTACCAATTCTGGATACGAACATTTTGCTGCAAATAGCGCATAGGTAATTGTAGGCAGAAACAGCGTCTGGAGTCTGGATTTGCGTTTATTGCGTACTAGTGTGGCACGCTCTATACTTGTCCGTTCGTACTGCTGTATACTGTTTGTCACTAGGTTGCGCCATGTACTTCGACAAAGTGGTTTTTCTTCCCAATCTGGGTTGAGCAGCCGACAAGCCTTGAGTTTATTTTTTGGCTTGTCTTTATAGCGTTGCTTAGGAGCAATCACACCTCTGCAGTCTCCTTCCAACTTAGAGTACAATAATCTTTTGGGTAACCTAGTATTTGTCCCACCCACCGCAACTGAATTTGGTGCAGCATGGTCTCAATACTGATGGTATCAGATTTAGCCAAAACTTCTGTGTTCGGCACATATTCTTGCCATTTGATTCTGAATATAGTCCTAAGACATGTTTGATAGAATCTTTATAGTGTTTTAATATGCCGCCTATAGAGACACCATGATTCACTGCTGTAGAGAAGTACAGGGAGTACAGCTGCCTTGTACATCATTATCTTTGTTTTAAGCTGTAAATCTCGGCGGCTCCATATAGATGTTCTTAGAGCACCGAAAGCCTGGTATGCAGCGGATATTCTTTGTGACACTTCATCATCAAACGAACTGTTGCAGGATAATGTGCTACCTAGATACTTGAAAGACGTTACATTAATTACGTCTCTGTCATTTATGTTAAAAATATGAGGGATGTTGCTATGACTGTTATGTGACAGGGCGACAGTTTTTTCTAAATGAATGCTTAAGTCAAAGTTTGTAAAAGCAATTAACCGGCCAAAAAGCTGATACCGATTAATCGGCAAAACTGCGATGAGGCTGATAACCGATTATTTACCGATTGATCGGTGCAACTCTATTTTACATTATAAACATAATTTTGAAGATTAATTAATATATTTTTTTTTCTTTTCAGGTGAGTTTTGCCTCTTGATCAGTCCAAATGATGACTTCAAATTTGTAAGTGACAAATCCTTCGCGTTTGATGTCTACAGATTTTTAACAAAATTGAGATGAAAAATGAGATAGAAAAACTTTCTTGAATATTTCACAGTCACACACATACACACGCCATATTCACTTTCTGCAGGCGGAGTGTACACATTTTTCTTTTACACTTTTTACTTCACACCTTTTTCTCAAGTACGTCGTTGAAACCAAATCTATATGCAAACTTCAATAAAAACCTATCAAAATTTAGATATGAATAGTTCGGAAAAAGACTTTTCTGATTCAAAGTTTAGTATAAAAAACGGACAGACGAAAAAAAAAATCTATGAACCAACGTTAGTATCAGTATAGAAGGAAATGATAAGATTTTGTTAAAAAGGTGGAGAGCTGTTGAATATTCATGCATGTAAACATTCCGAAAGAAGTTAAAAAAAGTATAACAATGATAAATAAGTTAAGAAAAAATAAAACAGCACATGTCAATAGTTTATGATTTTGTCAATTTCTGACTTTGGAATGTTTATGCCTCTCGAGTGTACGAGGCCGAGATGAAAAGTATTGTAAATGAAAGTGTGTGTGTGTGTATGTTTTTTTTTTATAATTTAATTTAGTTTATGTTTTATTTCTCTACGTAATCACCACTTAATTCTATACACTTAGCCTAGTCATACTGGAGTATCTGTACGCTCTCGTGAATTTTTTTCGAGGACACTCTCGTTAAATTCGGTCCAGCCATTTTATCGTGATGCCCTTACAGATAAACAGACAGATAAAACTTATTTGTATAAATATGGGGTAGAATATCAGTTTCTACATTCATTCTACTTTTAATTTCTTCATCTACTCTCTCCATTCTTAATGCCTACTGCATCTTTTCTAGTAATTTCAGTGGCAGCTATTTTCTTCTATTCTTGAGCAAAAAGAGACTGCTTTAGTATAGTTACGGCACCGCGTACCAGTCGTATATACAGGACTCATGATTAGGGGGGCACTTATGATAATATCTTCAAGACGGGCGGGAGAAACTGGATGCTCGCAGACCGCATTAGGCCCGTAACATAATTAAGAAGCGTAAATGAAAAAAAAAAAAAAAACTTGAGCTTATTTAGGATAAAAATATATTTAAAAATGTAAAAGCAGAAGAGAGTATTTTTGCCTTTTCTATTTATAATACAAATTTCAAGTACCCCTTCGGGATATTTGTAGTTCCGTCATTGCTTATCATTTTGTATGAAAATAGACCGCAACCCAGATAAGTTTGACACCCCTACTGTTAAATATTGAAGTTTATATAAAAAAAGAGTTGATAATTTAATTATTTGTTGATAAAAAAAATGTGATTGTTAAGCCATGTATCAAAAAATTACATCTGATATGCTTTAAAATTTTACAAACCTTTTTCTTCTTCGGTAAATACATATTTTTTAGTATTTTTCGAGGAAATGTGCCTCCAATAACCCCCCCCCCCCCTACTAGCTACTGCCACAGACTAGAGTCCTATAGGATGAGAGCAATAATATTAAAAACCGACACAAAAAACATTATGTGGTTTGTTGGGACTAATGATTCAGAATGGAGTGGGCCCGGGATATCTTGTCACCAAATCCTAGGAAACGCTTAAAAGTATAATTTACGCGATATACTTTCAAAAAAGCAGTCTTAAAGGGTTACTTCATGGTACACTAAAAATGAACTTTTAGTGTACCTACGATGAAGTCCCTCGCTTTTCGTGATAATTGTTAACACTTCTTTTTTGGTTAAATTTAGTGTAAAATTTACACTTACATACTGGTTAAATTAAAGTGTTAGAAAATAAATAGTGTTAAAGTAATGTAACACTGAAAAAGTAATATTTCATAAAAATAACACTCTCTGAAAAAATGACGGTAATTTAAGTATATGGTAATTTGCTTAAAACTAGTTAATTTTTTACTTTTTATAAATGAAAATTTTAACCAATGAATTTTTACATTTGTGATTTTTTTGCTACGTTCCCATATTAGGGTTCCTATGTTTATTTATATGAATTTTTACGTTTAATAATTTTTTAAAGAAGGTATTTATACTGTATAGCTCTAATTTGACAATAATAAATATTTTTAAAAATGTTTTTAAAACTAAAAACTAAAATATTCTAGTATTTTCGAGTTTTGAAGATAAGAAAAAAGAGCTGATCATTTGTGCTAATAAATAATTAAATAAATGAATAATAGGTCCCCATTGTCTAGATTTACTTGCGTATTGGGGCAGAGAAAGAAGTTGTCCGTTTCTAGACCTCCGGTCGTACATATGAAAGCCACGTGCTTAGTGTCACGTTTCGAGTGGTCCTATTACCCCTGTGTAAACAGGTACACATTTTAAGTATTAAATACTTGCGACTGAGTCGACCCCAGAGCTGACTGCACAATATCCGAACAATTTTTAATTCGAAGGATGTGGGGGGGATTCGAACCCGCGTAGTACAAGACATAGGCAATTATCTTACCACAGAGCCACGGTAACTCTAAAGCTGCGCTCAGAGCTCTTAAATGAGTCTACTATAGGCTGTGTATAAAGTGTATCATACGGTAACGAGAGCAACCGCCCAGTGCTCTAAATTTAGAACGTTGTACGTTGTCGATTGTCTGTAGTTTTTCTAACTTATAGTTAGTGAGTTGTTTTAATGAGACAGGTATATAAACACACATTGGCTATCTAAGTCTACATCGTAGAGAAAGTTTACAACAAATATCGCTCAAAATTACGAAGACGAACATTAAATATGATCAATTTAGGTAATTAGGTTATGTTCAGTTACTAAAAATCTAGGACAGTAGAAATAGGAAAACGATAATAGATAATAAACATTTTACGAAGCCGCCGTAGTTGGTTTAAAGACACATATGTCACAATATTCGTAACGCTGTTTCCTTAAGTACACTAATTAATTACGCTAATTTCCTTAGCTGTAATCGCTGTCGTGAACGTTAAAACTATCTACTAAACTTATCCACAACGCACAGTGAATAGTCAACTAATTTAAAGAGTTCTGAACGCAGCTTAAGATAGATACATCTAATCTTAATAAACTTATCTAAGTATATCGATACTTGCAATGAGTCCGTATAACATGATATGACAATGTCTGTTCTGAACCACGAATGAACTATAAATGTAAGAGGAAAGTTTGTGATGCGTGTGCGTGTGTCTGTGGCCATCGTTGAAAGTTTGAGCAAGTTGCCTCGTGGACTCCCAAAGTGTTTTCGACACTGCTGTTGTTTTAGCGAGGTTTGTTACCGCACTAAAAGTTTACGAGTTGCCCGGCATATAAGTGAAATGTGCCCAACTAAAATTATTATTTCACCACCGAGAAGAATGTGCTGAATGAGCTGC
Source organism: Liopterus haemorrhoidalis (assembly GCA_963971575.1). Classification (NCBI taxonomy): domain Eukaryota; kingdom Metazoa; phylum Arthropoda; class Insecta; order Coleoptera; family Dytiscidae; genus Liopterus; species Liopterus haemorrhoidalis. Next base: position 29,903,088 of record OZ020615.1, read on the forward strand.
TATATTTTATGTCAGATTTCTGGTATTAATTTACTGGATATAATTTATTTGTTTCTTTGGATTTTTTGTCGCAAGTTTCAAGGCGATAATATATATTAGTAAGGCAGTTTATGACCGTCTACAGAAAAGAAAATGTTTACTTAACGTACTAAACGTACCTATTTATATTTTTTGTGAACTAAAATATTTGGTTTTATACAAGGTATGCGGGTATTTTAACAAAATCTGTTTAATTTATTTTTGTATTTCTAATGCTTCAAAAGATTTTTAGGGACAATTAATCAACTGCCAGGTCTCTTGCAAACTTCGGGCTGGAATACCATCATGGAATACCATCTTTTTTTATTTGTTGTGTCTGTATCACTAATAACATTCTGTATTCTCTTGTCTTGTCATATTACGCGCAACACAAATGCCACTCCAATAACTTTATATCTCATTTTATGCCTGAAAAATGATAATTGGAGTTTTTTTATCCAACATATCGACGAAGCCCGTGCAATACCTCCAGCTGACATATTTTGATAAACTGCGTTTTTGATTAAACTGAATAAATAACATAAATATATTTAGTATCCAAGATTCGCTATTGCATTGGAAAATTTGGACTGTCCTTGATTTACTAAAATAATTTTAATTGAAATATTAAAAATGATTGTATAATTTAGCATATTGTTTTCTTTTCCTATTTTTTTTTACACTATTTTTATTTTGATCTTTTTTCAAGTTATATTAAAGGTATCGCGTAGACAAAAAGTTTGGAAAGCACTGTCTCATAGCATAAAGGTTTTCGGAATGTTGCAGCTTATGTAAACCTAATAACAAATGCATAATTCTATTACTTACGTTTCATAATTAATTCTATCGCAAAATCCTTTTAACTGTATAAACCAATATAAAATTCAATTATCCTCAAAAATCAAACACTCATACAGCTAATACAACTCTTTATTAGCGTGGAAGTACATTAACAATGCCCCCATGTGTATTACTGCATGTCTATATTCGAGAGCGTAGTGAATAGCCAAGGTGGCTATCGCGTTGTCCGGCAAAACAGGGCCTTTCGCCTCGATGGTTAGCCCGTTCTAGAGCCCTTCATTAAATGGATGATCACGAATTAGTAAATATTAGCTCACATGCAAAATGCCCGACCGTTCAACCGAGAGTGCCCGCTCGCCGCACTGCACGTAATCCACGGACCTACATATGTATGTACGTTGTTACCAAGTTTATTTGTTTATCGCCTATTGGGAATTGTAGTTATGTGTGAAAGTTAAATATGGCGGAACGAAAGAATTATTACTAACAGTTGATAATTTAGCATTAAACTATTTTTGTTGTACGCGGGATAATTTCTGCCCCCTTCCAGAATTTTCTTTGGGCTTCCTAGTAGTTTTGTCAACTTTTTCTGGGGAGAAACCAAGATTATTAAAGTTAAGGTTGTCTCGTCACTTCTGACCAATCACACCGTGAGAGGGAATACGTCACATGTATGCGTAGTTCAAACTAGCATACAAAATTAATATAGATGTTGCATGAATTTAAATATTTTTATTGACTATATTAATAATAGATATTTATTTCAAGACAGTTCTACTGAATAAATTATAAATAAAAACCTAAGGAAATTTTCCACTGATTTATATAAAATTTAAGGTGATGGGTATTTATATTATAGTTTATAAATAACAATAAAATCGAATACAATATTTAATTTTAGGAATATTTAAATAAAAATAGACAAACAAATAGCTATAATAATATAGTAATACAATAGAGTAGAACCAGGATCAAATATAGGCATGATATATCAAAATTTTCTTTCTTGGGGGGTGTTTCTGGGTTAAAACTGGTACTAAAAAACTTAAAATATGTAATTTTAAACAGAACTATCTTAACAGAAAAAACTATACAATAAAAATTGTTTATAAGAAAACAAATCTTATTTGTTCTATGCATTTTTTTCAATTTGATGAATATCAGGGTAGTTACGGGTGGACACCATAAAACTAAAATATTGAAATATTTCACTTCACATCAAAAATGAATGTAAGAAAATTTATTTAGAACGAAGAAACATTCATTTTAAAGAAAAAATACATTAAAATCAAGAAATTAAACAAAATTTTGATATTTATAGCCAAAAATCAAACTTCACGTGTATATAATAAACGATATACAAGGACTGACGTCCCGTTAGCATACAGATGACGCGTAGCTTCACTATTTACCCCCACCACTATAAGTTACGAGACAACCTTTACTTTAATATTCTTGGGGAGAAGCAGCGAAATTAAAACGTTGTTTATAGGTTTCAAGGGCCCCAAAATGGCGAGGCTCTACCGAGTTTGCGGCGTAGCGCAACCTGCAGATGTCTGCTGGTTAATGTAGTAACAACAAAAATTATTGAATTTTGCAAACATTTTGATTATTTTCCCTATTGCAGCTGTTTAGTGATTGTGGAAACTAAGAAACATATACAGACCAATTCTGTAGCTCAGTTACTATGAAAATAGTAACTAAAATCGTCACTATGAGCAAGGTCAGTTACTACCATAAATGAAAGTCATTGTACTTTTTATAATATTTTATCTCGTAGTAACGTTCCTACACAGTAATTTTTTACAGAATTGATCTGATTCACCGTCACCCATGTTTCTGTAGGTCTGTTTTCCTGAAAAATACTGTGATTTCTAGGTCTGGCGAAAAATATAAACAAATATGTATTTTACAAAATGATACGTGCGGGTTAAAAAGAAATATTTTGTTTTTGAAAATAAAAAATATATGTAAGGTGTTTTTGGTAACCGTTTACGCATTGCTAACTTCTTTGTTATAATGAAATACGAAGGCGGTTAAATTCGGGAAGTTCAAGTATTTGATACTGTAAATAAGAATATTAAATTGGAAAACAATTTATCGTCAAATACATGAGTTATGTCATGGAACACCCTATATTTCTTTAGTCTATCGCAGTGTTTCACAAAGTTTCGACATCTGTGTACTGCTTCCGAAATTTTCGTAACACTGAGTACAACCGCCCCCCCCCCCCCAACCCAATAGGAAAAATCGCACATATTTTATTAACAGTAAAAAATATTTATTATTCTAAATTTTGGTACATGCGTTTTAATGTTGTCACAACAAGTGTAATTTAATAAATATAATGGTAATAAAGTGATAATGATAAGCAATAAATAACTGCTATTTTAAACTGAAGTATTTAACTTAATTTTTTTTATAAAAGCCATTATTTTAATGCAAATAAAGTAATAATAATAATCGATAAATGACTCGATAACTAATAAATCGATAGTTAATGAGAAGAACGACATTGTTTATGTTGAGATGAAAGGACGATGCGCCGGCTATCGTTGTAAAATGTAAATCAACACTTGCTCCTCACTCTTTCCCAGCGTACCCCCTACAATTCCTTGTATCCCCACGGGTACGCGTACCACACTTTGGGAAACACTGGTCTATCGCATAGAAAATGTTTTTTTAACATATAATACGAGCACTAATAAATATTAGAAGGGTTATTAAGACTTGATCAAAAAAAAAAAAACACCAAGTAAAACGAGTATAATTCTTATATTTCATAGCCACATTTTTAAATAAGATAAAATAAATGCTTAAAGTCACGTCAAAATAACTTTTATATTATTAACTATATATAATTTAGAACTTTTTTTTTTTTTTAATTTTTTAATTTTTAATGGCCTTTGCTACTGTGGCAATTAGCCAGGACAATTTTTGTTTGAGAAAATTTCCATGCCATAACCGGGATTTGAACCCGAGCCCCCATGGTTGGTAGTCAAATGAGCTGACCACTACGACATAGCGACCGGCAATTTAGAACTTGATGTTTAACATTTATTTTATCTAAAAAGAATTGGTGGCTATGAAACAATTGAATTATACTTGATTTACTTGGGTTTTACTTGTTTAATCAAATCTTAGTAATTGTTTGTTAATATTATGTTTAAGAGTTGCCGTGTTTCCATGGTAAGACGGTTTCTACGGAGCACAAGGACGCGGGTTCGAGTTCCCCTACTTTTTTTTATATTTTTTTATCTTCCGATATTGCGCAGTCGTCTCTGGGGTCGACTCAGCCAGTATTTAATACTTGAAATTAGTTCCTGTTTATACAGGGATAATAGGACTGGTCGGAACGTCACACTGACAACGCGGCTCTCATACCTATAGCCGGCGGTCTGTAAACGAATAAACTACTTTATCTGTCGCTATACGTCGATCTAGGTGTTGGGAACCTATTATTTTATTTATTTTTTATTTCTGTTATGTTTAGACCCATAGTATACTGATGAAATATAACACACTAATGCCTGGTTTATAATAGATATGTTATGGCTACATAAGCATAAAAATTACACTACTTTCTTTGTTCTGTTTATTACAAACAGATGTTTTGAAGGGTCAAACCCATATACGTTCTATAGGTATGCGTTATGTTGTGGAGTTATTATAAACCAGGCTTAAGAAAAACACATTTCCTATGCCACAAACTAAAAAAAGAATGAGTTCCATTATAAAAAAAAAAATGTTTTTTGAAACACATAACTCAGTTGACCATCAAATAAACAATAACTATTTTTTGATGGTCAATTGTTTTTCCAATTTAATATTCCTATTTGTAGAGTGAAATATTGGATCTTTATAATTTACACTTCTTCATATCTCTTATAATAAATAATTAAGCAACGATTAAACAATTCCTAAAAACACCTACATATTTATATGACTAGTAAATTTATACTTGACGGGATACTTTTATATTTTTTCAAGATTTTTGTCAAAACTTGTGTCAAAACTTTTGACCCCTACCTTATTTCCCAGATGGGCTGTTTTAAAATCTGGAAAAAATCAGATTAATTCACATTAATTGAACCAGAACGCTCGGAATTTATAATCAGTTTTTGTTTTCTTTCCAAATATTTAAATTTTTTTAAACTTGATTTATATTTGATTACGTATTTAATATACGGTATTAAATGAAAGCTCAGTACTTAAATTAACGGACAAAAGAAAGCCTGAAATGTGTGAAAATTCACATTTCACTTACATTTTAGATATATGTGCGATTTTAAGATGGTTTAATTGAATCGTCCGATTTAAAAATCTACCAAGTTGTGTGTAATCTGCTTATACATTAAACATTTTTATGTCAAATCGATCCTTTACTTGAGATGTAAGGTAAAAACCTAAATAGGTCATTTTTTAACATTAAGTTCAGATTTCCAATATTTCTCATAGTAGCAATCATAAAATATCAGAAATACTATTACTTAGGAATTTTATTACTCCAGTTCCATTACAACAAATAAAATCCAAACAAACAACTCCCTTCCTCAAAATTTAATTCACTTAAAACTATATTTTAAACTATAATTCCGAAAATAAAGCCATTTCTCTACCGAAGGGGTTAAAAACTACCGTTTTGTAGTAAACACATAATTAAGATAGGAACGTTGAATTTTTATCGCATAATATAAAACTTGAGAACATTAACATGTCAGTTTGAGTCGTATCAGTTTGATTCCGTTCAGATAACGTACCAATCCATTTACTTGTAATCTAGGTACATGCATTCAGTCATGTTGCTATGGGGTCCGTTCAAATACCCCCTATTTCACTAAATCGGTTATATTGGGAGATTTATTCTCCCAGATCTACGCTCTGTCACATTGTTAACATTGGGAACTAATAAGGGGATGGGGGATTAGTTTTTGTTATTTATATTTCTAATATTGCTTTTGTGTTTATTATTACATTTGAATGAAAACGATTATTGTGTACGCCTAGCACATCTATTAATACTAGTTTTGCGAGAACTGATAAAAAATAAACCCGAGCTGTCCACGATTCGCAATACCTACTATGGTCGGCGACTTGATATGATGCGGCTGCCATTTGTGAATTAACTGCATTTGAGTGCGTTCCTTTAAGTTATTGTCACACATTTTTTGTGAAATGCTATAAGTGCAGAAAGATTTTTAATTTTCTTTTACTATAATATATAATACATACATGCATTTGAATCAAGAAACACCAGTCAGTTTTCAAAATGTCTACCTCGGGCCGTTATACTATTTCATCAATAGAAATATGAAAGGTTTCTTGAAGAACTTTCATCAAAAGATTTTTAATAGTTACGAAAATTACCCCGTTTCTGTTATGGATTGATGGGGCGCGAGCTATGACGATACTACTAAACTTCATTTTTACGAGAAAAGAGTAACAACGTAGATCTTATAGGAAACCGTGTTGCAGTCGATAGTTAAAGAATTGAACAACTTCCTCTTCTCTGGTCACCACTGCCGCTTTCAGCACTATTTAGAGCCAACCCATAAAGCGAAGACTGCGCAGCAGTGGTTTGAATTCATTTCTCCTTCATTTCTCCTGCTGTTTAGCCGTTTAGCAGCTACAACCTCAATTCCCTGGACTACAAATTGTGGTCTGTGCTTAAGGCTTGCAATAAAAGACCCTAATATCGCTTTTTTATTTCGCTCTTGAACTCATTTTGACGCGGTCCACGTAGCATCGTGTTGTGGCATACGGTAGCGTTGTTAGTTTCTAGTTTTTTTTTTATTATAATATAAAAACTACAATAACAATTTGGTTCTGTTATGACAATTACATTATTTCTTTTAACCTTCAATATTTTGTTTTTGATAGCGTAGTAGTTCAATTTTTCATCAACTAAATTCTATTTAATACATTATTTTACAATAATGTATTAAAACGTTATTTTTTATAATGTAATAATTGTATAATAGTATTATTGAGGACAATTTCAAACTTTATATGTTCTTTATTTTTGTTCACTATTTATTTATTTTTTTGTATAGTTTATTTTGTTTGTTTAATTAGTATGTATTTGTCCTTTTATTGGCCGCAAGGCTGTTAATAAATATAAATATAATATTATTATTAAATATGTTATTATTAAATAAGATTCATAAAATAAATTTTAAACGGCGGCACATTAAAATCGTTGTGCCATTGTATAATCATTGGACTTATACACAGGGATTTCATCGAGTCACTCATCCAGCCAGTGGAATGGTTCGATCATGCTTAACTTCGATACTAGCACGAACGTAACTGTCCCAATGAACTAACTACAGTTCGAGATAATAGTAGTGACTGGTTAAGAAGCATGCGCGTGAAATTAGTAATGGGGTTTCTAAACGTATGCAAACTGCATTCTTTCGTAGACACGCATCTACTGTCAAGTGCATTAACACATATTGATATCTTATATTATTCTGTTTGGCAGGAGAACATATCTCTATTATTACGTAGCATGTGAGACGTTGTTACAATACTACTTACAAACAGAATGGGTTTGGAAAAATACGTAGGGGCGCGGACGTGGAAGTCCTGGCAAATGAACAACTAGATAAAATGATCATCAAGTGCATTTCTCACATGCTAAAGCCAGCAGCTGCTATTCTACAGTTTTGATATCCGACTGTGATGGGTGGTCTTTAAGTTTGTAGACCTAACTAGTACTTATAATATACAAGTATTTGAATAATAGTTCTATGCATTTGCCACTGTCTATCATAGTGCTCTCTCTATGCGCACCATAATCCTCCCTGTCACCAGATATTTACCAAACCGAAGGTCTGTTCGTTGAGCCATTTCTAACGGTTTATTATCGTCAGACACATAGTCAAGCGCATAGTTCGTAGAAGTGCGTTAAAATTACTTGTCAAAAATGGCTCTACGAACAGAATGATACGAATCGCACCGAGTGGATAAAATTCATTTTGTTATGTGCTGGTAGGTAGGGCCGGCTACATAATGTTCTGTAAAGTACTGTCTATTTAAACAACAATGGGATCAACTGATGAGCTGTTCATATATACACGTATGTTTAATAGATCATATATGAAGTACCTAATAATATATAGTATGTTATGTATTTGTTCAATGACTACCAAAGTGGTTCTAGAATTTTAGATACAACCGTTTTACAGAACACTAAATTTAAATTATGTTCATCACTATATAATAAAACATGTACAAGTATTATATACAGGGCACATCAATATAAGAGTTTAATAAAATGCATCCAATTCTAAATACATAAAAACAAGGCCATAACTAATTGGGCCCCATTAAACATACTATACAGGGTGTTAGGTAACTATCCGGCACAATTTAAAAGACAGCATGGTGACGTAGAATGCAATCGATTTTTCCTTTGCCAATTTTCTCTAAAGTGTGAATTTCGTCCAAAAATAAACAAACAAAAAGATGCCCCAAATTTTTAAAACCACTGACTTTTTTTAATTTTTCATATTAATCCAGAAGCTTCTTTAATACGGAGAGCCCAAGCATGTTTAGATGCAAAGGAGAACATTTTGAGCATTTGCTTTAATTATATACCGGGAGAATATTTAAGGAGCAACATACATGTTTCACATATAATGTTAATGAAGTGAGTTATTTCATTTGCAACATAGTAAAATATGAAAGCAAGCTCATATCCATGGCAACAGATATGCAATGGTGATTAGATATAATATAATAGTTATTTGACATGATAGTTCCTAGACGGCTAAAAAATAGTAAATTTGAAACAATAAATGAATTTTTATTAGTTTGTTTATATTTACATACAAACAAAAATAATAATGTCTTTAGTAGCTAAGTCCAAAAAATATATTAAAAAATAATATTTTGTCTTTTCTATGGATACGATAAACATTTGTTTTATGGCTACGTTGCTTTTGAAATAACTCACTTCATTAACATTATATGTGAAACATGTATGTTGCTCCTTAAATAATTCACCCGGTATATATTTTTTGTAACATTTTATTTTTAATATTAGTTTGAAATAAGTTTTTCTTATTTCTTTTTTCTTCATAAAATTGAAAAAGCATTTTGTTGAAATAAAATTACGGTATTGTTTCCATGGTTTCTATTTATCTCAGTCACATATGTGATTGTTGTAACAGACAAAAATTTAGTGGTTCTTAAACGGTGGGACTGCATCGATTATCAAGCGATATACGCATCTTATCCAAAAATGGTTGAGGACTTTTTAGCTCTAAATGGGCCAACAATGGCGCCTTTAAAATTGTGCCGGACATTTACCTAACACCCTGTATAATACTTGTGATGTCCTGAAAAAAAATGGTCCTTACTTCTAAAATATAAGTGATGACCTAAAAAAAACGTCCTCAGTTCTAAAATACAAGTGATCCAAAAAGGTCATCAACCAAATACAATTATTATGCCAATATTTTCCTTTCTAGGCACTGGGCATGAGTCCCAGCCTAGATGCGGTATTGCATAAAACTGCTCATATTACACACTGTGGAATATGTGATTTAATATTCATTTGAGCACTCATTTGCCTGCTCATACCTGGAATATTTTTAGCACTCAACAACGATGGCTATTTGCGCCTAACAGATCCCATCTTTATGTCTAGAATCTTATTAATAAATAAAACAATAAATAAGTAAATATATTTTAGACATTGCTGTAGTTTATAATCAGCTGATTTTTTGAAGTTTTACATCTTAACGCCCAGAATTTCTGTGTTTTTAAATAAAATTTACCATTTTGCAATGGTCTTATTAAAACCCTTCAAAAATTACCTAGTCACTATCAAAAACTACAAAATTGTAGATAAAAATTACTATATCAGTGGTTCCCAAACTTTTTCGGTTTACGGCGCCCTTAGTTAGTTTGTTAGTTATAATTTTTGGCGCACAGCAACAAAGGCTATTTGCGCCTAACGCAGCCCATCTAAATGACTAGACTGCATATTAAAAACAATAAATTGGACAATAAATAAATAAATAAAATTATAAAAATAACGCATAATCAATAAAAGAAATCTTGCACGGACAAATACAAATAAATAAAATAAAAAGTCTGTTCGAAAAAATGAACAGACTCAGGGTGATGGTAAGAGGCTGTAAAGGGACCAATTACCATCGAATATCACAGTCAAAAACTAGAACATATTAAAATAGGGTGCAAGACTTCACACATAACGGCGTCCTTGTATCATGTCAATGTATCAGAATTTTTCCGTGGCACCCCAAGTCAAAATATTGGTCTAATTAACGCAGTATATTAAGGAAGAATATTAAAACGTTTTCGCGGCGCACAGTTTGGGAATCGCTGGGCTGTATTATATAATCTGTTTCTTAAATAAAATGGTATATCTAATAATACGTATTATAGTATTGCGGATAGTTGCATATAACAAATCAATGCATAAAGCTGTCACTTTGTATGTGGTTTATCAAAGCTTGGTTTTAATATTTGAAAGCACATTCACTGCTGTGAGCCGTTTAGGTGCTCCAATTCCTGACACACAAAAATAACAGTCAATATAAAAAGTAATATTTTGTTGAATAAAGTATACAGTTTCAATTCGACCACAGCGATTGAAAATTTGTAAAAGTAAAATAAATACTTCAAACTAAATCCCTTGAAATACGAAAGTATACAAAGTCCTCCATCTTGAATCAGCTGTTCTGTTCAGTACGAGAGGGAGCTGCTTTGAGGATATATTTGTCTCTCGTTCTATAAGGTTTTCTTTTTCTTTTCACGTTTTTCTACTTTTATGTTTTTTTATTTTATTTCCTTTTTACGGTTCTGCATGATTCGACGCATTTTAATATATTCTCTTGAGAAAAAGAAGTTTTTGTTAGGAATTAAATTTTGTGTCAGGGAAATTCTGGTAATTCCAATCGAACATGTTATACTGGAAACCAATAAGACTTTTCATATAATTCTTTTTTGAATATAAATGTCCTTTTATTTATTTCTTGCTGTTTCTTTTTTGATCTTTTGCTTTTCTGATTTCTGATAATATTTGTGTGCCCATTTAATACATTAATACATTCAATTTGTGTTTGATACTATTTCTGAAATTTGCAAACCAAAAAATCAGTAGGGGTTTTACGTTAAATGGGCATTTATACCCATTTATAATACCTTCATATACAGATATTAATAAAAAATAATTGATGTTAAGTGTGAACTTTCACACATTGCAGGGTTTCGCATAAGTGAAGGTGGCATGCTGAGTGTGTAGGACAAATTTTACTTTGTAGTAATCACGGCAAAACGAACAATCTCTTTAAAATAATTTATCTTCTGTTAATCTAAGAGCTTTAAAAACAAATTTTATATTTTTTTGTTCATTTTAATTCGAATACCTAATACTGTTAGATATTTAAATCAGTTTCGTTTGGGTACATGTTTAGATATCATGCGTTCAAGAGGGATGCCTGTATCACAGAAAATGCTGAACTAGCGTCTGGACCGCAGACAATGAACGATTATATTTTTGTGATAATTTAACACACAAAACATTTTCAGTATGTCAAGTTTAACCGTTGTGTGTGGTCCAACGTGAGTGTGTATCAAATGTAGTTATTCGTAATATTAGTTTCATAATAAATAAGTTTACTCAACTTGTGTTATATGTGCTTACGCGAAACCACCCTGTGCAAATCCTAACAAATACCATTATTTAGGTTTCTAAATATGTGCAGTATTTTTTTTTATATAGCAAGGTTCATTAAGATTTTGAAAATTGCGCCTATGGCTTCCATTGGTTGTTTTAAGTCATATGCTCCGCCCTTCTGGTTTCGTATACATGACACATAGAATGAAAATATAATTCCAACAATTCCAACTGGTTATTAAATTTACGCTCTTAAAAATTAAATGCAACATTTGCCAAAATATAACTAGAATTTTGAGAAAATAATTTAAACAAAACAAAATGAAAAAAAAAAGGGGTCTCCTCTGCCCTGGAGCGAACCCAAGTTTGCTGCGTAGCAAGCGAGCAAGCTAACTATTAGACCTGGATACACCTTCTAGAATAGTGTGTTACATAACTCTAACTTTTTTACATCGTCAACCAAAAAACACAATAAATGCGTTATTTTCCGAAAACATAATCTGATAAAAAATTCTTGTTAAAACCATCTGGGTTACAGGGTGTGGGACAAAAGATTTTTTGCACAATTTTGGTAAAAATAGCATTAAATTAATTTATTTTGCTAAAATAAAATTTTGATCATTAATCCACGTACTAAGGGCTTTCATTTGATACCCTACTCAGAATTTAAAAAAATATATTATTATTTTTTTTTTCGAAACGCACATATTTGTTTATATTTTTAAGGGGATATGTTTTTTAGATGTTTTAGTATTTTTCCTATGTGCGGGTCAAAGAGTTGTATAAACATGCCAAATTTCAACTCTCCAGGTTTAGCCGTTTGGCTACAATTTTTACCGAACAGACAGACAGACTGACGACAAAATGATGGGATAAAAGTTTTTTGGTCATACCTACAACACCCTAAAAATTGAAATTAAAGCACCTATACTCTACTGATAGTAATAAAATTTATTATTTTTAAAAAGTTATTGTTTTTTCACACAGAAGCGGCAAAACAAAAGCGACAAATTATGAATAGTTCGAAACGGAATATTGTTAAAAACAATCGAGTGTGCCGCACATATTATATGGGAATACAAACTAGGGTTAAACACAATAGATCATAAAAATTTGACCCTCAAATTTTGAGGAAAAATATGGTCACAGGGGTGTGTTTAATGATATGATAAATATGGCCACAGGCGTGCGTTTAATAAAATGATAAATAGTAATATAGAAATACATAAAACCAATTTAAACGTTTTTAAAATGTGCACGCCACTGGTAACTGCCTGACAAAATGATTTATTACTATCAGTCTTTCTGAGATAGAGCATAGCTAAGAAGATATTGTGTATACTGTATTTTAGTTTATTTTATTTTCTTGACAATATTTGTTATTCTATTTACCTTATTCACTTTTTTATCTATTTTTCTACTGACTTCCTAACAACATTACTTCTTCATTATTCGGTTTAATTTAGTCTTAGTTTTGTTGTTGAGTAAATAATACATTTACAAAATACATTTATTACTAGCGTTAGGATGTCTTAGTCTTAACTAAATTTAATGTATGCATAGGCGTCGTTTTTAATGTAAAATTTGGTATCTTTTAAATTAATTTTTATCACTGATTTAAAAAAAAAATCAGCTGTGGAGACCGCCACCTCCCCCTGGGTGCGCCACTGATAAGAAGATTTATTTTGTCGTTTCATTATTTATTACCAACATATTTCCGGAAAATAAAAACCCATAATACATCTTAATTAACTTTAATTATCTTATTTAACACAATTAAAAAGTTAAAATTGTGTACATAAATCTATTTTCCACTTGATCCAAAAAAATACCCATAACTACAATACTTATTTTCTTCCAATACGTTAAAAATAAAACGATAAAATATAAATCTTTTAAATACCCTTTGGTTTAAACGTCGTTTCGGTATGACCCAGTTACATTAACTTTATTTAATACAAAGCTCTTTTTTCTCATGAGCGACTCCATAAATTAGTTCAATTTTGTCTTTTATTCTCGACAATTGTAATTGAGAAATGTGTATGCCTTGAAGAGAGAAAAAACGTATTTACAACCGTGAAATAAAAAGTTTGTGCTTGACTGCCCGTGTCATTTTGAGATAAAAAATACTAAATTATGGGTATTATATATAACTTTCATACGAGACGGTTTTTTAAAATTGGTTGTTATGTAATTGTTTTGTAGTTGTGATTTTGTGAAAGTGTATTTATTGGCTATTACATGTCACATATGATTTGTTGTTCCAATTAATTCTATTCTTAAATCTGATATATACGAGTATTTTTTTAAAAAAGACGCCAAGAATTTATTAATTTAAAAAGCAACTAGTGCACAGCATTTATGGGTATATTTTATTTTATTATATTTCAAAGATCAGGACTTAAGTCCCAATTACACTCTGGTTCACACAAGTAGCCATGCTTTGACCGGAGTTCGAACCCGGGAGACCTTTAGCCCGTGAAACAGGGTCGCTACTTCTACGCTACCAATACCGTATAACATAAATATTAAGTAAACAAATAAGTTCGTGTGATTTTTCACATTTCACATTTAAACCAAGAACTGAGGACGAAAATAATACCGTTCGTTTTCGTTCGGATTGAAAACGAAAAATACCGTTTATGTTCTTTACGTTATCATATTATTCTGAAACAGATTTTAATCGAAATAAAATACCGATTAAAACCTGTTTTACTATGTAATATTATTAACAATTTATATATTTTTTTATCTACCATGTGTTAAAAAAGAAATTACATAAGGATTGGTTGTCGAAAAATAAAATAATGTGTACTGCAAGCTTCAACTGTCAATTAATTAACTGTCATCACTGTTGTTGTCATAAGTTTATATTGAAAATTAGTTATTTTCGTAAATTGTTATATAAAGCTTGCAATAGACATTATTTTATTTTTCCACAGCCAACCCTTATTGAATTTCTTTTTAAACTCATGGTATCCCAGCAAACATTTTTATACAGGCCAGTGTTGGTAAAGCACATACTCCCCGGCATTGAAAGTAATGGACCAGTGCTGGCATTTCGTACTGGGCCAGTACCCCGGTGTCCCCATGGCCGTTATTGGTCCATTGATGTATCAGTTGCCGGCCCAGCAACGGTAAAGTGCATTGAAAGTAATGGGCCAGTGCTGGCATTTGGCACTGGGCCAGTAGCCCAGTGTCCCCGTGGCCGTTAGCTGGCCCATTGATGTATCAGTTGCTGGCCCAGCAACGGTAAAGTGCAAAATAATTGCATTAGTTGCAAGATTTATTTCTGACGGACCAGTGTATATATTATACCCACTCTCTAGTGTTTCAAATGTAACATATGTGTACTTACCCAGTATTAAAATAAATTAATGGTTAGGTGCAAAATAAATACTCATTTGGCCATTTTCACCATCGTTGAATAAATTTATTTAACAAATAAAGTTGACAATATCGCATCGGTTTTAAACTATTAATGAAGAAATTAACATTGCTGTCAATAGAATGATGCGATATTGTTAACTTAAGTTGTTAAATAAATTTATTCAACGATGGTAAAACTGGCCGATTGTAAATTGTATTAACAGTTATAATTTATTGATATATTTATAAATATTAAATAAATATAATTTCAGGAATAACAGGAATTAGTTTATTTAATTTATTAATTTAATGAAGAATTTTAAGAAAATGGTTTTCTGCCATTTCTGCCAAAATATTGCATCCTAAAGATAAGTGGTGACTAATAATTTTCGCCAATATTCGGCTTGTATTATCTACCACATCTTTTCCCCCTGACTTGAAGAGTGCCAACCTAAAGAAATCATACTTGTTAAAATAAATTCAATAATCAAATTATATAAGCATTAATGCTATAAGCTGTTCACTTTTGTAAGAACAAACTAGATCTGGTTATTTTGGTGATTTTTATAGTGTATTACTGACTTTTTGAAACTTGGTTATATTGTAAAAATAGCTTTACAGTTTTGGATTAAGTTTGTATTATTTTAGGTTAGTATTATATTTACAAAATATTTAAGATGTCACTATTCAGAATAAGATATGACAAATTATATTTTTTAAATACAAGTGAATAAATGACATATTTATAATCTTGTAACAGATTTATTAATAATTGAAAATTTTATTACATGAAAAAACCTATGATTTAACTAAACTAAAAATTAAACAATTTACCATGAAACAGTTTGTGTAAACTACTTCCTTAAATCTAACAAAACACACACAAATCACAATAAAAAACTGTATAATGTTTACAAAACAATAACTATTTAAATACACATCTTGACAAACTGTCCACCAACACGTATCAACTTGTACTGGCCCTCGAAGGCCACGCGGTTAGGGCGTTTTATGACTAAGAACAATCAGACTTTTCAAATTATTATATTCAAAAAAAGTTTAGTTTTAAGTAAAAAGTATGAGTGAAGAAGAGACGATAGCCCGTATAAAAATGTTTGCTTGGATTAATACAAATAAGGAGTGCTTATAAAATGCTGGTAAAGTACTTCGTATAGGCGGAATGCGAAATACAAATGTGAAGTACATTATTAATACTGGCGTTGCACTTACTTTTGATGCCAGCAGTAAAAGCAGTTTGCCGGCATTCGGCCGTTAGTTGAATGTTTGCTGGGATTTTAATAAAATTAGATGCTATATCTGTTTTTATTTTATTTTTTCGGCCTCATATTTGGTTTCTCTACGTTTCAGATGATAAGACAATATCCGCAAAAAATAAATTTTTGTTTGTTTGTCTGTCTGTCTGTCTGTTTGTCCGAAATTCACGAAACCACCCGTTTTTGCGTAATTTGGTACGCTGGTAGAGTAATACCAGGATTCGAACATAGGCTATAAGGCATTTAAAAATTTTTAATCTAAAAGGGTGTTTCGTGGTTAAACTGTTTATTAAAAAACTTAAAATATTTCCCTTATTATTGACTTAACAGCAAAATCATATATGACAAAATATGTTATAATAAGAAAACTAATCTTTTATTTCTGTGTATTTTTTCATTTAGATGAATATGTGGGGAGTTACGGGGGGACACCGTAAAGCTTAACTTTTGAAATACTTCCCTTATTATTGACCTAAATTATGGGATACTTATATGGGGACATTCTCCTTCCGCTGACAGAATTTTTAGCCTTCAGCGTAAAGCTGTCAGAATTATCACCGACACTGCCTACAGAGCCGAATGTCGAGATTATTTTACAAGTCTCAAAATAATGACCTTACCAGCATTATTCATTTATAATTGCCTTTTACTAATACATACGAATTTGAGCAAATTCACTACTCTTGGAGACTCGCTTGAGTACAATACTCGCTCAAAAAACAATATCTGTTCTCAGTATCTTAGCTTGAATAAATCCAGAACTTGCTCAAATTATTATTGTATAAAATTTTTCAATGTTTTTGGAACCGAGGAGATTAAACAACTATCGTGCAGAGAATTGTCAAATAAAGTTAAGGACATTTGGTTGAAAAATCCCACTTATGGTTTTAATAATTTTGAAAACATTGAATTTTGTATGTGAAATCTTATGTATATAAAAATGACTAAAAACAATAGATGTATATGTAATTTGGTCAATAAATTATTATTATTATTATTATTTAACAGCAAAAAGTATATAACAAAAATATTCAATAAAATGGAATGTTTATATCGACCGAAATCCAATAGAACACCAATTTTAAAAATTCTATATAAAGCGAAATCAAATCTTTTTATATTTAGATAAAGATAACGGGTGCTTCAACATCAACGGTTATTAACACTCCGGTGCAGTGTGTTAATTCTGCTGATAATACGATAATAATATGTTGTACATTATTTGAGATACATGATAGTAATTTCAGTTACATCAAATTGATTACAGGAAAATATACATATTTTTAAGTCAATATTTGGATTATTAAATTTGCGTCTTTTAAGAACTGTATTAGGTTTTCTATCTTGTCACTGGTATTGGTGTGTAGTGTTGAGTAAGTGTCAATGTATGTGTGAGTTGGTTGTGTATTCTGTGTGAGTTATATTTTTGCCAGTGGAGTAGTAAATGTTCGACAGAAATTTTGGCTTTGCAGACATGGCACGTTGGTAGTTCTGAGTGGTCGAAGATATGTTGGTGTCTTAGCCTAGTTAGAATAACTTGTTCTCTTCTATTGTCCCGGTTGTTCCAATGGCCAGTGGTTGGTTTTATGGATCTCATCTTGTTTTGGTAAGAGTAGTCCAGTAGTTGTTTTAGTGTCCTCTTAGTCTGTTTTTACATAAGGTTTTGAAATCATTAGTAAGTAGTCAAGATTTTGAATAGTTATTTCTAGTGGCACCCTTCGGTGAAGATAGCAAGTGAATTTGTGTACTTTTTTTTTGATTAAGGAATATAATCTTTTTTGTTGTATATACTTTTCGATTTAATGAATATTTGGGCTAGTTACGGGGGAACCTAATACTAAAATCTTGAAATATCTCTTATTATTTACTTAGCAACAAAAATATATGCAAAAGAGTAGTTCAGAATAAAGAGACGATTATTTTGTGTTCTACTTGAAATTGAAATATTTGACTTAACATTCACGTTACAGCAAAATACAAATTACAAAAACAGTACGAAGTACGGGTACTGCCGCTAGTAATACATATTATTTATTAACAAATAAATATTTGACATTTGTATTTATATTTGAACGAAAAATAGTAAAATAATACATTGATTATACAAATGTATGTAACGTATTTCATATTCCATTGATACATTTAAGGTGTAATTACAAAATAGACTAATCAATAAATAAAATGTATGCATGCATATAATAATATTGTAATATTATGTCTTCTATAATCCGTAGTCATAAATCTTATAGTAAAACTACTGATTCTGGGACACATGCCAGAATCAAGAGATGTATTTGTATTAGTGGGAGTATGTGATCTAGTAGTAAAGTCTGGAATTATTCACATTCAACGGTTCAAAAGAAATAAATCATCGCCATCTTGTAAAGCAGTCGACGCATATTTGTTTACGATGCGGCAAATTGTTGCTGAAACTTCATTCTACATATATATTTATATATGTTTTGTTCTATTGTGAAAACTACTTACAGTCTTTTAACTGTCACCATATTGAATCTACCGTGGTTATCATTGTGGTTGCTGAGTGTAAAAAAGACCACGCGTACGAAGGTTCTCAATTATAAACAATCATGTTGAAATAAAATGTTGACGTATAAAATTTCTACACAAAACAATATAAATATGAATTAGCTACGTCTAGTATCTAATAACAAATGTAGCTAATAAGAGTAGTTTGTGTACAATATTGTATAAGTATTGATATTTAATTAAATTTAACTATAATTAAGAAGCTAATCGAAAATTGCGTAGAATTTTCCAGAAAATCATATGTTTTTCTGTTTACTAAAATCTTATTTCGTATCTAATAACCTCGTATCATTTTACACAAATTTAATTAAAAGTAAATTACTTTACTACGCCTGGAGCAGTACGAAATAATATTGAATATAAAATTAATTTCATAATTATAAATTCGCCGTGTCTCGAAAATCACTTAAATGCAATTGAAGTTAATATAAATATTCTCAGAAATATATTACTCGATAGAGTACTAAAAGAAAAACATTAAATCAGTGATAAAATGCTGTTAACTATTTCAGAATAAAGTTATATTTTAAATGAAATGTGTTTGGAAATATTACAAGAAAATTACATTACTTCTGAATGTACATAGATAGAAAACATGGTCATGAATTCTGAAAACAGGAGGCCTTGGCTCACCTCGGGCTATCGATGATGATGTTGATTATTTCTATAAACTGGTACAAGCAACATTTTCTTAGTCGCGAGCTGCATTTTTAATTTTTCTATCGCGGGCTGGATTCTGTAAAAAAAATTTTAAGTTTTTCTGGCGCGGGCCTATTCATTAACAAAATATTTTGCGGGCTATACATGCTCTTGTAATTTCTATTTTTTACGATCTTAAATTCTTGTTTATGCCGGTTAACGTATTTACGTGGCCGTAAATACGCCTAGTATTTAGTAAGCTTAAATCAGCGAAGCAGTAATGTGTTGGCTACGCTGAAGAAGAAAAATAAATATTATATTTTCTTATTATTGGACCGCATAAAATCGTTCTACGGGCAGCCGACTTCTGGAATAGTATGTAATACACTATAGTTCAGTAAATATTTATTTGCAAATAATTCTGAACAAGTTCAAAAAAGAGCAGTTTTAACTTAATATTTGTTTAAAAGTGATAGTATTTTATTCTAATATAATTCGTTTATCACATTTAAATATTAAGCTTTCCAAAAACCTGTTTTCCAGCATGAAAAGATGCTCCTTAATATATAATTGAGTAAATTAATGAATATAAAGTTGATGCAATATTTATGAAATTTCAAATTTATTCAAAACCGCCAAAATCTCAATTACCATAAATTTAATGTGACAACGAAACTTTATTCTTAGACCATAAATTTAGGAAAACAACTTCAAAGCCTAAATAATTCAACTTAAATATACTTAATCCTTTAGGCTAACTAAATCCCCCACTAGAGCATCCAAAAACAATCACTTTCTTCGTAAAACAAAATTCTAAAGACCTATTCCCATCAAATAATTCACTCAATACATTTTAAGAAATCAGTGGAAACCCTCTTTATGTAGGTCTTATTCTGTTCTGAGTAGAGTCATTTGAAATATGCAAGGGCAAATCACGTCTGTGCCACTCTTGATCTTGTTATAGGGAAGTCGAGACAGCGAAAGACTTTGTGGACTGAGGGTACGGGCGTACAAGACGGAAGACTTGTGTTGTGGCAACTTGCGAAAACGAATTGCCTCGATATTTTATAGCAATTGATGTTTCTTTCTTGAAGCGAAGTATTGCAGGGTTGGTTTCATCATTTTTGTTGTGTAGTTTTAACCTATTGGAATTGGCTCAAGGAACGATAGACGTTGCAAATGTTTTTGGTTTTAGTGACGTTCGATTTGAAAACCGTGGTAACCTGTACAAAAATTTTCAAAGGTCAAAGAATATTTAACATAGTAAAATTTAAAAAAATCCGAATACTGGGGATTTGTTTTCCCACGAAGGATTAATATTAATTTCTACCTATGTTTTAAATGAAAATCACCATATTTAAAAAAGAGAATATCATTATTAGCATTTTTAACCTTTATAAAGTTTTTGTATACACCTGATTCAAGTAAAACAACTTATTTGGTATATCTAACGAATAAACGCCATAAGAATTTCATAATAAGTACTGCAGTGGATGCGGCTGATTCTGTCATTAATAGAGGGACTTTTTATTTGAAAGATTTGGTAAAACTGTAGGCTATTAGTATGAAAATATTCAAATGCATTTTTGAATTATTGTTCACAAGAAATGTAATCACCATGAAATGACGAGTAGATATGGTTCGATATTTTCCCACCATTTCGATATCGAAAATTCTGGCCATTTACCTGCTTTATTTTTATAAAACGAAAACATAATTTTAAAATTTATAAATTTCTGTTATTTTACTAACAATACCAAGTACTTTCAACTTATTATACAATATTCTGCTAAGTTATGTGATCGAAAAAATATCGTCTAGTAGGCCTTAAATTTATGTTCTGTGCTGTTTATCATTTTTGAGCATTTACTTTCATTATTTGTGATCATAATGTGCATTTTTCAATAAAATATAATTATTGGAAAATGCACGACTACATCGGATCGTCGACAGCACTTCTATCTACTAAAAACAAAAATATTTTACAAATTTCGACGAAAGTGCATGACTGAAGAGGCCAATTCTGGATACGATTATTTTGTTTCAAATAGAGCAGAGATAATTATAGACAGAATCAGGCAGCAGCGTCTGGAATTTGGATTTGCATTTATTGCATACTAGTGTGGCGCGCTCTATACGTGTCCGTTCGTACTACTGTATTTCGTTATGGATAGATTGTACAATGTACTTCGAGAGGGGGAATTTTTCTTCCCAGTCTGGGCTAAGCAGCTGACAGTTTGAGTTTGTTTTAGTTTGTCATGGAAGCGTTGCTTCGGAGCTCCCAGATCTCTGCAGCCTTCTTTCGCCTCTGAGTACTGTAATCTTTTGGGTAACCTGGTATTCGGCATTCTTCTAAGGTCTACAGTGTTTTTAATTCGCAATTTGAAAGCAGAAGTTTGCCAAAAATTCGAGCTAATGACCGCACCAGCAGCCCACAGAATTTTCGCTCTTCAACGCAAAGTTGTTAGGGTCATAGCTGGTGCTCTTTTTAGAGCTGACAGTCGTGAAATCTTCATGAAATTAAAAATAATGACTTTACCTGCCCTATTTATCTACCAATGCCTAATGTTCATGCACATGAACTTATGTAACTTCCTCTCTTCCAACCACGGGCATGAAACACGGCAAAAAAATAATATACGTAGTTTAATATAATACCTGAGGAAATAAGATCCCTACCAATCAAGACATTTTCAAACAAACTTAAAGAATATTTATTGACAAATCCCATATATGAAACTAGGGGCCTCAGCCCGGCTACGCCGGTCTTCTCCCCTACATTGTTAAAACTCGTCGCTTCGCGACTCGTTTTAATATAATTTTGTCGCACTTGTCGATTATAAAACTCGTCGCTCATCTTTTTTTAACACTATTTTATGGAAATTCCCCCTGCAAATGTCTTAAGTTTTATCGTTAATTCACCTTAAATACTTAATTAGTTTTCTTCTATCAAGAAATACGTTCAAAATGTGAAATCTCGTCCCATTTTAAAATGCAAAAAATTTGACAGCTGTCATCTTCTGAAATCTTGTAAGCATATTTCCAATAATGGCCCAGAATCTTTGAAAAATGTTTTCTGATGCCTCAAAATGTTATCTCGCACGTCAAATAAGCTATCTTGAACCATTATCACCACTTAACACTTTGATTAACCCTGAAATTTTTAATATCTATAAATCTTTTTTAACACTATTTTATGGAA
Organism: Liopterus haemorrhoidalis; assembly: GCA_963971575.1. NCBI lineage: Eukaryota > Metazoa > Arthropoda > Insecta > Coleoptera > Dytiscidae > Liopterus > Liopterus haemorrhoidalis. Next base: position 29,925,592 of record OZ020615.1, read on the forward strand.
ATTCGCCCTGCAAATGTCTTAAACTTTATCGTTAATTCACCTTAAATCCTTAATTAGTATTCTTCTGTCAAGAAACACGTTCAAAATGTGAAATCTCGTCCCATTTTAAAATGCAAAAAAATTGACAGCCGTCACCTTTTGAAACCTTGTAAGCATATTTTTGCCTCCAAATGCTCATATAATGGCCCAGATTCTTTGAAAAATGTTTTCTGATACCTCAAAATATTATCTCGCACGTCCAAAAAGCTATCCTGAACCATTATTACCATTTAACACTTTGATTCTCGCCGTAAATATTCTGGACCGGCCGTCTTGTATTAAGAATATTTTTGAATTATCGTCTGATAAAACCTGTCCGTGCCGATCAATGGTGACTTTGATTGGACACGGTTTCGAGGAAAAAATGCATGATTTTTATCAATAAAAATTAGTCAGTACCCCCTGTCGAAATAAAATTAAATCTAAGCACTAAAAAAATATCACCCGGATAAGACGGCGGTTCATTTTCCTCTCTCCGCGTTACCACAAAAATGAAGATACACCAGAAGTTGAATAGAACATACATACCAACACTTGTACAATATAATAGTAGATTGATGACTTTAATATTGTTCATTTTTAATTTATATTATTTCATTATGTAACTTAGACTGACTGTAAATATATTTTATGTAATGTGGGTCAATAAATGTATTATTATTATTATTATTATTATTATTCTGAAGTGTCCAACCCACCGCAGCTAAATTTGGTGCAACATGACCTTAATACTGACGATATTACCTTTAGCCAAAACTTCTATGTTCGGCATATAATCTTGCCATTTGACGCTCAATATCGGCCTAAGAAATCTTTATAGAGTTTTAATATGCCGTCTATAGAGACAGCATGATTCACTACTGCTATAGAGAAGTACAGGGAGTACAGCTGCTAATAATTATAGTACAAATACATTTTTTTTTTACAAATATATGTTGTACAAATGTCAGTCGGAGACATGATGCTGGAGAGTGATATTTTCAATCTAATTTAAAAATAAATAAATTTTTGGCCATCTTGAAGACTTTTTTCTCGATCATATTGTACAAATGTACTTAGTTTTGCTCAAATTTCATGCTTTATGCCTTAAATTTCTAACATTAATTGCAGCTCCGGACCTGCACAGAAATACAATTCATTGGTTTGTATGGTGTTCGATAAAACTCGCGGCCGCAGTGCATAGTGATTAGTAAGGCTTCGTTCTTGCTGTTCTGGTTCGCTTCATCCGTCTTTTTGTATTGGCTGAATTTAATTTTATGTCTTCTAATGTTTTATTAGCGTGTTTGCTTATTCAACATGTATAGCAATTTATTCTTATTAATTTATCACAACTAACCTGAAATTTAGTTTTATTTATAATTTATATATTTTTATAAGATTCTGTGATAACTACTGAACGACGTATACTACGAGACAAGAGACAAGCTAGCAATTAACGTAACCATGTTAAACATGTGTACAATTATAATAATAATAACAATAAAATAAAACACGGGTCGTTTGTAACTTCTCGCGAACAGGCATGGCTAGAACCTTAACTGGGATCAAAATAAGCTGTCGACTACGGTCAGATACCAAACCCAGTGCGTGGCTATATCTAAACTAAAACAGTTAAAACTCCTGTAAAATATTGATTAAATTAAAACACGAAATTAAAATAATTCATATTATAGTCTCTTCTTTAATTCAGAGGAGCGATTCAAAAATGCTGCCCTAGAAAGTTTAAATTGTGATTGGTTGCTGGCGAGCCGGGACACTTCAAATTTCAGTTCTGTTTGAAACCATACCTCAATATTCTGTGGTGTTCTGCACATTACATATGTAGGTATATACACAGGGGCGGCGCAAGACGGTATACGCATCGCCTCGCAACGGAGCGTTACAATCTAGGGGCGCCGAGTCGAAGAAAAAATGTATTGCCTATTACAATATCAAAATAGCTTTAATTAAAATAATATTCATTTTTGTAATAAGTATTGTGGCCTTTAATTAAATCTAGAAAAAACTACTTTTTTTTACTGGGCGGCACTTCAGGCTTCTAGTCAAAGGGGGCGCCATGCAAGGAAATTTAGAAAAAACTGCCTTTTTTTACTGGGTGGCACTTCAGGCTTTTAGTAAAAGGGGGGGCTTCATAAAAGAAGATTTAGAAAAAACTACATTTTTACTGGGCGGCACTTCAGGCTTCTATTAAAGGGGGGCGCCATGCAAGGAAATTTAGAAAAAACTACCTTTTTTTACTTCGGCTTCTAGTAAAAGGGTGCCCCATGAAAGGAGATTTAGAAAAACTACTTTTTGTACTGGGCGGCACTTCAGGCTTCTGGCAAGGGGGGACGGTGGGTCAAAAAGGAAATTTAGAAAAAATTACTTTTTTTACTGGGTGGCACTTCAAGCTTCTAGTAAAGGGGGGGGGGGAGAGGAAATTTAGAAAAAAATTATTTAAAAAAAATATATGTGGGGAGGGGCGCTTTACCAAATTTTGCATCGGGGCGCCAGGTACCCTTTGCAACGAAATAGTTTTAACTGATTCATCGTCGATTAAAAGCGACGATGATTAATTTATCATGGATTATTTGAATAGAGATACGATCTTGGTTGCAAGATCTTGGTTGTTTTGGTTAGTAATCAATTTATCAACCTTCAGTAACCGTGTTCCGTAAAAAACATTTTTCTAGCAATTTTGTATTTTCGGAACCAAAAATCGCATTCTTAGTTGAATTCTGGTATTTATGGTGCATACTATAAGTACAAAATGTGTTAATGTAAAGATAATATCCAGAAAAAATTCAATGTATGGATAGTAGCGTAACGTATGGCGTACTTAGGTTAGGTTACAACATGTATTTGAATAAATACTATGTATATATGCGTATTACTGATTGCTTGGTGACGTCATTCTGTTTATAAAAAATCCGACTGTATAATATGTTTTTTATTAATTAAATTGTATGTCCTAGTCCGGGTACTAATTGATCAAACTTTCTAGAGGTTTGCCGTAAGAGTGCAGTGTATGAACACAAATAAAATAAATTTTCATCGAACGACAAGGTTTTGTTGGAAACGCCAGTAGTTTTCATATTACGTTTTTGTTAAATATAGAAGGGGTTAATTTTGAGAAATTGAGCAAGTCAGCATTAACACAGTTTGCGTATATGTTTGACACTTTGACTATTTTAATATTTTATGTGCACTCAAGTCTGTGGAAGCACAAGAGCAAGCAAGTCAAGTCAAACACGCTCTGCTGACTCTGAAATATGTCACTTGATATATGAAATATAAAATAGAATAGATGATTTATCATACGTTCACTGGATACATTCACTCAATGTACTTAAAAACGATTTTTATTTTTACCGCTAACTTGCACGAATTTCAAAGAAATATTAATATTTCACAAAGTAGTTCTCAGAAGTTTCAAGTATAGTTTAAAAAGTTTTCTTACACATTTAATTCTTTTAATGTAAATATTGTTGCAAAGAATATGGCTCATTTCCTTGAAAATGGGCTAATTCGACCAAGTTTACTTACAATCTCTACGGCTTCAATCTTATGTGTGTCGTAGTGACGTACCTAGGGAACATGGTGCTTTACCAGAACCTTCGGAAACAGTTTTGCTTCTTTGATTCTAAACACAGCTTAGGATTGCACAAACATATTTTAATGGTCATTATGCGAAATATCTTCCATATCCATAATAGTTGACCATCTTTTATTAGAATGCCAAAAATACGCAAACGAAAGACCAAGACATGATATTCTCAAATCGATGAAAGTAATCCTTAAAGATGACGAACGATCGAGTCAACGAAATTATTTAGAAGAGCGTTTCCAACCGCTAGTTCGCCTAATATTGTTACCGTTCCGCGAAAAATAACATTAAGATAATGCAATATTTGATCACAGATTACGCACTAAAAATTGGGAAAAAACTATAGGTATATTTTTTAAAGCAACTAGATTTGTACCTGAATGATGTCACCGAGCAGCATAGTATCTCTTCAGCTAGCCATTGAATGGTTATCATGTATATTAAAATAAAATATTATTATTTTTATTATTATTATTACTATATACAAGAACAAGATAAATAATCTGGGAACTTTTGGTGACTGGATTGAACAGAAAATGGAGTGAGTTGTCCAGTTAAGGCAGCCAGTCATGTGATGGCGCTTCGGAAAATCCATGAGACCCAAACCAGGGCAGGGTGCGATCAATGCTATACAATCAAGGGATAAATGTCCTAGTTGCAAGAAAAGATGACATGAACTTGCTGTATTGCTGGAGTTTTCAAAAAATATCTCTGGATGATTGATGAAAGATCGCCAAAGTAGCTCACGTCTGCTATGGATGTTTGAGAACTGGACATCTGTTTAAAGACTGCCATTGCAATTTTAAATGTAACGTCAAAAATATTGTTAATAATTTTCTGATTTATACTGATTGATTTCCTATTATTTTCTTATAAATATAGTGTTGTGTTTTACACGAGTTATTTTATTTTTTTATTTTTTTACATCTTTAGTTTATGCGAAATGTTTTATTATGTTTTTCACGGGGTTTATAAAGTTCGCTAAAATGTTTGCGACCTTTGCCGGCCCGAGAATGAAAAATGTTGAAAACCACTGATCTAGAAGATTTTACTGTCATAAACAAAATATAAGACACGAAATGTAAAATACAATACTTTTTATATTAATGTATCATTTTCATGCTGTGTTTCTCAAAGTGGATTCCGCAGAAAAGGTGTCCTTTATTAATTGGTATGATGCGGGTTCCGCTATTTTTGGAAAGTCGGGGAACCCTTACCCGATAAAATAAGTTTGGGAACCCCGGGTTCAATAACTGAAAAATCTGTTTTATTTTTCAAATAAAAAAAAATATGTATATAATTTTTCCAAAAACATGTTCCAAAATTCACTAATCTCTATTTTTTTTTTTTTTCGCTGTCATTAAAACTTTAATAGACAGCGTTACAGGCAGTGATGCGCACTTTTACTGCGTGGGCAGTGAAATGCCACTTTTAAAGGTCTTTCTAAGGAAATAACACGTATTGGAATAAATTTGAAATATGATTTTTTTTGAAAAATACCTTCAAATAATATTTAGATTTAATGCTACATTTGCTGCATCCCTAATTAAATTAATTACTACACTTCACGAGAAAGAGAACTAGCCATATTTTATGAGAACTATCGACTTAGGAGACTGAAATTTCCCCAGCGTGATTATAAAAATAATTATAAAAAATAAAAATAAAATTAAGAAAACATCAGTTTGTAGCTATGCCCTACGACAATGTTTCCCAAAAAAAAACAGAAGACCGCCGCTACATTTTGATTATTTACCAAGCAGTCCAGATTTTTGACGTCTTTATGAAACAGACTAAACGAGAAAACGCGAACCGGGGGGGGGGGGTGGCATCTCAAGACTTGAGGTCCTGGGCTCCTTCGGACCCTAGCTAGAGCCGCCATTAGCTATTGTTTTTAACCCCCCCTCCCCAGCGATTGTTTGTACTGAAATTTTTAATAAAAAAGATTATTAGTTTCGGACAACAAAAAATCGGTGTCGATGTTATGTGGCCTGAATTGAATCGCAGTACGTAATCAAACTGGCATTTCATATTTCGACAAATCCTGGTGTGTTGAGGTGTATAGAAATTATAATAATTCTAGGTCACCCGTGGTTACTCGAACAATGTACAATATTTCACCGACTACTATCAGGAATTTGGAACTGGAAGCATTTGAATGGACAAGTTAAGAAAAATAGAATTTCAAGAGAATTACGAGAAGAAAATTAATAAAATTAATTCGTAAGAATAGTTATTTATGCAACAAGTGCATAAAGTAGTGCTTTTTTTCACGAATGGTAAATTTGACCGCACTCCAGCAATCCCATGAGTGAAAAAAAGACGATGTTTCGTTCAATATTTTTTCGACGACTGTCTCTAATTGAAAAAATAAATAATGGAATGGAACAGGCTATCAAGGTTCAGACAAGAAAAACAGTTTGGTCCTGAGCATTCTAAAAAAAAAGAAAAATGGTTTCTGAATCCCCCACCCCAATAAAAAGTTCTGAGTGCGCGCCTGAAATAGAATTTCACAATCGTCCAATTTTTAATTGATGATCCGCGAGACCTCAGACGATATATTATTCTTGTAAACGTTCCCGGATGTTGAAACTTTGTAAAAACACTGATATGGTGATATTCGAAGTAATTTCATTCTGTTAATACGTTTTTAGGTTTATTGAAAGGCACTGGACGTTTCAAGTGTTACGATATTTAATACTGAGAAAAACTGCTGTATACTCTATCTCTCTATTATATTTTGCCAGTCAAAAGGATTTGTTATTTTACTGTTTTATAATATTGAATACAAAAAATCTCAGTTATTTCCTTAATAAGAAACATCCTCATAACGGAAAATAGTACGCGGAAGAATTTAGAATTTTATCTGAAGATTATTAGCATAAATATTCAAACCACTTTAGAGTAAAAAACAAAACAGTGTAGCTTACAAAGCTTTTTAGCACTTATTTTCTATTTTGTAAACACAGCATTTTCTTGCATCAATATTAACACGGCATCAAATAGAGTGATCTTACACGTTCGCTAATTAACATATTTTATAATTATACATTCACTAATTCTCCATAACGATCTTATGCATGAAGGTGTTACAGCATTTAATAGTCCACTTTAGCGTTGTTCACACTACGTCAGCTTATTCTTTCCCTCTCTTTCTGCATCCTTCGTTCTTCCCATGGCATGTTCTTTGTCTGCAACGAGAGAGGTGGATTCTATTGGCGTGTACGTTAGCTATTATCACTTGATAATTAAACGGTAAGGTACTGTGTTATAATGGAGCTAGGTCACAACACCCTGCTTTTAACTAAGATGGAGATCGATATTACTTTAATATTATAGAAAATAGACACTTTCAAGTAGAAGATGATGCTGCGTTGGCAAACACAAAATTGATGTTACTAGAAAATTATGTCAGAAAATTTATAGAATACTAGCTGAGGTACCCAGAGCCGTAGCAACGCCCTAGCATCGGGGCGTTTTTTTTTTTTTTTTTCGTCATCTATTTTAGAAGTAAGGACGTTTTTGTTTTTCTTCATCACTTGTATTTTAGAAATGAAAACCTTTTCTTTTTTTGTCATCACTTGTGTTTTAGGTTAAATTCATTTACAAGTGTCTACTTGAAGGATTTCCCGAAGGCGCTATTTAAGTATTTGCCAAGGGCGCCTAAAACATTGCTACGGCTCTGGAGGTACATGTGCTTCGCTACTGTATTTAACTACTGTAAATCTATTTAGACTGCTAGAAACTTTGACTGCAACAAACAATATAAATTTAGCACAACTTGCCCATGTCTGGCAACACCCAGCAATTATTAACAGTCATCGTTCCATAAAATGACTTGACCTTCACTGCATTCATGTTCAGGTTACAATTCCCTTAAATTTGATACTTCAAGTAGGTAAAAATGCCTGAAACAAGAAGTAATCCTCAGAACCAATTATTCACAGAATACTTATATGCGTCCACTGATCTAGCTCTTCAAATAATATTAAAATTTAATGCTACATTTCTTGCTGCATCCCTAATTTCGGGTGGGGTAAGAATTTCTTCGTCATTATCCATTACAAAATTAATTATACCAATTAAGACATCAATAACCTATTAACTTGTTAAATTTATTGTTCATCCATATCCCAATCCACAATCCACATCCATATCCCAATTCGCTAGAAGAGCAGTTTTACTGCTTAGACTGCGTGTTTTCAAAGCCTGGACTTTGCCTCGGCTATGAGCCACCAGCCGTAGCAGTAAAACTGCAACTTTTCTGTAAATCTATTCTGTATTTCTATAAATCATACTTTCTAACACATGAGTTTTATCTATTTTGTATAACTTATTTTTAATATAAATAAAAAATCAAAAATGACGGAATGCTATGTGCTGGCCACATGATTTTTATTTCAAGTTTCTTAGCTACATTGTTTAATTTTTAAAAAGATGTGGATAAATATACGAAAAATCTATTAGATCAGCCGAGGAACGTCCTCTTTAGAATAAAAAAATCCAATTTCTTTATTTAAGGGTGAATTATTCTAAAACTGCCCAAACCCATTCTGAAGATTTTAAAAACAACACCTATATGCCGAAAAGGCATATAGGTGTATGCCGAAAAGGCATATAACACGGGAGATACAAAAGGTTCTGTAATTCACCCCAAATCTAGATAAGGGTTGATTAGGACAATCTTGAATTAAGTTTTTTATAAGTGTATGGGTAACCTTTGTAAGCAAAAGCCAAGTCGATATCTCATCGGGCCTAAGATATATCAAGGAATTCGTGAAAACAATTATTTTTCCCGTTTTCTGTAGAATGTGTGTCTATCATATGTGAAATTTTTGGACCTTTCTATAAAAATTATATGTATACATACAATGCAATACTAATTACGAATCTATGTCAATACATAAAGATCTTTGAATATGATATGTTTCGCAAACTAAACTCTTTGGATTCTGTCTTTAATAGTCTTGATGTATATCTGAATTTTCATTTCTGGAACTATTTTAATATGCAGTGGTAAACATGGTGTTTAATAACGTGTGCGTTTTAGTGAATTAGGTTAGTGGGCACTTAGCTCTTGAACTTTGATGGCGATATTAGTATTCCCGTCCTGCTTTAGCTAATTCGCAAAGTCAAACATTGATATTAACTGAAATGGTAAATATGCCCTCCTCCAAAACTGCAATAATCTTGAAACCCCTTGGGGACATTATCATACATACCAACCTTACATTTAGTGTATAATATCCATTTAATGAGGTGCGGAAACTTGCAAGATACCAAGGAAACGTCACAAGATGTGGAAATTCCTCTAAGTACTCTTAATGGATCGTTGCGTAAATTTAACATAATGTCTGTTTATGTATTCATATCTAACGTAATTAATACGTTTTAACGCACTTTAAGAATCAGAGATTTCAACAGAAATGAACACGACCCATTTAGATAACATTTTTTTACAACGCTGTCTAATATGAAAATATTTAAAAATATATGTAATTTATATTGTATATTTTATATTTAATCTACTTCGCTCTAAAACTTTATGCAGAGTGTTCATTAATGATTGATAGGCGATTGAATTTCCAGCTTATTAGATTAATTTTGAAAGTTAGTTCATACCAGGGGCTGTACATGGGGAATCTTACAAAGACAAATTAATCAGAAATAATTCCAAATTCCTTGTTCATTACTAGTGGCAGTACAGTTGTTGGTTACAAGTGGCTAGTACATAAGAGCTGCGGAACTGCAGCACCCCCAAAATTGAATTAATTTAAACATTACACACGTTTATGGATATTTTTCACTCTCTCTATCTAGTTTTATTTAATTTTTTATTAAAATCCGTCATTACTACCGTGCGTCTAGTAGTTCGTCTACAAGTTATGATGTACTACGTGCTGTAAGCACTGGCAACTCGAATTGTCTTTTAGCACTTGCAGCTAGTCTCTTGCAGCTATTAGCACTGAGTGGGGGTAACAGCTTTTTATGCACTATCGGAGCTGCAGTCATTTGCTGTTAAATGCTTGCGAAGTGCAATATTATTAAAGTATAAGGTTGTCTCGTAACTTGTAGTGGTGGGGATATATGGAGAGGCTAACACGTCATCGGTAGGCTAGCACGATGTCCATTTTTGTATATCGTAAATTGTTTCGATACGTGAAGATTGAATTTGGACTGACCAACCGGGCTCTATTTGGAAGTTTAGAAGAACATGTTTACAAAATAATAATAATAATAATAATAATAAATCTTAAGTCCGTTCTACATTATACTTTTTTCAATACTATTCAACTCTGACGTCATTTCAACATTTGATACTACAGAATATAGTGGGGGTAAAAAATAAGAGACAGCGATACCTTCAATCTTTTATTACTTTGTGATACTCTTCACTGCCAACTTAAAAAATACTAGGTTCAGGTGACAGACAACAGTTTGGTTATAAAACCAATTCTAGTAACCAATTTATAAATATTGTTTAATTGTGTTAAGTTTATATTTAATTAATAAACTTCTTATCAACAAAAAATCTGTAGTGCTTCGCAAAAAAATATAATGTACAACGAATTTTTGGTACAAGGATCCTGGAAACCTTGCATTTGGGCGGGTAGTTCATCACCGGATCTTCTGGAGTTCCCAACGTACTCCTTTTTCAGCAAAAATAGTTGTTTACCTTAATGTTTTTGTTAAACACATTTTTGTTGATAAGTGCTTATCATAACTGAGATATTTCAAGTGTGTAGGTAGCGATTCCCATAACGCTCCAAATATTAATCTTTTTTAAAACTAAACTACATTAAACAGAAAAGAATTATTCCTTAATTCCAATGGAGTTTTAGTAAATAATAAGTGAGATATTTGAAGTGTATAAGTTTCCCTCCCCATACTCCCCCCTACCCATTATTCATTTTATTGAACATAGAAGGAATGTTTCTTCGTTCTAAACAATTTTTATTGTACAGATTTTTCTGTTAAAATAATTCTGTTAATAAAGGAGATTTTTTTAGAAGTTTTTTAGTAAACAGCTTTAATCTGGAAACACTCCCTAAGAATGAAAGTTTTGCTTTTCTATTTTTGTTTAAATGTCCCTAAAGTTATATTTGTATTGGTTTTTATTATTGTCTTATTTATTACCTATAATACAAATAACAATCACCTTAATTTTATAGATACATATATCATAATAATATAATATAAAAAAAATAATTAAATATAAATAAATAAATAAAATAAATAAAATAATAAAATAAAATAATAAAAAAATAATTAAATATTAAATATTTAAAAATGTGCAACATATGTATTAATTCTGTATGTCAGTTTGAACTTCGCATACCCGTGACGTATTCCCTCTCACGTTCTGGTTGGTCAGAAGTTACGAGACAACCTTATACTTTAATAATATTGTGCGAAGTGCTTATTTGATTAGAGATATTTTTGTATTTTTAAAGAATGAATTAGAATGTAGGATAGTTTATGTTCTGTACAACACATAAAACGTTAATTTTCTTCTACTTGACTAATACATATTAAATGTCAACCAGTCGATCGAGATCTACCGGTCGATCGCGGCGTGATTTTAAGTAGATCTTTAGTTTTTTCCGGCTTCCATGTAGGTACTTAAGAATACATTTTATAAATATAAAGTAAAAATTAAAACAATCTTTTCACTAACCTTTTACATGAAAAACAGCTTTAAAATGGCAATATGAAAAACATTTCAGGATTGGAGGACATTTAGGAGGATTCCCTCATCTGGAGGGGCACTCTATGCCGCCCCGATGGCCGACATCGCGGTTTGGTCGATCGCGGTAACAATTTATTTATAAAAAGTAGATCGCAAATACAAAAAGGTTGAACGGCCCTGGAGTATATGTAGTTAAACTTTTTATGTCCGGCTTAGTAATGATTTACTGTCCCAAAAGAAAATCTCAATTTCAATTCTGGTTGCAGCACCACAATTAGAAATTTCCACGAGCCGCTACTGTTAATTCCGTAATCTCCGATCGAAAATATATACTTCAATAATAAGTGTATTGTGTAGATGTGTCAAAGCCATCACTAATCTAAAATTACATTGCATACATTTTCTACTGTTTATGTGGCTATTTTTTTGCTTCCAATAAAATATATACAAAAGTGGCCATAAATAAGCCTTTTTTGATAATAAATACACTGGAAACTGATAAAAATTCAATCAAATATTCAAATGTCAGTGTCAAAATTTCCAAATGCACGTTAATAGTTAAATGCGTCGTTTACAGGTAGGGTAAAAACAGTTAGGGATCAAAGTTACTAACACGACAACGCGCTTAATTCAAACGCGTATCAATCATTAATGATCACTCTGTACTACTAAAGAAAGGCTGGACCATTGTAATCTTTAGTGTAGTTTTCAATTCGCATTGTTGCTTTCACTGTACAAAATTTCGAAAACAATCGAACAACAACCTAGTTTCAAATAAAATCGAATCATACAGATGCATTCTAAATAGTGAAGACCTCGCTTCGTCCAATAATCCCCAGACTGACAAAACCCGATTTGAATAATTCAAACTAGGTATAAATGTTTTAATACTGGGCTATGTCATCCTACACTATGAAAACTCTAAAAACAAAAGAATGTATCTTTTTCCTTCCAGCCGTAAAACCAACTATAAAGCTAAAAATAATAAAATAGATAAATAAAAGTCCGTATTCATTGAAGAGTAGTAAAATCCAGTCTGGACTTGGTGCTATTAGATTTAGTTCGGTTGTATCTACAGTGTCATGTCCTCTTCAGGTCCCATGGGAAATAAAAGTAACCGAGCTATAGTGAATTTTGTTCTCCACGTATTATATCTTTTTCCTTCTATACGCCTTACAACGCATGATGTCTGTAATAAATTTCTATTTATTGACAGATACATTGCAGTTCTCATAGGTGTATCGAAATAAAATTGACAAATTCTTGCAAAAAATAAATTGAAATTTTGCTTAGATATTTATTATGATAGTGATACAATAGAGTTACAGAAATATAGGGGCCGTAAAATAATATTAGTATATAAATTTTCTTGTATTTATGGCATCTGTCTTTTAAATAGTTTATTGCCTTTCTATTAAGTGTGGTGCTGGATAATAAATTGACACTTGTTGGGATTATATGAAATGTCCAGTGGGTGAGAAATCTAATATGAACGTGAAAAATAAACTGTGCCCCACAGTGTAGATAAGATACTCTACTACAGTGGTTCCCAAACTTTTTCGGTTCCCGGCACCCTTAATGTATCAGAATTTTTCCATGGCGCCCCAATCAAAACATTGGTCTAACTAAACGCAGTTGGAGGAATATTGGAATGTTTTCGCGGCGCACAGTTTGGGAATGGCTGCTCTACCATATCCTTTTTCGCCACTTACCAGGTCTAGAAAAGTTGGTATAAAAAATGTCTGCCTGACGGGATTCTTAATATTTAATTAATAAATAACTCTTCTGTTTTCTATTTAATTATTTCGTTTAAAAAAAAAAAAAAATAGCCTAAGTTTCCAAAATTTAATTACGAAATTTAAGTTTCATTTATATAAATATCTTTAGCTTTCTTCTATAACCTGCTATCTACGTATTTCCTATTTTTTTTTTTTTTTTGATTTTTACATTACTATCACCTGTTGCAGTTGCAGGTATGAGATCTGGTGGCTGCTAGGGACCCCAGCTCGAAGGGGCCACTGTATGAATTTCATTCAAGGGCTTCTAGCAGGCTAAATCCGTCTCTGACTTGTTAGTAAAATTCCTAAGTTCGAGAGTCCCTTAGTTAAATAAATCAACTCAAATGCCCTTCGAAATCTCTAATTTTAAGATATCGTCTGTATCAGCGATGCTCGAAAACGTGTCACGTAAATAATAATTAATTTGAATTTCAGTAGAAATAGCTGTATTTCTACCAAAAAATTAAGTAACCAGTCATAATTACAGTATATTATTGGAATAAGGTTATAAAATTAATCAGAAGCGCCAATGCTTTTTAGGCTCTCCTGTAAATGTGGTTATTTTGTACATACGGTGATTTAGAACAGTGGCTCCCAAACTTCTTTTCTCACGATTCAAAATTTTAAATCCTATTATCCTGGCGATCCATTGTACCTATACTCGAAGATAATACCTATTGTATTAATAACAAAAAAAGAGGAAATTTCGAGAAATTTAACGAGCAAAAAAACAAATATTTTGAGAAACTTGACTTGAAAAAATGGATTTCGAAAAAACACAAACGAGGAAATAAAAAGGATTTCCAAAAACCTAACGAGAGAAAAAAAAAGACATGTCGAGAAACTTAACAAACCAAAAAAAAGAAGGATTTCGATAAATCTAACGAGAAAAAAAAAATAATTCAAGAAACTTAAAGACAAAAAAATTATTTCAAATAACGAGTAAAACGATATGAAATTCGAGAAACCTAACGAACAAAAGAAAAAGAAAGATTTCGATTCCCCTGACGAACAAGAAAAAACAAAAACAAATTTGAGAAATCTTAAGAGCAAAAAAAGAAAAACAATTCTGTAGGTAAATATCAGAGTCCACGATCCACCAAAATTGTTTTGCGACCCAACTTTGGCAAACCATTGCAATCTGACGCAGAACGTGTAGTTCTGTGTAAACCATCCACAGGAACTGAATTTGGTAAAATTGTATGAAATTAATATTTAAAAATAAAGTGTATCACGATGAAACAGCATTGTGTAATTTATTTTCTAAATAAAAAAGATTTTAAAATATTCATATTTAATAGAATAATCATCGATTTACCTTAAGTTTAACTTGAATTTTTTTTGTCAAACGTTCTTGAAAATTTTCTGGAAAATATCTTTTTTAGTACTCCATAAAAAAATAAACTATACATTTGGGAAGAAAAAAATCTTTTAGTCTCTCTACATAATCTCCCTAAAAAATCCCTTGTACTTCCAACAATTTTACCCAAGTGAATATTTAAAAAAGTAGTTCAGAATCTGCAAACTTAAAACAAGAAAAAAGTAGGTTAGACTTTTAAACAAAACAATAAAAAAAGTAAAACAATAAAGAAATGTAGCGTGAAGATAGGGAATATGTATTAAAAACAATATTGGCTGTTTTCCTAAGTATTGAAAACACATCATATGTAGTTGCGAGAGAAGTTTGCAGGGTGCAGCACATGCAGTTTGAATAGATTGTATAGAAACGGGAAACTACAAGAGAAGTTCTAATTAAACTAGAAAATTCTTTCATATATCAACAATTCCTGAATGCAGATGTGGCTTGTGCAACAACGCTATTTAAACTTGTAATTACTTTAAAACAAATTTATTGGTATGACATATTTACTTGTTTCATACCCATATGGGACATGGTTTACAAAAGCAGCACCGAGAGGTACATAGTTGTAATTCGTCTAGTATTAAATGCAGTATTATTAGTATTCTAAAAATCTTAAATTAGCTTTATGAATAATTTACTTTAGTATTCTTACGGGTGTTCTCTAAGAAATGCGTTAAAATTAGCGTCGAGTTAAAATTTTCATTTTAATACCATGTCCAGGCGCGCACCCTGATAAGTTGTCTGGATGGGGGTAAATTTGTAAAAAATCCTTAATATAATACAAATTTATTTGTGTTTTTTACATAGAGGAGTGGGCTTAACTATTAATTTAATTTGGATTATAATTTAATTTTTTTAAATAAAAAATCAGCTGTGGCCACCACAGGACCGACCGCCATCACAAAGTACTTGTATAAAATACATTTTAGCAACAGAGTAGAAATAACTTGGCCTAATATTTTCTAACAGAGATATTATTTATCATGACTATGGAAACGTTACATGTAAATATGATAAAATAGATACTTAGAAAAAATTTCGAAAAATTTTCAAATATTTTTCGTTTTATCAAAATATATCTCAAATAAAAGTTTAGTAGTTTAGTTATTACTTTTATAGCAACTTGTTAAATAATTTTTTTCGAAATATTTTTCTGTTATGATACATTAGCAAAAATCTTAAAATAGACACGATTAAACTCCCATTTTTAGTCAACCGATTTTTACCAAAAGTTGATCAACTCGTGCCATTGATGTCAACATCTTACATATGAAGTTTCATAAAAATGACCAAACAAATGAAAATCAGAGGGAGCCAAATCAGGACTGTAGGGAGGATGAGATAGTATCTCCCAACCCATTTTTTCAAAGGTTTCTTGGGTCAGCTTGGCGATATCCGGGCGAGCATTGTCGTGGAGCAATATCACGCCTTTTTTTGAGATCCGCGACGTTTATCTCTCATTGCTGCCTTTATTTTGTTCATCAGCATGTCTGAGTAGTAGACACTGTTTATTGTACCCTGATCTTCCAAATAATCACAAAAAACGATACCTCGGGCATCCCAAAAGACGGTCAACATGACTTTTCCCGCTGATGTTTGCGTTCTGAATTTCTTTCGGAGGTGAGCTGGTGTGCTACCATTCCATACTTTGTATTTTGGATTCTGGTTCAAAATGGTGAACCCAAGTTTCATCACACGTTAAAATCTTGTTTAGAAAAGGGTCACCTTTCCTTTCATAGCTTTCTTTCAAGTCTGTACACACTTTGAGTCTTGTTTGCTTGTGTTGTTGCGTTAACTGTTTCGGGACCCACCTTGCACTTGTTTTGCTATACTTGATCTTGTCAATGATAACGTAATGAACTGTGCCAACACTTACTGCAACTTTTTTTGCTATATCTTTAACAATAATACGTCGGTCTTCACGAATAATGTCGTCAATGCGGGTTTCAAGCGAAGGAGTTGATATTTCAACTGGCCGGCCCGGACGTTGCTCGTCAGTCACTGAGGTTCGACCATTTTTGAGCTGTTCTACCCACTTATAAAAATTTCGGCGACTCATACAATTTTCACCATACTGTAAAATCATTCGAAAAAAGATTTTAGCCGGTTTTTCACCCTCAGAAAGCAAAAACCGGATCACTGAAAGTTGTTCAACTAATGTGGAAATTTCAAGCGGACACGCCATGGTTATATGCAATTTTGAGGTTATAAACAAAGCAATTTTTATCCATCAGGTGTTCTCAGCTCATTCCAGCGATGCCAACCTAAAGTCATGAAAGTAGCAAACTCCTCCTACAAACCGTTTTTTTTTTCTACATCAGTGTGTCTCTTTAATTATTGAATGTCCCTCGTACATAAGTTTGCATCGGTTATCCAGGGCATAATTCTAGTAGTTATATAGCCTGTCAGTTTTAAAAACCTCAAAATATTCATTTAAAATCTCCCTTGATTCGTTTGAGAGAACGTAATCTCGGTTTGGAAATCTCAATTCCAAAACTAGATTATACCTATTTAAATATCAAAGGGTATTAAACTAGTTATGTAGACGTCAGAGCGTGTGTCGGGGTGAGTCGATCAGATGCGCTGAAGAATCATGAACGCATTACTCATATGTCTGATGTAATTACAATAACCGACAGCAAACACTTCAACGAGTGTTAATGTATTGATGTGAGCTGTCGGCTCGTGTTTGAATTCTGAATGAAAGGTGAGGATTATTTGTGATTTTATATCTGTCATATATGGATATATATTTTTAAATCAGGTTGGATTTTGTTTCGTTTTTATTTCATAATTTTGTTTGGATTTTAAAACAAATAATGTGGTATTGTATTATTTTTGAAACATTCGGTCTAAAAATAAAAATGAATTATTGGGAAAACAATCATATAGAGAAGCGCTTCCTAAATTTTTCAATTAGCGGACCGGTGTTTTTGTCATATTTTTCTAGCCCTATCCTTATATATAATGATTCCCTGTGTTTAGGTGGCGCTTATAAGGTGGCCAGTTGACGTTTCGAACTATCTTGTTACCCTTGAATAAACATGTAATTTTAAGTGGGAAATACTTGAGGATGAGTTGACCCTTGAACTGACTTCCCAGTATAGGGAGATAAGAAACGTCGTGGATACCATAAAAGAAAACTTATAGAAGAAATAAAAATAGCTTATAATAATAAAAATATTATATTTTTACTTGTTTTTTTTTCCATACTGTTTATTTAACGACGCTTCAACTTCTATATACAATAATTATATGCTAGTTAGTATATATACATATATTTATTACATTTTGCACACGAATTTAACAGCAGATTTAACCAGAAATACATAGCTATATATCGCTTGTTAATTCTGCTTCTTTTATAAAGATTAAAACATTTGATTTTGCTGCGGGGTCGTTCTTTAGGGCATCTGGCAGTTGGGCGGGTATGTTATATTTCGTTCTTAAACTGTTGTATTTGGCACAGCTGGTTATTATGTATTCTATTGTGATCCTTGTCTTACATATTCGGCAAATGTTTGGCCCGGATTTATCCAAAAGACGTTGGTGAGTTATTTTTGAGTGACCTATTCTCAATCTGCTCAATATGGTCTGATCGCCTCTTTTTAGATTTTGGTCCCATATTGATGTGTCTGTTTTGATTACATGCAGTTTATTATTCGTTATGTTCGTCCATTTGTCTTCTCTCTCTTTTTTTCTTTATTGTTTCGTGCAGGTCTTGGGGAGGTACTGGGGTGTAGTGTGGTACTGTACCTGCTGTAGATTTAGTAGCAAGGTCAGCGGCTTCGTTGCCTGGTATTCCACGGTGGCTGGGTACTCATATTATTGTAATGTGATTGGAGTTATTTTCTTGTAGTTTGTGAATGAGTGATTGTGTTTGATGGGCGTTACTGTGCTTACTGTTTATGTTTTACAAAACAAAATTCACAATCACCTTAAAAAATATAAAACTGTCAAATCAGTTCGGCCAACTGGTACATTCACGTACCAAATACCCGAAACGAGGATGTTGTTTGATTATGTAATGCAAATTTATTATTTAAAAAGGCATGGAAAAACAAAATAGAAAAAATAGTATAAAAAATAAGTAATAGCAGTCGTTAGATAAGACTTTTTGTCGCACTTTTCGAGTAGAAAACTCTTCGCTTCGCGACTCGCTTTCTAACCCCGACGCGTGTGGCAAAATCATGTCTAATGAAACTTGTGTTTTAATATACCTACTATGTGACGTTCTTTGTAAAGTATATTAGAAGAAACACGGTAACATTTAACAACCACGTAATTTATAAATGTATTTTTCACCAACCTTTTGCTAGGAGTAATTATGCTCAAAACGTCACTTTAATCAGATTAGTCTCGAACTTGAATTAACATGGCTTTAGTGACAGATGCGTTTCATTTGGGTTTAAATTCTATGAAACGTTACTTTCATACATTCGGTGTTTAAAGTACGTACACTTCAAATTTCTTTGTCCATACATGTTTTTTCTCTGTAAATTACTCTTAACATTTACCTTTTAGTTTCTTATAAACAATTAACTGAAGTTGCAGTTTTGGATTTACTTTTGTGTATCTCTTTCACTACATAAATAGATAAATAAATATACTATTGTCTTCATTTCATTTATTTGGGTCTGTTTGTGTCTGCTTCTCCGTCTGCCCATTCTCTCCTAATCCCTTCGTTTATTTTGCTGTCCCTTTTTAGCTCATTGCTCTCACTTTTCTCTTTCTCTGCTTAATCTCTTGTGATTTTATAATCATTTGATTCTATTCATATCTATCATTCTACATGTTTATATTTCTTTGTCCACTCTTTACCACTTTTCTCCCACTCCACATCACCACGTTCTATCTCTCTTCTTGTCGCAACCTGTCCACCCCGTCTCTCGTCCGCAAACGACAAATTATAAATATGTATGATACTAAATTATTTCTTCAGTTCTTAGTTTTCTTAATTTATTTCTACAAAATGCACGATCCTTCTTACGATCAAAAGATCTTGCATTAATGGGCAAAAAGAAAAATATTTCAACTCGCAAACAAATATAATGAACGAGAACTAAAGATTATTATACGTTAATGTTAAACTCTGTGAGAATAAACAACAATCTTAAAGTCAAATATAAATGAAGAAAGAATAAGGAAAAACAAAAGATGTTTCTATGTGTTTGCACAACAAAGGAAACTGCTCTTAGTTAGGAAAAGCAGAGATTTTCCAACGAGTAAAATGCGGTTTACTCATTTACCAAAGACATCCAACCTTTTGTTTTAACGAAAATTTAATGACACTGAGTTTTTGACTTGCTTTTATTTTAAAATAGTGCTACAGTTGCATCTAAGGAGCCGCAATTAAATATGAAAAATTATGAGACACATAATTTTACCATGAAACATAAAATTTTCAAGGAAAACATTTAGAAATGCTACTTCAAAGAGATAGTTTAATTTTCAGGCCATCCTTTTGTGTTTAGATGTAGATATTGCAACTAAAACAAACACATCATGACGACGTTTAACAAGTC
Organism: Liopterus haemorrhoidalis; assembly: GCA_963971575.1. Lineage (NCBI taxonomy): Eukaryota > Metazoa > Arthropoda > Insecta > Coleoptera > Dytiscidae > Liopterus > Liopterus haemorrhoidalis. Next base: position 29,945,573 of record OZ020615.1, read on the forward strand.
AATATTTCTTTCTTTATATGTCAGAAAGATACTTTTACGGTTTATATGTAAGATTCTGGTCTCAATTTTCTTTTATCTATTCAACGTCGTATTCGTTACGCATTACGCATTAATTTTCATAGCTGTGAACGGTATTGTTAAACGTTAAGAACAGTCAGTTACATTTATCCGTAATTCGCAACGTACATGTATTAAATTTGAAGCTGTGAATACAGTTTTATCTTTTATTTCCCGTTAAAAGCATACATATTGCAAGAGAAATCTTTAGAAAGAACCACCCTACAGGGCTTATTTTTTTTATTTATATTTTTTATTTTGATTAAAAATCGTATTATTTTAAATGTTTCGAACTGTTCATAAACTGAACACGTGAGCGCTGATTTTAAAATGCTTTATTATTAGTAGACGCAAGACATTAAATTAAAAATTTATTCTTTAAGACATATGCATATTTCTGTCGTAAATAAACCTACTTCTTCTTCTTCTTCTTCTTCTTCCTCCTCCTCCTCTTTTTCTTCTTCTTCTTCTTCTTTGGGCACTAACAGTCAGGTTGAGTTTTGGCCTCACTCACGTAAGCCCTGCATCTCGATCTATTCATTGTCAAGTCGTGCTATGTACCCTGTATACCAGTATTTGTTAGATCTTCGGTTAGCTGATCTCTTCATATCTTGCGAGGTCTGCCCACTGGTCGACGGGTATTCAATCTTCCTTCCCATATCTTTCTAACCATTCTGTCCGCCCTCATCTTCATAACGTGTCCTATCCACTGTAATCGTCTACCTCTGAGTTATTGGGTGATACTTGGCCTTGAGTACAGTTCTCGAATATTTTGTTCTTACGGATTTTCTATTCACTATTAATTTGAATGGGACCAAAGATTCTGCGTAATATTTTATTTTCGAAAACTGTGAGATGTTGTCGATATCGCTTTGTTAAGATCCATGTTTCTGAGCCATACATAAGTACGGGACGTACTACAACTTGGTATAACCTGATTTTGGTGCTCCTCGACAAGAGTTTCGTTTTGAAAAGAGGACCAAGTGCAAAATACGATGCATTTGCAGTTTTAATTCTATTCGTAATTTCTTGTTGTATTATATTGACCTGATTTGTCATGGTGCCCAGGTATTTGAAACTAGAAACTCTCAAAAGTGTTGTCATTAATTTTTAAGTCGGTCGTGTGCTCATGACTGCGTCTACTAACAATGAGATACTTGGTTTTTTCATTACTGATGATGAGTTCTACTTTACGAGCTTCGATATCAATAAGGTTAGTAAAGTATATTACGTCTTCAACCTTATTTGAAATAATATCCAGGTCATCTGCATACCCTAAAATCTTGTGGTATCCATTGAGCTCTAGACCACGTTGGTTGGTATCTTGGGCTTTTCGTAACACCATCTCCAGCACGAAGTTAAACAGCAAAGGTGAGGTGGCGTCTCCTTGTTTGACTCCAGTATGAATTTCAAAAGGCTGTGACAAAAGGTTTCCTACTTTCACTCTGCTTATGGATCCCGACACACACACCATAGTCATCTTGATAAGTTTCCAAGGGATGCCAAATTCGTCCATGATGTCCCAGAGTTTTTCACGTACAATGCTGTCATAGGCTTTCCTGAAATCAATAAAAACATTATGAACATCGGTGTTATGTTCCCAACATTTTTCAAGAATTTGTGTTAATGAGAAAAAATAAATCTACTATTTAACAAAATATGTTTTATGTAAAGTTTTGCATATATTTTAATAATTTTTGTTTTGAACTTCTGTCACATAACATCAAGTTAAACAATTAATTTACGGTATTTATTTTTGCGAAATACTCAGCTAGCACGGTTTGAAAAGTTTGTTATTTATTTCTGTCAGATAATCTACTTCCATAACCAAGAGTTGTCACCGTCCATCACAGATGTGGCAGGTTCACGACCTTACCGACATGAATGATTTGTGGACTGTAACTTCGAATAAAAAATACTGATAAAAACTTTGATAAATGAATCGGTTTAATAAATAATTATTATGGACATATTCTGCGTATTCCCAACAAATATCAGTATTTTTATTAGCAGTTTATATTGATAAAACTTTTTACAAACGCAGATATAAATATTATTTATATAGTTCATCTAATCCACAGCAAAATTGCTTATAATTTTCCTGCATAAGTACGTCTTCTATCTTTTCGTTCTTTCGTCAAAATAAAACTCCTTTGGATGTAACATAGTGATACACAAGTAGGTACAATTCTGAAACATGTTTCTAAAAAAAATGAGATCGACAGCGTTTTACAGTCTTTGAAAACAAGCTTTTACGTTTCATCTTCAATTTCTTCCAGTTCAATAAAAAATATATGAGCCATACGCATTAAAATATCCGAGTACTGTATACGAAACCGAGTATGAGAAAATGAGAATGGAACCCAAGATGAAGGTGAAAAAAAAATGGTTGTACAAAACGGTAAAAAGGACCAGGATGCGAAACCAGGATATTTTTTATAAAGAGAATGATGTCACCGTACAGTCGAAGACATACGCATATATATAGTATTCACTAAAATGTATAGATGTTGTGTGGGCACCTAAGTATGCCGCATGTCGCGTTAATATCCATGTGTCCGAATATTATGTGTATATAAGCACGTTCCTATACATAACCTCACAAATTCTAAAAGGCTGTGTTTTTTACTCTTTCAATTATATGGAATCATAACCTAAAAGTTTAATTAAAATGATAACAAATTGTGGGTGATTATTAAAAATCATAAATTTTGATAAATTTTGAACTATTAATCCACGTGTTTCCATCTAGAGTCTAGAGACTTACAACCGTACTGGACATGCACTTGCATCAGGACCTAATTATAGCTATCCAGTTTTCCAGTCGTCACATAAATATTATAAGCACGATGTTGCAAAAATTTCGATAAATTTCGAAATAATTATCACATCAAAAATTCCTGTGTTAGTATTCCGGTGCACATTATTATGCATTACGAAGAATTCTTTCAGATTTCTAGATTAATCCACCTGGGTTATTTAGTGCAGGGCAAGAAGTCTATACTATATTTTTGGCTAAAATCATGTGAAAATAAAGAATCTTTTAAAAAAACTTTTTGTTCCTTAATCTACGTCTTAAGAGCTTTCTTTTAATACCTCACAAAAAAATTAAAAATGATAATTTTTTTTCAACAACAGGAAAAAATCCATATTTTTTCAAATATTTATCTGATCAAAAATTCCTGTTGAACTATTCAGGTTTCCATCGATGTACATTATTCAGAACTTTTTCAGATTTTTAGACCAACGTAGCTGGGAAATTTGTTTTTTCAAAAATATTTGTTGAATTATCTATGCCTAAAGTTCTTTTGGCCGGCCTCGGTAGCTCAGAGGTAGCGACCCTGCTTCTCGTGCTAAAGATCCCGGGTTTGAATCCTAGTCAAGACATGGATGTTCTTCGGAGTGAAAGGCAGTGCGGTAGAAAAAAAAAAAACTACGACTCTGTGAGACTATACCAACTTTCTATGATCAGCGGTTTGGGCACAATTTCTACCGGACAGACAGACAGACATATGGGTGTTATATGGGTTTTTTAATCATACATACAAAACCCTAAAAAACTGGTTAACAACATAGAATTGATTAAAAATAGTTAATTTTAAATAAGTCATTATAATAAATAGTTTACCCAAATGAAAATGTGAATTCTTACAAATAAAATTCTGTATTGAAATTAGATGACGCGAGTCAAATATTGAATACTTTTGAATAAAATTTTCAAAACGTCTTTTTTTAAATATTTTCCTATATTTTAATTTATTGTGTTAATAACGCCACAAGTCATGTATACGTTAGGAAAAAAGTTATTTTGAGAGTGTTTACGTTCAATTGCATTTTCTGAAATAGTAAAAGAAAACAAAATCCACTGAAACATACATACTTAAAAAGGTACCCAGTATAATGAGCCAATTAATGGCCCTTAAAACCACTAGACCATGATATAATACCCAAAATAATTAAAGCAAACAAAAAACTTGAACCTTTCTAATACATACGAATAAATATCCTCGGGCTATAAGACAAATTAGATAATTTACATACTATACTTTGTCTTTCGGGAGCTCTCTTTCCTATTATCCCTCGGAAATACTCCCTCACATGTGTGAGAAAATACCATAAGTTTCGGTTGACCATCCACCTTCGATCAATATTGTGCAGGACCGAATTCAGGACAAGTAATCGAAATATATTCATTCTTAAAAAAATGTGATGTAAGAAATTATAAAAGGTAGATTAAATATAATATATTTAAAAGAAACGAGTCTAACAAGTCATAAAACTAAAGACAAGTTGTTACATGAGTTAATGAAGAAAAGACGACTTGCGTTAGACGACTAATTGATCCTTGCTGAGTTTATCCCACCATCTCTCGTTTTCCTTCTGTTTAGGCAGTTTTTGGTGAAGAACAAAGGCTCCCTCATCTCCCAACTAAAATAATTTGGCGCCATGTGACTTTTTTGTTTCAAAAACTGAAGGGCTTTTTAAAAGAATACCGTTTTCAAGCGATTAAGGAGATTGAAGAGAATTCGATTGATCTAAAATTCCCAGAAGTGCTCACCTTTCTATTATTCATTTCTTAGCTTCGTGTGGAACTAAATTTTGAAATGTAGTAACTTTTAACGATTAATTGAGGCTTTTGATAATTTAGTTTAGCAAAAGCTCACTTCAAGCGTTAAAAAGTGAGCTTATGACAACTTAAAACAATTATAATTCCATTTAGTTCCTCACGAAGCTAAGAATCGAATAATATCACTATTTCTAAGGGGGGCATTTTAATTTAGAATAAGTTGTATATTTTTTTATGACACTAATTGTCGAATACACGAAAGGATAATGTTTTGCTGTTTAGATTTGAACAAAATTCCATGCTCTTCACAACTTTTGTTAAATGATTGTAAAATGATTTTTTAATATGGAAAAACAGGGCCGGCGCGATGGTCTTTGGCGTCCGTAGGCAAGACTTAATTGAGCGCCTCCAGGCCTGTAGCATTTCCCCCGCGTAACTAGCATTTTTCTTGAAAGTGAGAAACAAAATAAGTTCTTACTTCTAAAATATAAGTGACGATCAAAAAAAAAGGTCCTCACTTCTAAATTTCAAGTGATGACCTAAAAAAAAAGGTCCTCACTTCTAAATTTCAAGTGATGACCTAAAAAAAGGTCCTCGTTCCAAAATTACACTTCACAAATTAATTTTACATTAATTTGGCGCCCTTTTGAGTCTCACGACAGCGCACCCCTCGCAACAGCGCCTGCATGCAACGCATGCCTTGCTTGCCCGCTTCCGCCGGCCCTGTGGATAAGCACAACTGGATTTTATAATAGGTACATGAATCCGTTCTGCGGTACAAGATTCTACAAAAGTGCATCAGTCTTCTGCTTCCTAAATTTTGACCCATAATTGCAAGTTCTGGACGACATAATACTATTGTGTACGAGATTTGATAAAGAAATTGCGCGCAAGTGTCATAAAACTTTATAAATAAGAACTTTTTTACATTTAAATTATTATTTACCTTTGAAATATTACCCTTCTACGGCTATGCATTGCTTCCAGCACTCTTTTCACTTCTGTAAACGTATTTTGTAGGCACTTTTTGACATAACTTTTAGACCATTTTATTTTTTTAAACGTCTTCACTCCCTTGAGAATGTCGTCCTATTAACGAACTCTTTAGTTTTAGAAACAAAAAAAGTCAAATGGATAATTCTAGGATAGTGACTTTATTTTTCGCAAAACTGCCGAATCATAAGGGAAGTGTAAAGGTACTATTTCGCTGGAACTATCCACCGTTACGGTTTGAAGCAATGGCTGGTAGTCTCTAATTGTTTTTGAGATTTTAAACGGCAACTATTTCGCTGTAACTTGTCGGTAGTCAGCGGCGGTGACACCGTGACATCCGATCCCGACTGCTGCCACTTGATCGCTCTAGAAACAGTCTAGCAGACATCAGTGAAACGCCAAGAGGAAGCCATTATTTACTCGTTTTAAGTCATGTTCTAAATGATACCACATCATGATGGAAAAAGACAAAATAATTTTAAATAATTTTGTGTAATGAATTGTTAAATTTACCGACATTGAAGACGCAACAAATTATTATAATACCTTCAGACCGCTCTTGACGATGGGCGTATAATTTCATCTTTCTCTTCTTCCTCCTCTAACAAAAACACTTTAGTAGTATCTAAACCCATCTTCCAAATATCGTGGTGTTCTCCTCCCAAAAGTAACAGCCAACTGACTACTTGCCCTCTAGTAGAGCGGTTGGTCGCTTATGACGGTAGTTTCAACAGAATATCCTGCCAGACGTTACGGTTGGTCGTCATTGTCAACCGCAGCGATAGGCAGTTGTAATGAAATGCTACCTTAAACCGGTGCGTTATCTTGACTATCGACAGTGGTCAAAATACCTCGGTAAGACCAGTACGACATTTCTATTTCTTCTGCAACCTCTTTAGCAGTCGACAAATAACAACTGGACCATATTAAGTGGCTATTTTTCCTCTTCACTTATTAGGTATTGCATAACGCGCGCAATTCGCTATTTTCTTTATCAAACTGTGTCCAATAGAATTGACAGTTTTATCAACAGTTTTAATCTATACTTACATGTCCCGATATGATAGAATATTTCTGTGGCAATATTCTGTCGTAATAAAAATTATACGAGAATTCGATAAAGCACTTATTCCCTCACTGTATCTCTGGACGTTCATTGGTGCGAGAGAGATAGAAATGGGAATGTGAGGGAGAGAATGTGAATGGGAATGTGTCATGTGAAACAAACACTCATCAGAGGACCCGGGGTCACATTGGATGGGATACACGACATAGGTCAGGTCATAGGGCTGCTCTAGGAATTGCTCTTGTTGATCGAATGAGCGTGGCTAGGGTAGCATGCAATTTGTAACTGGACTCTGGTTATCGTAATAATACGTAAGAAAGACGAAATTTAGAGAAAGTTGGTCTACCGTACTTTTGTTTTATGTATTATTATCTTTTCCTTCTAGAATCTGTAGAGGGTAAAAAAATATTTAATATGTTTCAAACGAGGCTGTCTTTGTTCTTAAAATTATAATTAGGCACAGTCCAGATATAATTGCAGAAATTTTGTTTGTAGTGTCTTTTTAAACTAACCCCCACTTTCTTCGGAGAGGATCAAACAATTGTATTTACTATTTCAACGCTGACGTATTGTTTAGCCAAAGCTTATAAGATTTGATATTCCAAGATTGGATCATTAACAATAATATATTCGCAACACATTCTTCTTCTTCTCATGCCTATCCGTTCCGAATGTTAGCTATTTAGTTAGTAATTAAATTTTACTAACTAATATTCAAAAGAGTTTTGTAGTTAATGCTAAGTATCACTATCTTCAACTGTGTCTCACGCTTAAGTGGCGCAAAAGAGTAGATATGGTAAGTTATGAGTATATGAGAGCCACGTGGTCGGCGTGATATTTCGAACTGTTTTATTATCCGTGCATAACCAGATTCTCAATTTAAATATTAAACACCTGAGGCTAAACCTACCTTAAGTGCTCAGTGGAAATGTGAAAAAAAAGTGTTTTCTTCGGCTTCTCTATTGCAAAAAAGGCACAGAAACTTTGGAACTACTGTACCGACTTTAATAAAAACATAGCCGAGAACCTTGTGGCCAGGTTGGTGATGTAGCTACAGATAAGAAACAAAACACCGCACGAAAATCGGATTAGCAGTTCCAATAAAGTGTTATATATAAACAGAAAATATGGATATTGTATCATCCGCTCGCACAAATATCATTATATTTTTGGAACTATTGAACAGATTTTAATTATTCATTCGGTTCTGATTAGTGTATAAATAGTGCACTTACTTTCCGCTGACGAAACTTATGTTTAACTTTAATTTTCAATAAAATGCGTTAAATATATTTAGGAAACATGGATTTTGTTTTACCCGTGCGCACAAATATCGTTGTAACTTTGGAATTACTGAACCAATTTTAATAAAACACAGCCGAAAATCTGACCATATAGAAAAATATTGGATGAAAATCGAATGAGCAGTTTTCCTGTGAAATACCCGCGGACGGACAGAAAGAGAATCGTTACTTTTTATATGCAGGGTGTTTACGGTCTTCTTATTTTTTTCTTAATGGCTGATACTACAGGTCAAAAGAAGGCGAAACACTTTAAAATACCTTAATAAAAGTTTTATAATAAAAGAGGTATTAATTTTTTAAGTTTTTGGGGGTTTTCCGCCATAACTCACCAAATATTTATCCAATCAAAAAAGCATTTAGATACAAGATTTGTCTTCTTATTCTTGATAATATTTGTTTTATAAATTTTTGCTGTTAAGTCAATAATAAGGGAGTATTTAAATTTTTAATTTTTGGGTTTAAAAATCAAAAATTTAAATTACTCCCTTATTATTGATTTAACACCAACAAATATTGTTGAGAATAAGAAGACATATCTTTTATCGGTTTAAAGCCCTTTTATATAAATGCATTTTTTTCATTGGATAAATATTTGGAGAGTTATGCCGGAAAAACCCCAAAAACTAAAAACTTGTGTTCTAAGGTGTTTTAAAGTTTTTCGCCTTCTTTTAACCTATAGTATCACCCATTAAAAAAGAAATAAGAAGCACCCTGTATATAGTGTTGGTAGTGTGAAATTTCTGTATTTGATTTTATTTTATTGCACTATTTGAAGGATGTTATATATGCCACTATCGCTTTTCATATTCTGTAAAAAAATAAATTATAAAGGAATTATGTTCAAAAAACAAAAAATTCTTTCTTCTGTAAATGAGTAATATTTTTTCCGGTAATTTTAAGGAGAGTAATTCTTTAGTTCATAATTTTCAAAGCTTTCTTTGCAGTACAGAACAACCCATCAAAGTTTTGCTTGGAAAAAAATTTAGTTAAGAAACGCAATTTCTCATACTCAAACTTCATATTTTCGTATTTTACTGAAAACTTTTCGTTAGATATACTTTGAAAGTTCAAAGTAAGTTCACTTTTGAACCTAGCGGAATAAATTAGTACTAAGCATTTGCTTTCAATGTAGGTCGTAGAAATTCATTGTGTACATATTATTACAACAAACATATTTTAGGTAAATTATATAAAGTAATAGCATAATAAGCAAAAATAAAATCATATAATATGATAAAGTATATTTTAAGAATTTTTATTAAGAAACAAAATCTTTTTTTGCAATTTACTGGCGTATTTTCTCTAATTAAAACCAAAAAAAGCGCAAAGAATGCTTATTTAAAAGTAATTTTACCCTTCGTTAACTAACAATAAGATGACATAACTCTTGCATATCTTTTATTTTAAAACGCCTCTTTTCTTAGGTAATTGCTTTAAAACATCATTCGCCTCACCTGAAGTGTTTAATAATTGCCTTTCCATTCATTATCTCTTGCATTTAAGATGACTAATTATCATAAAACATTATTATGCACTGCATTCTGTCCATACGTAATCAAGATAGCGGCACAATATGTAATATGCGGCATTAAATTATTGTTTTTTCCCTTAGAGAATTCCAGAGCAAGTATTTTGCATACAAGATATAAGGGGGCAGTGTATGTAGTATAGTACGAATGCATATGTATGTATGTGTGTGAATGTGTATTTGTGTCGCACATGAAATATAAGAGGCCAGTGTCATTGTATGTGTTTGCGTATTTATGTGAGAGTGTACATTGTTTCTATGCCAGTTGTAAGTTACACATTTCTACACAATAGTCGCGCGAATTTCGAACTCTGATCGGTATCAAGAACGAAATTGGCTTTTAAGTTCAATACAAACTTTCAGATGTTAGCTGTTTGGTTGTGATATTGTTGTAATTTTATAAATACCGCTAATAATTATTCATATTATTAATGACCTATGCCTTAACTTGTATGTGAGGAAAGAATATACAAAGTAACCTCCTAAAACAAAATTTTCACACATTTCAGGGATTCGTAGGTACAGTAACATTTAGGCTAAAGGATGACTCTGCTAACGAATAATTCGGCTAATGGATATATTTTTAGTAGATTTGGCTAATGAATCGTACAAAGACGTGTGGTCGTTTGCATGCCAAAATATATAATGTGAAGTATGTAATAAAATTGTAAGGATATTCAAAAACATTTCATTTCTCCATACACTTGTAAGTGCCTAAACCACTGTAAAGGAATCTTAAAGAAGAGGGAAACTTAGCCTAAATTTGAGAAATACTTCACATCTCAAAAAACTATTCCGGTTCCCTTCAATGTACATTTTTGAGATTTTTTCCGATTTTAAGACCAATCCCTAAGGATTTTTTGGTTATACTTAAGCTGTGTTCACAGCTCTTAAATTAGTCGACTATAGACTATGACTTGTGCACTGCAGATTGTCACTAACAAGTTTGTCATATAGTAACGCGAGCGACCGTTCATAGCTATAAATTTAAGCATTATGCTTTGTCGATTGTAGTTAATGCCTTTTTTTAAGACATACATATGAACATACTTTAGCTATCTTACTTCACATAACCTAAAAAATACTGTCACAGATATTTCCACAAATTTTGGAAATCGTGAAACGAAAAAAAATGGCTGTAGTTGTTGTTATAATATTGTTATTAAAATTTAGTAAAAAAACATGATTTCGCTGATCGCGGGTTCGTAAAAAGTTACATATGCTTTTTTTTCATCGTAGTTGGTTTGAAAAAACATAGATGTCACAACATTCGTTACGCTTTACTTTTCAGAGCTGTAAACGCTTTCGTTAAACGTTAAAACTATCTACTAATTTTATACACAATACATAGTCTATAGCCGACTAATTTAAGAGCTGTGAATGCAGCTTTACAGCTACAAATTTTCATTTTGAACACACAAATTGAGAAGTGGACAATTAATCAACTTCAAATACTTTTCTGTTAAAACTTTATTATCATTATTATTATTATTTTTTATTTTTTTTCTGTAAATAACTAAGATAATTTTCTATATATTCGATAAAATTCTGTAATATAACCTTAAGTATTTACCTTAATTATAATCATTAAAAAACTAATCTTTAACTCATGAGCGAGTTCCCTTCGTAAACCCGATCACTTAAAAATCCCTTTGATATTTAAATGACACTGATCCGGTTTCGGAGGTTTTAAAGCATGTGCAAACACTCCAAATCAGAGCACAGATAAAAGACGAAAAGCGTTACCAAGAAACAAAGAAGGATGATATATAGTTTACATGTATAACCGTCCACAGATCAGACGGGTAAAAAAGAAACACTCAGTTTTACAGAATATAGAAAACAAGTTACAAAATTGATTTTATATTGTAAATAGATTTTTTTTTTCTAGATCTACTGGCCAGTAGGGTTCTGCCGGATCATAAAAGTATCATATGCGCTGATACGGATCCGTATCCGTATCCGGATAATAAAGATTAACTTAATATTTTTATCATAAAAATGTTCTTTTAACCTGAATAAAATTTGTTTTTAAATTATAGTTTAATATATATATATATATATATTTTTCATATTAAGTTTAATTTATAGAGTATAATTTTTAGAGTTGCCGTGGTTTCGTGGTAAGATGGTTATCTACGGAGCACAGGGAGCGGGTTTGAATCCCCTCACCTCCTTGAGATTTTTATCTTCCGAAATTGTGCAATCATCTCTGGGGTCGACTCAGCCTCAAGTATAAATGCTTAAGATGAGCACCTGTCTATACAGGGGTAAGAGGACAGGTCGAAATGTCGCACTGACCAGGTGGCTTTCATATCTATGACCGGCGGTCTAGAAACGGAGAAATTACCTTCGTTGCCACTTGTACGCCTATCTATACTCTATTTCAAATTAGAAGAGAGTAGATAGCGCCACGAACCGAGTACGATTTACACAGGACAAATACAGTATAGCGGTATAGCTTTAATATAAAAAAGGGATTGATTAATAAGATATTGAAATAAACAAGGCAGATATTAATGCACTTACGTTATTTATACGACAAATTCAGTATAATGGGAAATATAAAAAATTTAAAACATATATTAATTTTTAAAAATTATATATTATATATAGAAAGAGAGATTTGGTTAAAAGAGTTTAAATAAAGTAATAAAACAAACAATATATCTTTAGAGCTAAAATTTCTTATTTAAATATTTATTGTAAATAAAAATTAAAAATATATTTATGTATGAAGGTGTAAAAATTATATCAATAACTTCTTCTTTGGGCACTATCAGCTGGGCTATCTTTTCGCCTCATATTAGTTCGCTATATTGATCTTTTTTTTTTTTCTTTTAAAAACCACAGAACAGGACTAAATGTCCCAATTACACTGTGGCTCACCTGTTAATTGTAAAGTGTCAAAAAAATATATACATACATAACTGCATAAAAACAAATTACATGGAGAATTTTCTCCATAAAATCTACGCCAAGAATATAAATAAAATACTAAATATGTAAGTAATAACAATATATACGAATAAAATAAAATAATAGAAATAATACATATTTTCAATGTATGACTCTGAACAACTGTTAACTTTGACTAAAAACAATATTTTAACATTGTCTTAGGGATAGTGTTCTAAACCAATCAGAAACAAGGTCAAACAGCTCCTATCTTCTTCCACACATTTTTCTAAGCTGACATAGAGCATAGGTGTTGGGAACCTATTATTTATTTATTTATACATATGACCTAAAAGTTTATATACAGTGCGTACGCTCTATATTTTACGTTAATACTACTACTACCGCACCATCAAATGATAATGAGAAGTAAGATATTTCATATTCAGTAAAACAAAAAATAATCGTTTCATTATTCTAAATCACTATTTTGTATATATTTTTAATTCATCCATCATTGGCGCAACAGCCCGAAGTGAGCCAAAGCCTCCTATTTCCATGTTTCATGACTATATTTTCAATCTATGTACATTCAGGAGTAATATGTCAGTATTACGTCAATTTATTAGCGTACACAGAAAGGCACCTATCAGGCGCGCATACAGAAAATTAATCTGGGGAGGTCCATTTTGAAAAATTCCGTAAAATAAAACAAATATATTATTGTTTTTTTTTTTTTTTTTACGGAGAGGAGTGGGCTCATATATATTTTAATTTTGTTTATAATTTCATTTTTATTAATAAAAAAGGTGAATTTTTATTTTCATTTGCTTAGTTTGTATTAAATATGTATATGATTTTTCCCATTCTGGGGGAGGGTCTGGACTCGAGGGCCACCCCCTTGTGTGCGCGCTTGGCACCTATAGTTTAAAGCCGATTGCGAACGGCAAAGCAGAACCTGTAATTTGTATAAATATTTTTTACACAAATTATTGACATAAGCAGGAACTGAACTCACGTCCGTGCCCTTGCTAGGGGTCAAATGGCAGGTACAGACGATTTAACGTTTGTAGGTACAGGCTTGCTTTTTTTATATATATTTTTAATGTTAAGGTAAATAATAAGAGAGATACATCGCTTAAAGATAGTTCTCCCCATGGCTCCCCAAATATATATCTTATTAAAATTACATTGAACATAGAAAAATAGTTTCTTTTCTTATATTAATTTTTGCTGTTAAGTAAATAATAAATTAGATATTTCACCTTTATAGGTAACACTCCCTTTACCCCCTAAATAATCTTCTTATTATAAACGACATTGAAGGAAAAAAAGAAAACCTCACACCCATTTTTGATGACACCAGATTTTGGTTAAAGATGTGAGATATTTCAAGATTTTAATTTTAAGGTGTACCCCCGTAACTCCTAAAATATTCAACCAATCTGAAAAGATTTGTTTTCTTATTATATTTTTTTCCATATACATTTTGCTGTTAAGTCAGTAATAAGGGAGATATATTTAGATTTTAGTTTTAGGGTACTCCTTCCGTAACTCGCCGAATATTCATCTAATTGAAAAAATTCATTGAACATAAAATATTTACTTTCTTATTATAAACAACTTTTCTCATAGACATTTTTCTGTTAAGTTAATAATCCTCTTCTTGTTCTTCTTTTGGCACTATCAGTCAGTTTGAGTTTTGGCCTCACTCACATAAGTCCTCCACTTTACTCTATTCATTATCAGGTATTGCCAAGTACCCTGTATACCAATACATGTTATATCTTCGGTTAGCTAATAATAAGGAATATTTTAAGTTTCTTAATAAACAGTTTTAACTTCGAGACATCCTCCGAAAAAATTTTATAGCCTTATAGCCTATGTTCGAATCTTGGTTTTACTCTACCATCATTACAAATTGAGTGAAAACATGTCGGACAAACAGACAGACAAACAAAAATTGATTTTTTGCGAATATTGTCTTATAATTACCTGAAACGTGTAGAAACCAATATGAGGACGAAAAAATACAGATGTCTCCAATTGTGTTAATATAGATGAGAGATGAGAGATATAAATGGTTATGTGTTTAGCCGGCTTAACGTAGTCAAATGGATATGTGGATATAATAAGAGTAGTACAAGCATGCCAAATTTCAACCTTCTAGTTCCAGCCGTTTGGCCACAATTTCTACCGTACAGACAGACAGAAAGATGTTTTGGTCATACATACAAAATCCTAAAAAATCTCAGATATAAAATAAATCAGTTGGATTAATAATAAACAAATTAATAAACCTGAATACATGACTAGATGACGTCCATAATTCAGTTTTTTTTAAATTTACAATTCAATTTTTTTTTGCAACTGAAAATATCTTTCATAAAAATTCCCTGCAAAATTAGATTCATAATCTATTTTCTAATTTTATTTAAGATTGGTAGTTTTGTGCGAAAAACATGTAAATTGTGGTGTTTATCGTGTCCTTAAGTAAAAATGGAGTAAACAGTTTACGCCGCTTCTATTTGTCACATATGTGAACATTTTCCCACCCTCAATAATAAGAAACCCTTTCTAAAAATTTCTAATAAAACTTCTAACCCCACGTACACAGATCGACAGTGCAATGATGAAGCATGTCTGCCCATTATGAAGAGGGTAAGACGCGAGGGAGACAGTGACATGATTTTTGATTTATTTTAATTTTCCACTGGGTTGCTCTTCTACTGAATGGAATGTGCACGGAATGATAAACTGTTCAAGTCACTTCACGCTCCACCACCGTTTTACTTCAAACCAACCTAATCCTACAAAAAAATATACTTTTAAAAACTCACTGTTTTACTGTCATAATAGATAAATTATAGAATTTTTTAGGTTAAATAATGGTATTTAATAAACCATTATTAAATACCATTATCAATATATATTGGGATTTTCCGGAAACAAAGTTCACATCAATCCACCAAAAAGAATAAATAAAAAACGTATTATGATTATTTACCTATCATCAGAATAATGGAAAGTATTATGTAACGCATTTTAACCTAAATTACCTTGGTAATATTTGAAAAAGAATCGTATATATTTGAATAGTTTAGAATCCTTTCTTGATAGGTTTAAAAAATTTAAGCAATTTTTACTGATATACTCGTACATATGTAAACTTGAATAAGTTGGACATCTCTTTCGTTGGAGGTTAAATCAAATCAAATCATTTTATTGAAGCTGATTGTACATTAAGTATACAGTAACTTACGTCAATAAAAACAAAAATATATTTCAAAATTTTACGAAACTAACCGTATCTCCAAATTCAGAGACGCTATAAAACGCTTTTTCAAGCAGTATGTTTTTTAGGCCTCTTTTGAATTTGGCACAGCTGGCAAGGCATTGTAGAGACCGATACCGAGCCAGGAAGAGGTTTGGCCTAAGTCGCTAGACCTATGCTACGATGCCTGTCGACTTATGCGACGACAATAATTTTGAGATTTGTCTTATTTATAATAGATCCATAGCATAAGCATAACATAAGAATCACAGGATCTGCTTTACTCCGTTTATTAGAAATAGATGCTCAGAACAGTGGCATCCCTTTGTATTCATCTTTATGCTCATGCTATGTATGTATATTATAAACAAGGCTTTAAAGCCTGGTTTAAAATAGATATGTTATGGACATTACATAAGCATAAAAATTACACTACTTTCTTTATTCTCTTTATTAAAAAAAGATGTTTTGATGGGTCAAACTCATTGTTCTAATGTATATGTACGCGTTATGTTATGGAGTTATTATAAACCAGGCTTTATTCTTGCTTGTAATAGCTCCATAACTTAAGGTATGGCGTGTGCATAAATAGTACTAAGGAGTAATAAGGAGGATCATTCTTCTGAACATCTGTTTATAATAAACAGTACATAGATAGTCCTATACTTCTTAATATTATTCTTGTCGTATAGATTCATTTTAAATAAGGATTTAACTCTGGTTTATAATAGATCCAAAAAGGTTAACACCTCGTTTAAAATAGATACATAGCATAAGCATAGCATGTGGATGAGTACAAAGGGAGAGACTGTTCTGTACATATGTTTCTAATAAACAGAACAAATATAGTCTTGTGATTCTTCTGTTATGCATGTGCTATGTATCCATTATAAATGCGGTTTGGAGCTATTTATAATGTGGTAATCAATTCGAGAACGGTCGTGGCTCAGTTAGTTAGTTTGTGGACTACTGAGCGGCGGGCCAAGGTTCATTCCCTGGCACCGGCAAAAACACCTTACATTTTTTCGACCGTTTTTCTCTCGGAAGCCATAGGACAACCACCGGGGTAAAATCCCTGGTAAAATTTACCCAAAATAATTAGTGTTTTGGAATCCACGATAGTAAATTGTAGGTCCCATACGATTGTGTTACACAGGCAACACACACAACACAACTGTATGCGAGGAAATAGCCTACGCTCAATATTTTAGTGGCAGTTCAGAGCATCGAGCATGGCACTCTAAGAAGAAGAATAGGTTCATAACATAAACGCATCGCATGCATCAATGATGTATCACTGTTATAGTACGAACACTTTTTTTTGTAATAAACAGACAATATCTCCACTGATACATCTTTATGCTCATGCTATGTACTTGTGTTATGGATCAATTACGCATAAAACAATAAGTTCAATTCTCTCAGAAAGAGTCTCATCCTGCTCATGAATACTGTTTAGTCAGCTAATGCGACTAACTAATCTCTTTCTCTTTATCCCCAACTGCACACAGTTAAAATATGCAACACACATAAATATGTGTCACACGTCTAACAAATAAAAGGTGTCCATGGGTCCACCAACAGTGACCTTTGCGGAGATGTGTGATGGCGGTATCTTTTCTGCGGTTGTTCCTGCATTGAAAATAAAAACAGGTTATAATCCCGCGTACAAGAATTTAATATGCATTTAATTTTATTTCAAGTTTTGCTGAAGCCTTAATGTTGTGAAATATATTTTTTTTAAATTCAATGTGATACATAACCTAAGATTTCGTAGAATTTTAATGTCCCCAAAAAAGTACAGTACTAAAGTGTACATAAAGCAGAACATTAATATAAAATATTACTAATATACAAACAAAAAACCTTATAAATTACAAACAAACAAACATTTTTACGACATTTTCCTTCTAGACCAATAAAATTCGTGACATTACACCTGTCTTGTTTCTCTTATAACATACGGTCTGCGCAGTTTTACATATAATGTGAGCACATACGACTGTCTCTGTAATATCTCCACAATGACGTAATAACAAAAGGTAGGTACATGTAATATTTAGGCAAGTTTGGTAAGAACGTGTAGTAACTTAGGGTTCAAAGCTCAAAGTAGGGACCTCAAACGACTTACTAACACAGCAGTAAAATAATAAGTTAGGGGTATATGGTTAGATTAGGTTATCAAATGTGTATATGTATATGTTGAAAGTTTATAAGGTTAGGTACTACCAGGGTAGTTTTCACGGATATGAAAAAAATAAGATATTGTATATATATTTTAAAAGAAAATATAAACAAATGAAAATCAGCTTAGTTTAAATTCATTTTTGTTTCGGTGTCAGTTTTTTGTTTGAATTTAGAACTTTTATTGAATTTAACTTTAAATTTACTGCTCTCAATTAGACCTATTGTTATTCCATGATGTTTTTAATCAAGGCATGAAGTCTTTTGACTGGTGGGACCATTCATGTATATTTATGTATATATATTTTCCGAATTTTTAAGTTACTGTCATTTACTTTTTTATTAATAAGTTTAAAATTATAAAAATTAAGATGAAAAACGTCATCCAGATCAAATAATAGGTAGTTAACAGCTTGTCTCAATACATAATGTTTAATTTATTAAAGTACCGACATTTATTATTAAAGTTTAAATTTATTTGCGTATTCAAATTTGCTGAAAGCCTCATCTTGCTGATATTACATCTCTGGAGTATTGACCAACTTTGATATCAAAAAGTTTTAGTTCATTGATTTGTATAGTTCACTACTGAAGAAGGGGTCAGTTATTTATTAGGCCCTAACTAGACTAGGTATGACTGTACAGCGAAGAGGATAAAATCTAGTTGTTTAAGTACCAATGTTTATTCTCATATATCTATATTATATACAGTGGCGCAGCCAGTATTTTGTCTTGAGGAGGATCGAATCAAAAATATAAATAAACTAATATTTAGACATTTATTATTTATTATAATATAATAACTAATTTTTAATGTATGTAATTACAAAGCAGCCAGTAGTACACTATTTTCACTATTATTCACTTTTTTTAAATCAGCAAACTTTTTTTCACTTTTTTCATAAATTGTCACTTTATTCCCTTTTTTTTTTTTTTTTTTTAATTGTAATTTTACATTAGCCGCGTATTCAAATTTATTTTGGTAATTTCGGCTGTTATCGGTAATTTTCGCGGGAACTTCGTGCTAGTTTATCGTGCACTAGGTTAGCCAATTAATCAGTGATATATTGTTATTCATATTTCATTGCTGTACTTATTCTGTACATCCCTCAAAACTCCAGAAAATTCGCGAGCGGTTTTGAATACGAACTCCGTGTTTGCGGACTAGTTGAAGGATTCTTAGGATGGATTTAATGATTGATAAAATAAAGGCCTCATTTTAACTAACCTACTTTAATTATCAATTACGGTTTTTTATTTATATGGTACATATACTATGACTTAAAATTATGATGATACAGCTAATCGAAAAGAGATACACATTTACAAACACTAAAATACGTGAGAGGATCTTTTCACAAGAAACACTTATTTGTCCATGGTTACCAAAATCCTCACTAACAATTTCTCCATTTGTGTTTCGTAAATCTCTGAATATTGTCTTTCCATCTTTTTAACTATACATTACACTAATATATATACGGCATTATTGGGTTTCTTTAACTAGACTATTTCGAACATTCCAAGAACTAAATGTGTTGACACATGACGTAGCATATCTGACTGCCCTTAGAATAATATAAGAACTCAAAAGTCTTTAATCCACGACTGCCAAAATTGAAATGCCCCGAGTACCTAACATTGTCCAATTGACAAAATATCATATAGCACTCCTGGCCATCTGGTAAATTTCAGCACTTACATCACAATTTATCGGTTTAATTTAAATTAAAAGAATAAACTTATTATAAAAATAACCAAAACTAATATATACTTTTGACAGAGATTAATTATTATACACACATTTCCGAATTCGTATAATGTATAATAATTATTTAACACTTTTGTAAATTAATATAGAATTTACAACTTCATTTTCTTGTTCATGATTTAGGGTTTCAAGTTATACTTTTTAATATATTGTCTGCACTTATCTTAAATGCCTTTCTAAGAAACAGATTATTAATAATTAATTATTATCAATAAATATTTTACTTTAGTTGGATGATTATATTGAATTTAGTTATGAAATTTTATTTCTGAAACATTACCAAAATTATCTTCCTTACAAGTCTACGTGTAAAATCCAGGCGAATAGCTACAAATTTTGTAATTAAGTAACTCTTTTCGTATAGTATTTTGTTACCCTAAATAAACCGTAGACGGGATTAATATTTTATTAAGAGTAAATTGAAATATACTTACCTATTTATTAAACATGAGTAGGTATATGGTTTTAATTTTTAATTATGTTTTAACTGACAGTAATTCCTTCCTAAAGACAGCTCGACAGCTTCTTCCTCCCTAAATATTGACGTGTACGTTAATATATGTATTTAGTAAAAACAGGTAGCTAATCGAATGGGAATCCGGAGGGGTTTCGTAACCCTAAATTCAGAATGCTCACCCCTACGGTATGCGTAAATTTCCGATAATTCATAAATTACAAGTTAAATGTTAGTATTTGGGGAAATAATTGGTGAATTTATGTTTGTATGCGATTATAAGAAATAGGAGCGAAAATTTATTGTATGGTTTGTCTATACAGTAAACCAAATTGCGACATTTCTCCGTAAGAGATTATGCATGTAACACAAAAATCTAACACAATCTTAGTTAAAATCACAAGAGTAGATACTATACGGACATCCAATTCAGTGTAACGGTGGAAAATATGAATACAGTATATTCATCTATTGCATCGTATCAAAATTAAATTTACCACCCCTATAATTTATACATTATTAATGTAGAATGTAGATATTATCCATATAGATTCCAAATTGAGTGGACACAGTACCCCACCACAAAATACAGAGAGTGCGTCTGTGTTTTGCGTCATACTACAGATTCCTCTCGTCCACATTCAAAGGTTTTACTGAGCAGTGACAAGCATTTTTTTTTTCTGTTTATTTTCATTATTATTATGGTAACAGTTAACTTAATCATACTCATAATCATACTTGTTTTTAATAATCCTTGACATTATGTCAAATAATAAATACTACTAACCAAGAATCTGCAGAAATTCCTTTATTATACAGAAACCAATAACACTACCATTTATACTTTCCCTGACATAAAATATGACGTTAACGTCTGCTATATCCCTTGGTTATATAGGTTGGTGTTGGTTCTGTAACTCGAATCAAACTCGAGAGAAAGACGATGATGATAATAACAGGGAGGTGGAAATTTAGTTATTATCTGCTATTAATGCTAAGCAGAAGGTCGCTAGCCCAGATAAAAATAGTGAGATTGCAGGAAGTTCCACAAAAAAATACTACATCTTATATGGCTTATAATTTGTATAAAGCGCCAGCCACTTCTCATCTGCTTGACATGAAATCTGGAATGGATTTTTTCTAAAGGACAAAGCTCTCACCATATAACATACGGACATAACTTTTAACAAATACTAAAAATATTTAAAAATATCGCGAATAATATTGGTTATAAAATTGGATTATCGATAAACTACTTAATACGAAAGTTAAAAACCTCAGCATTAAAGAAATCTATTCCGGAAATAATAATAAAAAAATTAATAAATACGTAGTCCTACCATTTCTTGGAGAAATTAGTTATAAAATCGCCAATGAATTTAAAATAGCTTTTAAAACAGTCCGTAATATTAAAAATTGCTAGTAAACAACAAAGACAGAATAGAAAGATTGGATAGTAGTGGTGCTAATAGGTTGACGTGTGACACTTGCAATGGGGAGTACATCGGCCAAACGGGACGCGGCTTCAACACACGAATATCTGAACATAAAAGATCTTTACAAAAACAAACCTACATTTGCGTCTACATTTGCAGCATATCTTCACACTGAAAACCATACTTCATCCTTCAACCCCGAAATATTACACATACAAGGAAAAGGCCGTAAACTTAATCTGTTAGAAGCACACACTTCTTGTATAATTTCCATCATAGAATTTGGCCTATTCTGTATCACTTACAGCAGTAGACCATCCTACTCAACAAGGAAGTTAATGGCACAAGATTATATGCCTTCTTCCTATCTCTTTTGAGCTTGGACCGATTAGAATTTTCAGACTTTAAGTTTCTGCTTTCATGAACCTCTCATGTTCATCAGATGCAGCATGTCTTTCGAAATGATCCACTAACTCAGTTTCTCGCCAGAAAGTAATTCACACGATAACTATCACAAACGCTCTTGTTCTTTTTCAAAAGACAAATATATAAGTACATGTTACATCACACGTGAGAACAATATATCACCATAAAATGATAGCAAAAAAAAAAAAAAACAATTCCGATTCTCGAGAAAAAATCTAATATCAATTTCTCAATCAATGAAGCAAAACCTACAAGTATTGATAATAAAACAATGTTGGCTTGCGGGATGGTTTTTTTTTTCGTATACATAGCGGTACACAAAGTGTTAGAACTAGAGGCAGTGATAGAACTAAAAAATTTCTAAAGGGCACTCAAATATTTTGATCAACAAAAAAGGAAGAAGATTATACTTATGTTTTTAAATATTTTACGTCTATAGATTCAGAGAGAATGCATACAGTATCGTCTTCGCGCACTACATAATAATATTATTAATGTTTTTCATTTTATATTAAATTAATGTTGTTTTAAATTTGATACTAATGCTATATTTTTCTTTTTCAGGTGAGTTGCGAATTTATATTAAACCTTTACTTTTCCGTACACGGTGAGTAAAAAACATTAATTTATTTTTCATTAAACGATATGAAATTCCTTATGTTCTTATAACGTATGAGTTGAATATTTAGGTCATAGAATATTTTATATCATTTTAAATTAAATTATATAAAATATTACAGTCATGATGAAATGGAGAATAATTGAATTATTTTATCAGGGAAATATGGAGAATTCAAAAGTATGAAGTCTAGTAAAAATAGATGGAATTCTTATTAAATCTGAATATGATTTGAAATTTCATATTTATACCTACCGTAAAACAAAGTTATTTTATTTAAAATTATACTGATAGTGAAATCGATAGAAAAATCGAAAGTAAAAATTATTTTCAGTATTACCTCTGTTACAAAATATGGTATACGTTTCTGTAAAGCTTTCTGATTATGGACGGTTATAGGGAATTGACATGGTTTTATTAGCTTATGATTAAATGTTCTTTCTGATATGTAGTTTCCGCCGCCCGTAATTGTTTTTTTTGAGACATTGTCAATTATTTGTCATTTCATGTCAAAATGAAGGCAAATCAAAGTAAAACCCGTTTTAACTGCAATAAGGAAAATATGGCTTCAGAAAATTGTGCTTCACATAGCAGAGAACAAAATTAAAAACAATGGGTGACTGACCAGTGAAATGTAATATTGCAGCTATTGCCACAACGAAAAATTAACGAGTTTATAATAAATAATAACGTCAAGAACGCTTATTATTAGACTTACCGTGTGTGCAACGAAACGCGGAACATAACAGTTTAACATGTGATCCTAAATAAGTGCGGAAATTGGCTCTCCTGTACATTTTAGAGCAAAAATACAAGAATAAAAAGTTATTTAGAATTAGTTTTTATTTTTAAAAAGTCTAAATTTGTTGCCATATACTGTCTGTAACACTAGATATTTGGAAAACAAAATATGTTTTCTTCTAATTTCAGATAGTCCTGGAAATAAAACTTAAAACAAAATTTTAAGTATAGGCTATTCCAAATCTTTAGTTGGAACTAGATTTTGCAATCTAGTAATTTTTATAGTTTGATTCGAGCTTTTGACCATTTTGGATAAGCTTTGTAAATCATACTTACAATAAACATTTTTAAGTTAAGGTTAATATTATTATGTCATTTTCAGTATATTTTAATTTTTGATATTAAGTGTCATTTTCAGTATATTTTAATTTTTGTGCATGTCATTATTAATACAAATTTCCTATTTATTTATTTTATTTGTCTTTAGAATATGTAAAAATATGTCATATTTTTAATAAATGTCATTCGTTTGAATGGTTTCACTGTTGGAATTTTAAATTTTCACATACCAATGTGAAAAATGAAATAACCCAAGCAAGGTCTCTTCTCATGAGAACCTAAAGGAACGAAATTCTCATTTCGTTCCAACTAAAGGTTTGGAATAGCCTTTAGTTCTATTCCGAATATCAACTACACAAAAAAGTATAAGTTGACTTTTTTTTAAAGGTAATAATAATTAATCACTCAAATTAAAACAAAAGATTATTTTATTATACTGATACCGGCAAAATATGGAAGTTACAATGAAATTTATATTAAATGTTCAAAAATGGCTCCATTCCCTGCCTAACAATAACCTAATCTATAATTACAAAAACGCCGAATATTGGCTAGCTGATAACACGACATCTTAGATAATTTTTTATTTCAAAAATCCCTATATAAAAAAAAATAATAATAATAATCATTTGGCGCTAGATCCGGAGACCTTGCCAGTAAACTAGTCCGTTTCTACCAATCCATGTATCGGGAAATACTTCAAGATATTGTCTGACCATCATTTTCTTTTATGTTTTTTTTTCTGCGCCTACCTGCTTCTTAACGAAAACGTCGTATTTAGTTCCAAATATCTAGTATTACAGGCGTTATATGGCATCAAATTTAGACTTTTTAAAAATAAAAACTAATTTTAAATCATTTTTATTCTAATATATTTGTTCTAAAATGTACAGGAGAGCCAATTTCCGCACTTATTTAAAATCCCATATTAAACAGCTATGTTCCGCGTTTCGTTGCACACACGGTAGAACAAATACTGTACACGAAGCTGCATCGTATCGTATTCGATACAACATGGAAACTTCATGACGATAGGCTTACTGACCTCTAAATCGCTAGGCATACGATCCACGTTATTTCGTCTTCGTTGCTAAACATTTTCAATTAATGAACATGCAAAAATTGGAATTGAAACCCTCTGTTCCCGAAATGAGTCGTCATCGACGCGTACATTTTAAATGTAAACATGTAAACGTAAAAATATCGTAGGACAATTGTTTCCATGGTTGTTAATTAACAAAATATCTAGCGGTGAAGAAAAAATGTGGGCCGCTCCTGGCCCACGTAGGGTAGGAGTCCAGCCGACGACACACAAGAGTTGACTTTGAAAAGTCAAAAATATGACGGCGCAGTGCGCGGTTAGGAGAATTTATTATATAAATTAAGGTCAGGTTCTTGGTACAGTTGCGTTGCCAGTAAATTGATAACAGAGAAAAAATGTTTTGGGGATTGCTAATTTGTTGAGGGAAATTTACAGTATGAATAATAATAATATATATATATATATATTATTATTCACACTGTAAATTTCCCTCAACAAATTATATATATATATATATATATATATATATATTATCAAAAAAAAAAATAGTTGAGAAAAAAAACTTGTAAAATAATTAATCAAAAAAAAAAAAAAATAATAATAATAATTTGTACAAAAAAAAAATAAAACAATTATAATTGCTGCGGACTGCAACAATTAGGTTCCGTATTTTTTGGAGCCGGTATTTTTTGAGACCCGTATTTTTTGGAAACCGTATTTTTTGGGGCCAGTATTTTTTGGGGCCCGTATTTTTTTGGACAACATTTTTTTTTAAATTTATCAAAATAATATCAGGTCAGCGAATCACGAGACAGGATATCACCAGTTAGCCAGTCACGGGAGAGGGCGTCACCTGTCAGCCAATCAAGAGACAGCGTGTCCCCAGTTAGCCAATCAATATCGATAACCAATGTTACCGACACTACATACAGACACTTGCTAATTATATTATTACGATGATTATACTTGTATAATATGGGTTAATGAATTATCTCTCTTTTTCTAAATAAATGTAGTTTGTCACAGAAATATTATTCTTTGAGCCTCTTCAATCGGTTTTTCATAAGACACAGGACAGGGAGAAGTGGAAAACGTTAATTAAAGGGAGGATCCGTAGCTACTTTTCCCTTTATCTTGACGAAGAAGAAATCCACTAAAATTTTGGTATTGGAAATTTTACACCTTAATTGCCTCGGAAAGCATGATATTTATATACATATATTAGTAGACGCACCTGTTACGTTTTCTAAATTAATAAACATTGTGAGTAATTTTCAAAAGGTGCCTCTCTGCTAAAATCTCAACATCGATAGTTTTACATTACATATAGCGTAATATAAAAGACATAAAATGGTACTGAAGCAAAAAATTCCTGTATCACGTCTATGAAAATAATTTAATTAATAAGACGGTTGGAAGTATGCAATATTCACCATCGCGAAACTTTTTATTATAAAACATCAGCCTTTTGTGGTAAGTGCGCTCCGAGGTTGGGAAAAATAGTAAAAATCAACAGTAAACGTTTGACATTGCGCACGGCTTCATAAACTCTTCACAGTTTTTCTTCTTGTTATTATTCTTCTTCTTGTTTTATATAAAATGAGAACTGTTCAAATGCTTGTAACTGTTTTATCACTCTTATAAGGACGCTTATATAAAGAGAATATGAACAATTTTGTAACAGATATTTATTACCATATTTCAAATTATTTACATAATTTTTATTTTCCATTCCAGCTCTAGTTTATATTAAAAAAAATTGATGTGAAGTGTGAATATTCACACATTTCAGGGTTTCGCAGGTATATAATAAGTGAAAGCGGCATGCTGAGTGTGTAGGACAAATTTTACTTTGTAGTAATCACGGCAAAATGAACGATATTTTTTAAATAATTTATCGTCTGTTAATCATATAATAAGACTGGTTATTAAATTTACGCTCTTAAAAATTAAATGCAACATTTGTCAAAATATAACTAGAATTTTGACAAAATAATTTCAACATCATAAAAATTAAAAAAAAAAAAACAAAAAAAATAAAATTCACTCCGTACTCGAAACCCTTCGTTTCCAGCGAGTTTTAGCTTACGACACCAGCGCTCTAACCACTACGCTATCGTACGCCTTGCATGTTGGTGTCTACTACTATTTCGGTTCACACCGATATACATTACTTAGAATTTATTTAGATTTTTAGTTTAAACCATCTGAGCTACAGGGTGTGGGACAAAATTTTGTTTGCACAATTTTGGGAAAAATCGCATTAAAATAATATATTTTGCAAAAATAAAAATTTGATCGTTAATCCACGTACTAAGGGCTTTCATTTGATACCCTACTCAGAATTTAAAAAAAATATTTTTGTTTCGATGAGCACATTTTTGTTTATATTTTTAGGGGGATATGTTTTTTAGATATTTTAGTATTTTTCCTATATGCGGGTCAAAGAGTTGTATAAGCATGCCAAATTTCAACTCTCTAGGTTTAGCCGGTTGGTTACAATTTTTACCGAACAGACAGACAGATAGACAGACAGACAGACGACAAAATGACGGTATAAGGATTTTTTGGTCATACCTACAAAACCCTAAAAAGAGATAAAAGAAATTAATATTAATAAGAAAAAATTCCTACTATATCGCCGCAGCATCTAAAGAACTTAAAAAAGGATGCAATCTCTTTCCATTGCTGTCTAATATACAGGATGTAACAAGATAGAGGGAACACGATTTTTCCTCTGATGTGTTCGGACACACAAAAAAATAGTTCAAATGAAATATTAACGATTTTTAATAGGTTATATGAATGTTTACCAATATGAAAAATAAGTTTCAGTATTAAGAAAAAATCAAATTTTACACTTTTTTAAAGGAACCGTCTGTATATTACATGTTATAGTATAAGATTCAATATTACTTCAAAAAAATTAAGAAAGTACCCTCCTCTAATATAGATCCTATTTTGGATATCTAAATAATACAAACTAAAATAAAACAAAAAATTCTCTTTTTTAAAGATAAGGTAATATAGCATCTTAATATAATAATATACAGGGATTTCCATTTAAAAAAAGTGTGTCAAATTTGATATTTTTCCTAAAATTGAAACTTATTTTTAGTATGATTAATATTTAATATCCATATACTAACTGGTCACACGATTCCGTTTTTATCCCACTGTGACTAAACGCGGCGCCCATCTTGCAGGTAGATTTTTCATGCCCAAATGTTCATGCAGGTTGTGAAACACACGTCTGAAATGTTTACCATGTTGTCTATCTGGCGTATCTTCAGTCGGCGGTCGTCCAACACAATATCATGAATTTTATTGATCATCTCTCCAGTTGTTACCTCATTCAGTCGTACTAGAAGTTTAGCATCATTCGTGCTCGTACGACCACAACGTAATTCAGTGAACTACTTGTGAGCCATTCCATGCGACGAAGCAGAGTTCCCGTAACGGTTTTTCTAAAAAGTATTGCTTTGTGAACAAAGAATTAATTTTTTTCCATTGTAGTAAAAAAAAAAAAAAACTTATCCGCTTCCGAACGATGTT
Organism: Liopterus haemorrhoidalis; assembly: GCA_963971575.1. NCBI lineage: Eukaryota > Metazoa > Arthropoda > Insecta > Coleoptera > Dytiscidae > Liopterus > Liopterus haemorrhoidalis. Next base: position 29,973,827 of record OZ020615.1, read on the forward strand.
AAAAAACGTACTATTTCACAGATCTACTTAAAACATAGTGTGTGTATGTCTATAAAGAATGCTTGCGAGCTGAGCGCCATATGATATCAAAGTCACTGATTTATCAAACACCCCCCGTACTATATATTCTATTTAAACTATTTTTTGTATCTCCAAATACATCCGATAAAAATCGTGTTTCCTCTGTCTTGTTACACCCTATATTTGTAAAAAAAAAAAAACACTAGAAATTTGTAGCCTCAATATGGCGGAATGGGTTTTCTAATAGAACTTAAGATACTCTTGTTTGGTGATGACCAAGTGATATTTGCACAAGAAGAATATGAATTTATATACATAGGTGTACAACTTGCTTCCTCCGTTTTTTTCCGAAATTCGTTAAGGCGTTTTGAAATGCTTGTTGAGTCACTCCCAATGATCGTGCCAATTCTTCTTGACTTTGACACGAGTTTTCATCAAGTATGCCTCCAATTTTGTATCTTCGAAAACCTTCTTTCTTCCACCGCTATGCCGGTCTTCGACGTGAAAATCACCGTTCTTGAAGCGTTGAAACCACTCACGACACGTTCTTTCACTAATAGCGGCCTCACCATAAGTATTTGAAACCATTCGATGAGTCTCAGCCGCAGATTTCTTCATATTGAAACAGAAAATTAAAACCTCCCTCAAATGACGAGAATTTGGCTCGTAAGCTGACATTTACAATCCAAAATAACTTTATGATGCAGACACAAATCGACTAATGTATTTATGGGTTATGTTATCAGATGCCCAAGTTTATTGCATGGCGTCTATGATTTATTTATTTCGACCACTACTTACTGCTAAAGCCATCTATAGGAAAACGGCGGAAGCAAAGTTGTAAACCTAATACATGTTAGGAAATTAAATGAGAAGTACGAAGTCTAAGGATTAAACATTAATTTCAAAAAGACAGAATACATGTGTATTGGGATACAATCAAAGGCCTTAAACATCGAAAATTAAACAGGCAAGGTATGCGCAGAATTTAGATACTCGGGAACAATTGTATTATAACAGATTTACGTCATAGTAATAGTGGGATCAACTTGAGAAGATATTAGACTTATCTTCTCTTTTCAATTGGTCCGTTGGTATCAAAAATGTATAGTCTGAAATTAACGCTGCGTATAACCTCCAGAGATTACAAATCTAACAATCTGAAATAAAATTAGTAACAATCTATTATCAAATTTTGCACCGAATTTTTATCTATCTAATACGGTATTCGTTGTAAAAATGTTATCGCTCAATAACTTAATAATAGAAATGAGACAACAATGTTCTGTAACTTTTTAAATATATTTTTGGGTTTCAAATAACCTTTGTATGTTATATAGTTTTGTGTAGAAGTATAGTGCTACAAAATTTTTTTGGACTTATATATAATATTGGAAATATAATATTTGATTATAATGAAATACCTCATAGTACATGTATTCTTTATGAAATATCAATCATTTCTACCTGCCGCACCTATATTGAGAACCGTGGCAGGTTCAAGATGGCGGCAAAAATGGACTACCAAGTACAATAACTAAGTAGTTTTTATAATGGAACAAAATATTTAGAAACATATTTGTAAAATAAAGCTTTAGCTACAATTTACCTCGTCGTATGCACTATGCGTCTACTGGTTCACAAGATACAGTCAACAATGCAATTTGTTTATCTACAATTAACAACAGTTTTTTCTACAGTTAAAAATATCGTATTAGATAGATAAAGTTTAATTGCAAATTTTGATACATAGATTGTTATTAATTTTATTTCAGATTGTTAGTTTTGTATTAGAAACTATTGAGAACTTTAGGGTTGTGCGCCCCCTAGTATGTAATTTCTATCTGTTACTAAATTATTTACCTACGTACAAGGGACATACAAAAAGGGACATATAAACGTTGTTTTTAAAGTTTTTTAGTTAAAAAGTCGTTTCTTTATTTCCTTCTTTATGTGTTCACTTATCTTTTGTTAAATTGTAAAAAACTTATTTAAAAATTCATAAAAAGCTAATTAAAACATTGTGTATAAACTAAAATTTTTACGTCTATTTACTTTTCTTTTTAGTATGTTTACTTTTCTTCTTTTATTTACATGTTTTTATCTCAATCTCAACAATTATTTTTCTTTTAACCCTTTTCACCCAGAAAAGGTCATTAATACTGTTCTCATCTTTTTAATTTTTTGCTACACGATCTGAATACCCATATCAAAAGCAGGACAACAGAGCATTGTAAAAATACATCCTAGGGATTATTATTTTTATCTCGTTGGCAACACTGAAAACACTGAGAACAGTCCTGCCACCCTCTGCTCTTTTAAAATATGTCATAAATGTCTTTTAACGCACTGTGTGTGTCAAGTGGCACATTTACCAGTTAAATTGAGTAATTTTTTATGAGACAGGACGTATTTTTACGCAAAAAGTAATGTGCAATTAATATGACGAACATACAGTACGGCTGTCGTAAAATTTGTCGTTAAAATTTACGATTGGTGCTTAGAAACTAAATTTGCTTTCAACAATTATTAGCCTGTATGTTTTGGCTGTAAAATGCATAAACGGACATGTCAACTAAATACGCGTCTTAAAATTAAAAAAAAAAAAAAACTATTAAAACTGAGAAAGAAAATTAAATTATAAAAGATTCTTTAATTTTGTCTGATCATGGGGATCCTCTCTGATTAGAAACTTGGGTTTAAACGTAACTTTGTTCTCCTTAGTTCTCCTTTCTCTCTTAGTTGTTATTCGCTAACTGTTACATAAATGGTTTATCTGAAAATTTCTGTTGTAACTGAAACTTTAAACTGCTTGGTTACATTTACCTTCTTATGGAAAAGTACATGGTAACTCAATTAAAACAATATCATGGATGGAATTTTGATTTAATTTTTTGACATAATTGTTTATTCTAATTTATTCTGAATTAGTCTGAATCATTTATTTAGACTTAGTACAAGGTGTCTCAAAAGAAATTTTATATTTAGTTTATCGATTAAAAAAAAAGTAAGCCGTATATAGAAAAAATGTTTATTAATTATTAAAATACACTTTTAGGGGATTTATTTCTTAAAAATAATATCGTCTAAATGTAGACCCTCGCGTTCTCGGCACTCATTTAATCGAACAGTAAAATTACTTATGACGTCTCGGCAGGTGGACTCAGGGATGGCTGCCATTTCGTGACGGATATTTTCTTTCAAATGCGCCAATGAAGTCGGTTTATTGGCGTAAACTTTAGACTTAAGATAACCCCATAGGAAAAAGTCCATAGGGGTTAAATCTGGACTGCGTGGAGGCCAATTTATGTCACCTTTCCGGGAGATCAATTTACCTGAGAAAATTTCACGAACACGTGGCAGAGACATATTGGACGTGTGTGAAGTTGCTCCGTCCTGTTGGAACCATGTTCTTTGGTTATAGCCAGGAAAGTTTTGCAGTTCAGGTACCAAGAAGTTGTCTAACATCTCCACATAACGCTCTGAATTCACTGTAACTGCACGCCCCCTTTCGTCTTCAAAAAAGTAAGGGCCGATAATTCCTCGCGCCGACATCGCAGACCATACGGTCATTTTAGGCGAATGTAGGGGTTTCTGATGTTTGCGTTTCGGATTCGTTGCACTCCAGTAGCGGCAGTTCTGCTTATTTACGTGGCCATTAAGATGAAAATGAGCTTCATCCGAAAACAAAATGTTGGTAAACGTTGAAAATCGCTCAATCACCTGATTTACGAAATTAAGCCTCTGACTGGCATCTTGGGGCTTTAATTCTTGCACCAATTGAATTTTGTAGGGGTGCAGCTTTAGGTCTTTGTGCATAATGCGATGTAATGATGATCTATGCACATTTAAAGCACTTGCGCGCTTCCGAATTGAAAGGTTCGGGTCGTCACGAACAGACTGATTAACATTCTCCACGTTTTCTACCGTTCTTGATGACCTAGGTCGCCCGGATTTTGATTTATCCAGCGTTGTACCAGTCTCTTCAAACTTTTTAACCCAATGTCGAATGAGAGGAATGCTTGGCGCATCATTTAAGTGGCGAAAACCTCGAATACTGCAGAATTTTCTACGCGCTACAGTCGCCGAATCACCGTTTTTGTAAAACTTTCGCACGCATAACGCGCCATCTGCTCCCGAGAAACGCTCCATAGCGACTAAATTCCCAAGAGCCAGGCTACCGATTGACATAACCCCCGCGCCCCTCGGATACATTGCGTTCACGCAGTAAGCTAAATAAATATAAAATTTCTTTTGAGACACCTTGTATAATAATAACACTGATATGCCCATGTTTCGCACGGACCACTGTTGGACCACCGACTTAATTCGACCACAAAAAGTAGCCTAGTTTAGCTAGCAACAGTGGCGTTTTCAGAGGGGGACACTTGAGGCACGTGCCCCCCCTTAAGGTCTAATGAAATGAAAATTTAACAAATTTAAAATAATCGTACAGCAAAATAACTTACATTTGCAACTGCATTTTACAACAAATAAGCTATACAGTGGAACATCTATATTCGTCATTAATCTGTTTCTGGGGGTGTAACGAATATAGAATATGACGAATATAGAAACAACACCTAAAAGTAATACAAAAATTTAAAAAAATGTTGTTTAAACTTTAACTTTATTGTACTAAATAGATAAACATAGTATTAGAAGTGGAATAGGAGGAAGTTTAATGTTGAACACAAGAGTTGCTATCAGTTAAAACAAAGAAGCCAATAGTAATTCCAATTCTGATCATGGAGTCTGTTTTGTCGATGATTTAGCAGCACTCGTTTTAACAAGGAATTTATCCAATATTGACGAATTCACCTCTATTATTTCCGTTTCTTGGTCTTTATGTAGCTCTAACAGGTCTTCTGTGGTGAGTTCCCTTCCATGATCCTCAACCAATTCCTCTATATCCTCATTATCAACATCCAAACCCATAGACCTTCCCAGACACACAATTTCATTAACAATAGGCTGTGACTCAAAACCTTGAATGTCTCTTTCTGATACACATTCTGGCCAAAGTTTCTTCCAGGCCGAGATCATTGTTTTGGAAGATACTTCTTTCCAAGTCTTGTCAATTATCCTCACACAATGGAGAATATTGAAATGATTTTTCCAAAATTCTCTTAGTGTTAGTTCACTTCCCGATGTCACCTCAAAACACCTTTGAAACAAAGTTTTTGTGTATAGTTTTTACAGGCAATGACCTGCTGATCCATGACGAATACGGAAAATACTAAGGAATATGGGGGACAAAAATTGTCATCAAAATGTGACGAATATCGAATAATACGAATATGGAGGTTAACGAATATAAAGGTTCCACTGTATTTTATTATGTTTTATTTCGTTGGTATAATCAAGAAATCATTATTCTGTCAAAAGTCTGTTCGTTCGGTAGAAATTATGGCCAAGCAGCTGGATTTAGTTAATAGAACACATGTAAGAGAAATACTGATACTTCAAAAATATATCCCGCAAAAAATATAAACAAATATGATACGTTGATTAAAAATCACATTTATTTAATTATCAAATAATGAAATTATCATTTGTTTGTTTTTGATATAAACATCAATATCCAACAGCAGGGGTGTCAAATACATTTGGGTCTCTGTCAACTTTATTTATACAGGTTCGCTCATTGACAACTCTGGATCATATACTCCCGAAGACTTACCATATAGAAATACCAAGAAATACCGTAATTAATCTATAGAAAATATAGAGAGTCCGACAAATCACCGGGTGCATAATGCCTGGTTGCATAAAAGTCTTAATGCTAGTTACAAGCGGAAATATATTTAAAACACATAATTGCGTTTCAATATTTCGCTGATGACGGCGAAAACGGAGATAAGTCATACGTAAGAAGATAAGACTTAACACCTTTTTCACGCCCATCAGCGATTTAAAATATAAAACCCGTTGTACACTAAAACGGGGGAATCGGCTTTGTAAATCTTATATTGAGTTTTATGTAGTTATTTTGGACAATATATATTAAGTTTACGGAGATATTTTTGCATTATACCCTATCATATAACACGCACATCTGGCCAGTTTTTCTGTGTTACATCGGTGTAAGAAATTACAGAATAAGGGTACTAGTAATCAGAGCCGTAGCAATGTTTTTGACGCCCTTGGCAAATAAAGTAAATTGATAAAATTTACTTCCTCAAATTAAAGTGAAGAGCAAAAAAAAGGTCCACACCTCCCAAATATAAATAAAGAGCAAACAAGGTCCTCATATCCCAACTACAAGTGAAGAGCAAAAAAAAATGGCGCCCCTTATCAGGCCCTGCGCCCTTGTCAAACCTCGCGCCTCTGAAAAATTCCCCGACGTCAACCCGTTGCTACTGTTCTGCTAGTAACTGTCAAAACTAATATAAAGTAAAGTTATAATTTTATATTAATAAAAAATGATATTTAAAAAGCGGATTAAAATCAAATGAATTATAAATAAAGTATTTAATTTAAAATTTAATCTTTTTTTCCTTTAAGTCCCTTTTCATCATTCCAATTCATTGTTATAATTAAGAAAACTTATATTTTGGACATAAAAACATAAATGTATGGTTTATTTTAGGTATGTGAATTTCATAATTTTACAAACAAACAATTAACTGGTGATAAGAGATTTAATCGGAAACATTTATTACATTTTTGAAAATAATTGGGCTCACATATTTAGCTTCTACTTTTTACCATTGTATGTCTCTACTATAGTAGTCCATTCATTATTACTTTCTATGTGTCAAATGTGTTAAATCTCGATTTAGTTACAACTAGATTTAATATGTTTTCAACAACACATCAGACTTATATCTAGTTTTAAAGTTATAACAGTTGCAAATAAAACTAGATACAGGAATGAGAAAACTTAACTTGCCTCTAAATCGTGGATATGAGGAATATATATATGAACTATATAAATTTCTACGAAATATGGTTATGGCGAAGGCTGCTACGACGAAAGGAGAACGATGTTGCAATTATCGAGGAACCCATAAGACCAACAGTAGCGCATAATAGTATAGCTACTTTCTTTGCCCATGTGTAAAGACAAAACAGTAACAACCTAGAGATATTTATTTTAGAGGAAAACTTTGAAGGAAGAACGTCTTGTAGTCGCTATCAAGTGGACAGATCAGATTAAAGAGGCTGCTCTTTTAGAAGAGCCAAAAGGGAAGCAGAACAGCGATGCAATTAGAAAATTTGATAATAATAATAATAAGAATTTATTTAGTAAGAAAAATAAAGACAAATACTTTTCTAGCTCGCAGAATCCGACGTAGAAGACGTTACAATAAGAAGTCTGCGTGAAAAATCATAATACTTTTATATCGACTCGAATTTTTCTCGATAAATATTTATAAAGCCGTTTTAGAGACGAAAATTCAGTATTTATTTCAGTAGATTTTTAAGAAAAAGTAAAAATGTAACAAACTATCATAAAGTATAAAAGTAAGAAACTCTTGTAAAGTTTATAAAAATATTCAGCAAACATATCAAGTAAAATATTAAAAATGGCACATTTAGAGTACTTATGTCCAGTAAGGATCTATAAATCATCGAATAAAATTTTCTCGCTCCACCGATTTCGAGATAAACTCGTCTGCGAATAAGCAGTTATGGACCGGAAAGAGAGACGTCTAGGTACCGGAAACAGTGGTCATTTATACGATATCTTCTTATAGGACATAATGGTGAATATTTCATAAGTTCAAACTACCGGTATATTTATACGGTTATTACGATTCGCTGTGGAATCCGAAATGGCAATCTCAAAAAACAAGGACTTTATACTTATGCGTTAGTTTAATGCGCCAGACAGTTTGAGGGTAATTCTAAGTAAATGGTCTCTGAATCCTGCTTTTTAATGGAACAAAATGGATATTTCTAATAAAATAAGACCCAGTACGAATCTGACGTTTTAATTATGGATATAAATATTTGGTTACGGGGCGTACTTTAATTTTACACTTTTATGATTTTCCTCAAAGTTTTATGGAAACAAATGCATAGCAAACTATTCCTTTTAATATTTTTAAAAGCTGTTTGTTGTTCTTTTAAAAGTGATTAAGCTTTACGATCTCTTATTGTCTCAAGCTATGTGGTAAGGAGTTACACAAAATTTAAAAACCATTGGTTCATCTGGGTTTTCAACAAGGGTGTTTTCGTTTTTCATGCATCATCAGCAAAATTAAAATGTGATATGTGTGACAACATGGTTGAATAGAAGTGTTATCCGGAAAAATCTGTTGCTATGGAGTTCATATTGGTGGTTTTATGTTCTTAATTATATTTTACACTTTATTCTAGAATGTAGAACTTATTTGGAAAATAATACATTCTGCTAACATGAAGTATTCCTTAGTGAACTTACTTTTTAGAGGATCCTTCTATGTTTAAATTCCATCTCGGCCCACATAATTCAAAATTATGGTTCATTACATTTCATTTTCGAAATTTATTACACTTTTTTTGTAACTTAATTTTAAAAAAAGCTAAGATCGTATTAGATCCCGTACATGCCGAATTAGTTTTCTATTTTGTCTTTCTAACGTACCCGTACGTCTGACTCTTGGGTCAGTCTAAAGGCGCCTACAGACGGTGTGTCAACGTTTGCCAACGCTGGTACTAACGCTGGCGTAAAGGTTCCTACAAACTGTGTGGCAAGTCATGGCCAATGTTTATACTTGACTAGCTCCGCGGATTGTGTGTAGGGGCAACAAGTAACAAGTCACAGCCAACGAAGGCGGGGCTTCGCGGTGGCCGATATTCGCTTCCGATGCGGTTTTCTATCATAAGTCGAAGGAGTTTGACCAACATCGGTGCAGACTTGTACATGCATGTTAGCACCGGACAAACGACGCTCACACACTTATATCAGTCAAGAGTGTTATGCTCAGAAGGAAAGTTATAACCATAATTATGAAGTCTATTTAAAGTAAAACGTATTTTTTTGTACTTTTAATCTAATTTAAATATCAAATATAAGGTCGAAGTTGTGACCATAACCTCACTTTCACTGTCACACGCCATTTTACAAGCTCTGGCCCATGTTCGCTATATTTGTACTTGGCCAGCACGGACGCTTCATCTGTAGGGTACACAAGTACGAGTGTCCGCCAGTGCTACATGTTACGGCCAGCGGCAAAACGCTTGTAAAATGGCGTCTGACAGTAAAAGTGAGATTTAGTCGCAGCTTCGACCTTACTTTTGATATCTAAATTAGATTAAAAATATAAAAAATTACTTTTTACTTTAAGTAGACTTCGCGCGTCGTGTGTACTTTGCTAACAGGCATATACAAAATTTCACCGATGTTGGTCAAACTCCTTTAACTTGTGTTAAGAATACCGCCTCGGAAGCGAACGTCGGCCAGTACCAAGCCCAGCGTACGTTGGGACTTATGACTGGTTGCCCATACACACGATCCGTGGAGCTAGACAAATGTAAATATTGTCCGTGACTTGCCTGTAGGCGCTTTAATAGTGCATATATCAAATACACCCCATACGTTACATGTAGGTTTCATCATTCCACAGGGCAATTTCATTACTAAATTTAACATTAAAGATTTTTTTCATTTTATTAGTGTGTACCTTATGAACCTTTTCATACCATCCATTGGTCTTCCCGCGTGAAAACCAAATAGACCATATTAGTAACTACGTCACAAAATGGGATTCAGTGCTGCCGTCTCGCGGTTGGATTCCTTTTATTTGAATTTAGCATGTTGTTTTTTTGTTAAATTGTATTTTGGAAATATAAATTAAGTTTTCAAAGTAAGAGAGTGCTTCACATCAAAACTACAAGTCAATATTTATTTATTAAAATTCTTGTTTTATACATTATATTTTAATATGTCATTATTTTTGCAGAACAATATTATTTTGCAGGTTAATTTTGAAAAATTTACGTTAATAATCGTTATTATGGCAAGTAACATAGCAATAAGTGTGTGTACCATATCTAAATGGTTTAAAGGAATAATATGTTGTTTTTAATTTTCCATTATTGTTTTTCATTTTCATCTGTCAAAAAACGAAAAAATTTGCAATTAATAATGTAGATGTAATTGTTACAATTCGGAGCAAAACAATACACCAATATGCATTCTAAAACAAAATATTAATGATTACTTAGTGTTAATTAAATAAATACTAAAGATATTCCGATTTTCATATTATTTAAAAACGTAACCTATAAATATATCTTTGAATCCTTATTTATATATTTATAAAATCATTATTCTATAATATAAAGTGTCTGGACTGTATATATTAGTATATATTTATCAAAAATACATATTTTTTGCTCCAAAATTGAAATTATTTAGAAAATTAAGATAACAAAAGCAATGTCCAATGTATTTTAAACTTCAAAAGGACTCAGCTCTCAGATGGCAGCACATGTATGTGACGACACACTAATATGGTCTATTATTAAAATATATTTCATATTAAAATTTGAGCTATTTGGCACTACTCCGTTTTAATGTTAACGTCGTACCAAAAAAAACCGACCGTAGCTTATATACTAAAAAAGCTAGTTTACCTAGTTATTCTTTCAACAATATAACCCATAATTTACGTAGTCCATCCTCTGTACTATCACTTTCTGCCAATTTATCTAATCAGCTCTATACTGATCATGTCGATGCACAACCTGATATACTTCAGCACCTACCAACGGGACAATAACATCTGAACATATGCTATCTAAGATTCTTCGGTATATTCTGATGCTACACGCCAAGCTTGTCTGCTTATATTGTGCTAGAATAGCACCTGATGAAGCTAAAATTATTTTAGTAAAACGTTGTGTTTCCAAAGTAAATAATTTGTCCAAAAATCCGTACGATTTTTATTTCATCATCTGATTCATTGGACGTTGTATGTAAATTAAAATCTGGAAATTATAGATTTACCAGGATCTAACAGAAATCATCTAATCCTTTCTTACTTATGTTAGTTAGATCTTTTGACAGTTCAGCTAAGACGTCATCAACTAACATTAATCAGCAAAGCAAATGTCACCATATGCGTCGACGTTTCAGTAAATTTATCTCTGAGGTTAAGTTTAAAGACGGTTCTGTTTGTCACTTTACAGTTGGTTTCATCTGATCACATTTAGATATATTCTAACTCTAACAATTTCGTCATGGGGTAATCGAAGTTGGTATGCAAAAATATGTGTGCCACTTAATTGACCCTTTCTTTTTGGGTACTGTCGATTGGGATTGTTTACCGCTTATAAAATTTTCCATCTTATTAAATGTAAGGCATTTTCAGATATCAAATAATCTTCTCAGTTCTTTACGCAGTCTACATAGGTTATTGAATAGTTAGTCTTTTCTCCTACATCCTCTTTACCTTTATTTCATTTCCGTACTGTCAATTTTTCAAGAAACGAGTTAAACTCGCGTTATCCGTAACTCAAGTTAAAATGATATGTTTTTGTATGTTGTTTTAACTCGAGTTATGCTAACTTGAGTTAAAACACTTAATTTTTTCTTTAGTAACCGGCCATAAATGTGTAAAATATATTTCTCCACGACCGCTATAGAATTAATCAATTCTAAAATCTATTTTGACTACAGAGTTAATATTCTAACACAAGAGTTGGAAAGTTATTCTAAATCACTTATTTTCTTATGCAGTTTGCGTGTATTTCATTCCTTCACTAGTTAAGGAATAATTATTCCATGCTCGTTGTCAGATATTATTGTTCACTATAAGGTACCTATGCATTCCTCCCTGCTGAAAAGTATTGCGGACGGTATCTTTAAACAAATGCAATGTTTGTTTAAAAACTTACTAAAAAGTACTTAAATAGTGGCCGATGTGCGGCAAATTAAACTAAAATTAAACAAAAAATAAGTTTAATTAGTTAATTAATTTGTTATGTAATATACATTTTTTGTTAAAATAAAAAGTTTGTTAAAATATTTATTTGTTAAATTTCTTTTTTCTTCTGGTGGTCTTGGAGAAAGTAGGGACTCGGTTAGAAGAGAAAATTCGATGCTTGTGTTTCTTCACGGTTGCCTGCGGCTCGCGCTCGTAATGTTTCATTCGCATCAAATTTTCTCATTCCAACCTTGTTACAGAATATACTATTATAATATCGATACCACACATTATCTAGATAACAAAAGCGTGGAATACATCATGGAATTATATATATATATATATATATATATATATATATATATATATATATATATATATATATATATATATATATGACGTGCTACCTTGTGGCAAGCCTGAAGTGCAGTACCTGGCGGAGGATGGTTTAAGACCTAAACCAATACCACCTGTATATACATATATATATATTAAATTGGACTTATGAGCAATTATGTATGTCACCTAAATTAAGAAAAAAAAATAAAAAGTTGAAGATATAGGACAAAATTAAGAATTAATTAAGCTGGGAATTGGTAATTGATTAGCTAAAAGGACTGCAGACTGAATACTATTGCCTAGGAAGAAATGAAAGGACGTAAGTAAAAGCGGCAACCAATGCTCCCGAACGGCATTACTCTATTGCCGAGAATGGCAGAAAATGGTCGGATTTGCCGTAGGTCGACCTAGGCCCGATATTATTATTACATAATTTTTTTCTTTGTTCGGAGTCTGATGCTTTTCTGGTTATTATTATTAGGCCTAAAATATTTCGAAGAATATATTTTATGAATTTAATACAAAGTCCATTTATTTTTCATGAATGTAATAACTGTTAGGAAGTTTTAAATATACAATTTATATTTAAGTTACGGACTAAGATGCTGCTCTAAGTGTCTTTAAATGTGTTCAAAATGACGACCATAAAATAAAAGACGAGCTTTAAAGACATCAAAGTCGTCAAACAGAATTACATGAATATTTTAAAAATGTAAACTTCATTTTAACTATAAAGAACCTTACATTTTATTAGATAATAATTTACATGAAAATTTTTATAGACTTTTCAATTTCATTAATAATAAATGAGGGAAGGAAATACCATTAAAATCCGCTCAAAGAAAGTATTGTTTTTATTTTAAACATAAAAGAAAATGCAGCACACAAATCTAATATACAAAATACGCCATTTTCTAGATTAAAGGAAATTATTTCAGAGAATTAGGGCTTATATTTAGTTTTCCTTAATTATAAATGAATCTATACAATATAATATTGCATAAATTGTAAAATGTTAGTTGTAAGACGTTATTAATACGAATTTCTCTGGAGACTTGGCGATATAATTTTATATATGACATGCACATATAATGTGTCAATAAAGTTTTATTATTTTTATTTTTAACCCCTCAAGCGGTTTCGACGTACACGGGTACGTCAAAACTATTCTATGCACCAAACGGTTTCGACGTACACGGGTACGTCAAGACTATTCTATGCACCAAACGGTTTCGACGTACACGGGCATGACTATACAGGTAAGCAAATTTGCGAGTTTCAACCAATGACCATCGGATAGTTGATTATTAGTTGCAGTTAGCATTCGAAGAGCGATTACGTTTATATGATTTATGCTTTATTTAGTTATATTGTGTTATATGTATGCAAGTTTAAATTGTGAGTAAAACAAATTTATTTTTTATACAAATTAGATTAATTTGTTAGTGTTTTTATTCATAATAAGTAATAGAACTGTTATAACTATTAGCAATACAAACATTCAAATATATTGCGAATTGTTTTTAAAAATTGCAAAAACCCATCAAAAGCAACAATCTAAATAATGACATCTCAATCTGGACCATCAACAAGTCAGTTTGTTCCGACTTCCGACAGCAGCGATGAAGAAAGCTTTTCTCAGTTATCATCTTTAGAAGACAGTGACGAAGATAGCGATTTTTTCCCAAGAGAAAGATGACAGAAAAGAAAGTGGAAATGAAGAGGGCGATATAGAAGAGTCTGAAGATAGGCAAGTTTGGGATTGGACACCTGTGGAAAAAGCTAAACCACAAAGAAGATATGTTGTTTGTGTAAAACAAAATATAAGAAAGGAGTCAACGTACTGGTGTACGGATTGCGAAGTGGGGCTATGTTTCGAACCCTGCTTCAAATTTTTCCATACAGAAATTAATTTTTAATGTATTATTGTGGGTATTTGTATTTTCAATTTCAATTCACAACTAAAAATAAATAGCTTTTTTAGCAATAGCTTTTCCATTTTTAATTCGCCGCTTGAGGGGTTAATGAATGATCAGAATATTTATTAATTTTGACCGCATTACCAAACAATTACCGCATTTCGACAATATCGACTGCATTTTACCTTTATCAAAACACTGAATTTCGATTAACTAATTTAACCCAGCCATAGACTAGATTATTGCCTGCCGAATAATAATCCACCAAAAGTCCACAAATCATAACTGTTATATTACAAATCTGAGCAATTGTACGAGTTAAAGGGTGGGTATATTCTGGCTTCAGATTTTTACAGTTTGGTTCAGAATAACCCTACTAAGGGGTAATTAGAATATAAATAAAATAAAACCACACAAGATAAAAATTCCACAAAATTTTGATATCGTCCAAAGATGCGAATTTTTTTGCATTAAGGGAATTTTGTAGAGAGCGGAACAAATAGTAGTCAGATGATGCGATGTCTGGACCATATGCTCCGACTACCATTTGTTCCGCTCTCTATAAAATTCCTTTAACGGAAAAAATTTCGCATCTTTGGACGATATCAAAATTCACTTCTACAGATTTTTCGAGAGCAAAGACGTAACCTTCTGCAGAGAAGGCATTTTGAAATTGCCTGAGCGTTTGTCCAAAGTGATACAAAATAATTGACAGTACATTTGATATATATATATTTTTTTTCTTTTCTTTAGAATGAATATTTTATTGAATAAAAGGTGAAAAAAAAAAAAAAAACGAACGGACTTATGTAACAACCCAATAGTATAAAAATGTATTTTAACGAAAACACCTTGACAAGATCTGTTTGGGCCGCGGCGTCAAGACTTCGGCAAATGGCGTAAAACCAATAGTCAGGCAGTAACTGTTGCAGTTAGCCAAGGCCGTGCGATAGTCGGTAGATCGGTGAATCCACGTGATTCCAAATAATATACTCGTAAGCAGAACTTTCAAATAGCACTTTTCTATAAGTGCAACTGCTGTGTATATTACCACTACGCTGATTTCGACCCGTTTTTGTTTTGTTGTTCGATAAATAAAATATTTTGGCAAAATTTAATTGTTATTATTTAAATGTTATTTCTTTACTTCCTTTAAATAAATATTCAAAAAAATTAAGGAAAATGAAAAACAGAATGAATAATAATATAAATAAATATCGTGCGGTCCGCGTGAATTTTACTTGTTATAAAAATGACCCGGGGTTGAAATGAGTTTGACACCCCCAGAATATTGTAACGCGCGTGATATCTGCTATTGCCAGAAGATACATTTTCCTGCTTAAAATCATGAGAATTAAGGGTTATTGCCTTGTCTGGAAGTGAGGAATGAAAAATATTAAAATTAAAACAAGATCGAGGTTAGGTTAGTCATTTGAAATCAATAATGAAAGTAGTTTCTAGTAATATCACCTAAAAAAAAGCGTGAGCAATTGTCTGGGGAAGCTAAGAAATAAGTTAGGTATCTCATTAAAAAATAGTCATAAGTATACTACAGCAATACATATATATTTTTTTCAGTAAGTTCTGCAAAACACATTTATGTTTTGCATTTCTATCCTTTTACAAAATACTTCTAAAATTTTACGAAATTGAAAGTTTAGAAAGTGTGCGGCACGCTTAATATCAGCAAAATTCTTATGTGACCTTTATAAATTTTTAGTTTGAGACCCTTGCTGTAGACCAGTGGTTTTTAACCGGGGGTGCGAGTGAGCGTTTCTAGGGGTGCGAGAGAAGTTTCTAATTTTTTATTGAAAATTAACGCCTATCCGCTTATGAGAAATATGCCTTGTTGGCCTTGTTGTCTTCCCCCCCACTCCTAAAATTACACCTCCACCAAATGAGTGAATCATTTGATGGATACTTTTCGACGGGAAATATAGGCAAAATTAATAGATGGATACTCAATCCATTTTTGTTTGACCTAAATTCAATGGACGACAACGTTTTATTAAAAGACGATCTTATCGCAAAACGAGCTACTGCACGTATTGAAATTGAAACTTAGAACAGTTCTGGTGTACGCAGTTAGAACTTTATCCAGAATTGGCAAAAGCTGCATTAGAGACTTTAACCATTTGCCACAACTTATATTTGTGAAATGAGATATTCATCACTTTTGCGCATCAAAACAAAAGCCAAAAATCGCTTAAATGCATCTGATGACTTACGTGTGGCTCTTTCAAAAAAAGAGCCTCGTTTTAAAAGGATAATTATGAACAAACAACAACAACGCAGCCATTAAAAATGTAGATATTGTTTTATATATAATAACATAGTATGTATTGTAAATGTATTATTTTTTTGTGCAATAAAAAAATTATCTTGCAATAAATGTCTTTGCCTAAATAAAAATAGAACCACATTTTTCAAGGTTCAGATTCAAGGGGGTGCTGACTTTTAAAATGGTTAAGAACCACTGGTGTAGACAGATGCCTGTCACCCAACAATATTTCTGCAGTGTAGATACGCCATTACCAAAACTTGACTTACCGAAATAGTTTTAGGAAAAGTTTGCCATTGCACTAGTTTTATAAATCAGAAGATATTACTTTTTCATTTTTAAAATTTAGCTGGTATCCTATACATAAAAATATTCAGTTCTGTGTAACAAACTGTGGTAAGTTTATTTCATAAATTTTCAGCAATATTAAGAGATGAGCATATTTATACTTTCCTGTATATAAAAAGAACTGCCAATATATTTAGTTTCGTTAAAAATTGATCTTCCAAAGCACATGTTACCGAACTTCTTATAAAGTTCAACTTATTAAAAATCGTACACAAAAACAATTTACTTGCAAATATCTTGTGTGAGCCTTCGTGAAATCTAATATCACTGGGTCTCGCTCCTCGGATCACTGTATACCCGACTATATTAGAATTTCGTGATATTTTCTTGAATATATGATGAAGGTTAAACAAACTGAATTTACAAAACCAGATGAAGGAGACTCGAATTCAAGGTTAATTCTCCCATCAACCTAAATATTTTAGCAGTGAGGATTACACCATGTTCTTTAATATTGCGGTTATAACAAAAGGGGTTATTCACCGCAAAACGAAAATGTTGTGGTTATTAAATAGAAAATACTCTTTTAATCCAAAGGGGTGAAAATGTTTTCCCTCTATTTATTTTAAATATAGCGGAAAATTTGAGAATATAAACTCCATTAACTAATTAAAAAGATATAGCTAGGTTCAGATGCGGAAATGAAGAGAGAGCAAATTGCTACTGGAGGAACGAGCAAGAAAAAGCATGCAGACTGTGTCAGGAAGAAATGGAAACGATTGACCATTTGAGGGAATGCAGAGAACTGCAGGAAGAAAGTAGGAGTAGAAAAGAAATTCTGGACGACACCGGAAAGGGAAGGGACTGGATGTACAAGGTTCTAGCGGCCAGAAGTCCAATTTAGCAAAGTGGGTGTAATGTTATATGTTAGGTTATGTTAAATTGAATACACTTGTTATTGTTATTATTATTACTATTATTTTTATTAATATTAATATAAATTTAAATGAAAATGTAGATTTTAAAGCTGCCAGGCAAAAAATAAATAAATACTACTACTAACTAATTAAAAAGATATCAGTAGCCATCGAATCCTTTTGTCTTTGTTCTATAATGTTGGCAGCTTTAGAATTATTTACAAAATGTGCAAAATGACAAATTGTTATTAAGTACATGTTGCCAAACTTATTTCTAAATATATTTACGACATTATATATATATATATATATATATATATATATATATATATATATATATATATATATATTATTATTATTATTATTATTATTAAACATATTTTATTATAATACATTAAAATGGCTAAATTGGTGTCGAAGAGAGAGTTGGTTGGCAATGTAATCCGAGACTTCAGTGGGACCCAATTTTCGAGCTTGTAAATTACTCCCATCTCATGCATTTCTCTCGAATCAATAGTTCCCGCGAGATCCTCTTGTGTTCGTGATGGTTTTTTATTCAATGTTGTTTGAAAATCATCGGGTGAAATCAGTAGCGGCTCTAGTATACATGCCCCCCCCCTCAAAAAAACAAGACCGCGCCTTTTTCGCTCCACCTTATCACCTAGAAAAAGGAAAATCACTGCATGGGGCGATCTATCGGACTAGGCGCCTCTGGCTTACCGCCTCGGGCCGCCCTCCAATGAAATGAAATGGAATAATGTGCGTTTCAGAGCGTGGATGGTTATCAAAAATACTAAATTGTCGAAACAAATATTATGAGGCACTTCTTCACCAGGAACAGATATAAATGATTCGTATGCTTTAGGGGCTTTTTGAATACAGTGTTTTGTGAAGATTGTTTATCATTCACACATCATGAAAAATGACGTTTAACAAAATTCGATGCCTAAAGTTCAAGGGTTTATTTGAATATTAACTAGTGGTGTGCCGGATATCCGTACCAGTAACCAAAGATGATCCGCAAAAAATAATAATCCGTATCCGGGTCCGTATCAGTTTTTCCAAGACGGATCTTAAACGGATATCATATAGATAAATTCGAAATAGTTTTCATGTAAGTTTGAGTTTAAAAATGCTCATGCTGCAGTAAATTTTACTCTGACGTTCAAATTGATGTGTTTAGCCGAGCATCATATTACTTGACAATGGTTTTCGAATGATCTAGTACAGTGTTTCTCAACCTTTTCTGGCATATGACCCCCCTAAATTATGTACATATTGTCTGCGGCCCCCTAATACTACTTTATATCGTCCCCTTAATACTACAACCAGATAATTTGAAATTAGTAGTTACTCATAAAATCAATTTTAAGTTTTGAAGAGCAATAAACCGCAATGGACTTATTTATTTGTTTTACTAGGTTTTTGTACTTAAGACATGTAGCAGCACTTATTTAGATTTACAATTACAAAGATAATAAATAATTGGATAGGTAGATGCATATAGCCCAAAATTCCCAAAATTCGAGCTACCCAGTTGTAGTATTAAGGAGACGATATATATTGTGTGTATCAAGATAGAGGGATACAATTTTTGTAGAAAATGCGACGTGTTAGCAAGCTAGGGAAAAATTTTGATAACCAAAATTTATCCAAAGAATTGAATAATACTACTGAAATTTTCCCAAACAAACCGAAAGTGAAGGATATCCAGGACAACTTTTAGTTTTTAAATGTGTACGTATGCCATGTTGGTATCTTTGGACAGAGCTTTTAAAAAGAAACAACTTTTACTTAAACATTTATTTAATATATTTTGGTTGACGAAAAACTGTATTTTCTATAGTGAAAATAAAGTATTTCTATTTACAAGTGTTCAAAGTGCCTTCCATTTTGATTTAACTTTCGTATCCACACTATTGAGTTACCTGTAGCTCGGAGCATAATAAAAAAAATTACAAAAACAAAAATATTTTCATGCTTCGATCTTGTATAACTTCTCGGCCCCCTAACGAATCTTTCTCGGTCCTCCACTGGGCCGCGGCCTCCCGGTTAAGAAACGCTGGTCTAGTATACATTAAATATTAGAGTGAAATTAGTTTAATCAAAGACAGATAGCAGTATTTCACCTTCTGTTGCAAAAGAAACTGGCATCAGTTGACTGTAATCACCAACTATACAGGTTAGAAACTAAACACGTTCACTGAGTGTGTAATTTTGAACTCAACTAAATTGTGTGTCAGGTGATGTTTTTGTTTTTAGTTACCGCGCGACACGTGAAACTATCGCTTCAAGGTCGTTTTCTACTTAAATGCAAGATCCGCATCCGCGGATCAGGATGCAAATAGTCCGTATCCGTATCTGTATCCCCGGATCTGACTCTTATGTGATCCAGCACTAATTTTTAACTAATTTTACCAGAACGCTGCAAAATAAGGCTATAAATGTTGCACACACCTGATAATTACACGAATTAGATAGACAAGTCAGAGTTAAAGAAAGATAAGGAGGAACACAGAAGTAGGGAACGGAAAGTAGTACGTGCATAGAAAGAGATTGGCCGAAGGGGTTAGAGGGAAAGACAGAGGCACATCATTATTTTGAAGAAAACCAACAAAGGCAGATTCTCTGATTGTTTTTTTTTTTTATTCCAATCAGTGAATTAAGAATCCCAAATGCGTTATTTTAAAATCCGATTATAAACAAAATTAATTTTATTTTCATTCATTTTCCAATCCTGTCGAAATAATATTCGGTTTCTAAATTATATTTTGCAAAAAATCATACCATTCATATTATCAACTCATGGTGTGTAAATTGAATAGAGACAGAAAATAGAAAATGAAATAACGTATGTATGTAATTAATGAACTAAAATCATTCGTTATTTTCAATTTTGTTTTGTTATAGATTTGAAATTTTTCACAAAACTGTTTTGTGGTATAATATCGAAAAATATTCCATTTGTTTGTTCAATTTTATTTCTATAAATTTTAAAATTAATTTATTGTAATTGTAATTAAAAATAGCTCATTAATTATTCAACTGCATTTTATTTGTTGTTAATTATAAATTAATCGTGTAATGATATTTAAATATTGATGTTAAAAAAAAAATGGGCTACTAGATCAGAGGTGCTCAGGCTCGAATCTCGGTAATGGGATGGATGTTTGTGTGTGTATTTGTAGTTTTAAGGCAAAATTGTATCCAAAACAAATGAAACAAAATTATCCTGGTTAATAGCCTAGTTGCTAAGACCAAAAAAATTTCGCGGTCCACATTCAAAACTAAAAATTTTAACGGGCGATATTTTCTTTTACAATTTGCTAAAGAGCTTCCTTACGCCAGTTTTGCGTGTATTTACGTCGGTGTAAATACGCATAGTGTGTAAAGAAGCGTGTTTTCAACTCTAACTAAATAAATATTTTTGTGTATTATATCAGTAATGAGCAACCTCTGAGCCAACTCTGGACCACGAAAGTTCATAATCCGGCCCGCGGATATTTTCCAAAATATGTGTAGTGAAAAATTCGTTCTCGTTTAAAAATAAATACCACGATAACTTCTTATGATTAATGATTAATGAAATTATAATTAACCAAATAAATCGATCTAAAAAATTAAAATTTTATATGAATTTTACCACCTTCCTTTATTATGGTCTGAGTCATCAGACAAGTTTGATCATAAGATCTACCCATAACGAAAGATCTCGCAATCAAAGATAAACTATTTTCCCTTAAAAATTTTCTCCACATTTAAAAGCTTCACACTTCTCTCAGAACTTTAAACTAGAGTGATCTTTAAACTGTCTTCCAGAATTCCTCTTTACCCGCATTCGCTGGCACATCAGACGAAAGAGTATGTTAAGTTAGTAGCCCGGCTGTGATAAGACGCCGTCTGACGGCTAGAAATCCGGGCCGCTGAAAAGCTCAGATCTCTTCAGAGTATCTCGGGCACATCCTGACGTTTGTTGCCATCCGTCTGTGTTGCTCTATGATCCCTGAACGTGATCCCCCTTTGGGAGCTCTTCCCTTGCCCCCCGGGACCGGGAACCGCCAGGACCAAACTTGACTTGATGCATTTCTGAAGTTCCATGCAGTTTGAGGAAACATCATTGAAGTATGCGAACGTGATATAAAATTATTCAGCTAGTTCCATCTGAACTTACATTCAAAATATTTTTACTGTATTTACACTTCAAATATGATGGATAGAAGGATAGAATTTTATGCGACTTTATTTTTTTATGGCGGAGGTATTTTAAAATGCTCTTACTGAAATATGTGATCTCTTGATATTTTAAAATTTAATACTGAATTTAAAGTGAGTTGCTACAAATATATTTCTGTAAAAAATTTAAAATGAGTTGAAATCTTAAATTTGCAATCAGTGGCCGTTTACAGGGGGTGCCGAATCTGGCGACACTAAGGCCACGAGCTCGACAGGGCCTCCGCAAGAATTTATACCTCTTCACTTCATAATTTGAATTTCTAGTGAAGCCTTAAATTTTTACCGCCATAGGCCTCCAGCAGGTTTAGTAAATTTTTGCTAATAATCACATTTTTGTTAATTCTTAGTTTCGTTAGTTGAACGCATGACCCAAAAAAACATACAGATATGTATGTTTTTGACAATAATGAAGAATTTAAAAATAATGTATATCTAATCGTACATAAACATCTCCACATAAGGCTTAATATACACATACACATTCACATATGAGAGTCAAAACCGAAGTGGTGTAACTCACTTTACAAAAAAAAAAAAAAAAATACAAGACTATAAAAAAATTATAATAAAAAATATTTCACTTTCAAGTCGTACTTGAAAGTACGACTTGACAGTGAAATATCTTCAATTATTTTTATTTTCATTACGCTTCAAGCCACAGATACGCAAGAGTAATGATGCGAAAGTGTTTAAATCAAAATGGAAAACACTTTGAAAACTTGTAAATTAAAATATTTTAGCCTCCAGTCGTCATAGAGAATCCAATTTTTCGTTAAGATCTTCAAAAAATGTTTAAGTAATAGCGGTTTCTTTTCAAAAGCTTTATCCAGAGATACCAAATTCGATATACGTTCCCTTTTAAAAAATTAAAGTTGTCCTTGATATCCTGTACCGGTTTGTTCCTGCAAATTTCAATACTACCATCCAATTCTTTGAGTAAACTTTAGTCATCAGTTTTTTTTTCCAACTTGCACACATCGCGTTTTCGAGAAAAGTCGTGTTCCCTCTTTCTCGAAACAGCCCGTATATATTATAATGAATCATACAAATTAATGTAATGGTCATATTTGAATGGAAATAATGGGATGCGGACAAGTAAATAACTAAATTAATATTTAAATCTTCGGTAACGTTTCGATTTAATTTAAATGTTCACCAGAGTTAAATATTAGTAACAATGAAAGTACATATAATAGATTAATCTAACTCTTTTTCACATTTGTAACATAAAACTATTTGTCTATTATACGTACTTTCATTGTTAATAATAATATTTTTTATATTTTGCATTCATAAGAGATATTATGAAACTGTATTATGTGTTATAATGAGCTTCATTATGAAACTAAATATTATATTTCATAAAATTGGTTCAATTACCTATAAATTTTACAAAACAAAAATTGATAGCTAGTTTGAGAAATTTAAAATGTGGAACCAGTTCGGCCACCCGCTATATTCACGTGCCAATTTTCCTTAATGTTGTTTGATTATATTGTCACGTTAGTGGTTTGATTGAAATGCAACTCCTAGTTTTGGACAAATTTATTAATTATATATCCATCCATCCATCCAATTTGCAATGGAATGGTGTGAATTTGCCCATGGAGTTGGGGAAGTCTTCGGTCCACCACATGTTGGCCAGATCACCTTAAACCTATCTCCGAAGCGAGGGCTACCCATCTGGGAGTCAAGAAGCCTGGAGAAGCCTTCTCCCACTCACATGGTACTGCTTGCTTAGCTCACCAACTGTACTAGTATCTGGCGTCGGTGTCTCGGTCGCCACCGTGTGGACTGGTACGTGTAGAGGAGTTGGTTAGGTTCCTCTGCCTTGATACCGTGCGACGTCCATATATTTGTACTGATGGTTGACTTAGTCCCAATATTCATTCGTCATGACAAATGTTTCCTTATTACGAAAATGCGGCGTATGCATTTCGTTATCAGGTAACATATGTTAGACGCTGACAAATAGTTTTTTAATCAAACAGCTTAGCGTCACAATGTCTAGAAGTCGCAATCCTGAACTAGGATTACCTTTGTGACAATACGATGCAAATTAATTATTTTAAAGGCATAAAATAGCAAAATAGGAAAAATAGTATAAAAACTCGTTACATAAGGCTTGTTGCAGCACTTGTCGATTAGAAAACCCATCGCTTCGCGACTCGTTTTCTAAACTCGACGCGTGCGGCAACATCATGCCTTATGAAACTTCTGTTTAGTAATCATTTCGTAGTCATTTAGTTCTGATGAAGATTTAAATTAAATCGAAACGTTAGCGATTTTAAAAATATTTTTTGATTGGGCCGAATCCTATTATTTCCATTAATATTCAAATCTACGGGTATGTTATAATTATGAATATAATTTCTCAAAGAGTGGGTAATATTTAAAATGACACCTAGTAGCAGTAATAAAAGTGTAAGAATTTCAAATAGAAAGATATTTAATTTAGTACAGCGAACTATTAGTAATACGATTTGTTTCTCGAAATGAATTAAGTGTGACTTACACCACTTTTGCTTAGATCCTTCACATATACACGTATTATCTGTCCCAGTGGCGCAGCCAAGGGGCGGGGGGAGGCGTTGGGCCTCGATAGTGAGCTTTGGATGAGTGAATATGAATTATGGTTTTCTAATCATTATGACACAACAGCTTTATCTACAACTGGAATGAACGCTTTACAGGATTGTAACAAAACTATGTATCATTATATATATATGTATATATATAAACTTTTAAAAATATTTTTTACCATTCCTGTATCAACAGCTCTTCCAGAATGATCGTTTTCTCCCTTAAACGACTGAAACAATAATAAATGTCTACAAATTATTTTTGATTCGGTCCTCCCCAAGACAAAATCCTGGTTGCGCTACTGATCTGTCCAGTTTAGATAGATATAAAACGGAGTAGTAGACCATAATTTTTTTACAGTACCTATATCTAATCTTTCTTCTTGTAAACATTTTGTGCTTGCGAAAATTTTGGATATTTTCCATTAACAGCCTGCTGATTTGCTGTTCCCAAAGTCTGTTTTGTATCTGTATATATTAGTTTTATTTTATTTTTTTCATATAGAACCTACTCTTTTACATAAGGTTTACATAATGTTACATAAGGTGTAGTCAATTTTTCTTTTGGTACACTTGGTGGAAAATAACATAAAAATAAAAGAAAAATTAAAAATTAGATTTTATTCGTTAACCTACCCATCAAAAGCCTTGCTTTGATACCCCACTCAAAATTTTTAAAATATATTTCTTCCTTTTCGAAAAATCATATTTACCAGTGATTGATTTTCGATATCTTGGCATCTTACTTATATTCGGGTAAAAGGACTGTATAAGCATGCCAAATTTTAGTTCTCTTGTTCTAGCGGTTTGACAATTTCTACCTTACAGAAAGACACAAACAAGAGTGGCCCTAAAGATCTTCTTGGTTATAATATCTTTGAAATTATTTTGCAATGGTCCAATATTAATGCAGACACCTTTATTTTGGACGTTTGCCATTGCTGATAGTACTAGGCTAGAATAGTACAATATAATGAGTATTAGTATCAAAAAGATATAATACTTCAAGAGTAATATAAAAAATTCGGACGTTTCGGAAACTGCTCAACAATCTGTTTCCGTCTACATCACTTCTCGTGATCACTGAAGACGGAAACAGATTGTTGAGCAGTTTCCGAAACGTCCGAATTTTTTATATTACTCTTGAAGTATTATATCTTTTTGATACTAATACTCATTATATTGTACTATTCTAGCCTAGTACTATCAGCAATGGCAAACGTCCAAAATAAAGGTGTCTGCATTCTTGGTTATACTTACGAAATCCTGTAAATAGCATCAATAATCATAGGACAATTCAATTCGCGATGTAAAACTATAAATATAAAAACATACTAAAATTTAACCCTAGTGCAATACTAATATTACTTTTTAACTGTAAAATTTGGAATTATTTAAAATTCATGATTTTTTGTGGAAAAAGTAATTATAATGTATAATTAAAAACACTATCAAACTTGAACTCATTCATGTTTTTAACTAAATTTACATGTTTGAAAAATTTGAAACTAAAACTAATTTATTAGGTAGAAAAAAATAGTTATAATTACTAACTCTACAAAACAGTGACAATATTTAAATAGAAAATTATTCAATTCTTGAATATACTATCTCGAAGGATTTTCATAAGACGTCATACTTAATAATCCCAGGAATTTACCTACCCTACTAACCCTAAATATACCTGCTTACCATACTAAGATCATAATGAGAGCATCTAAGATGACCAATTTCGCACATTAAATGCAAAGCACCCCTGAGGTCAAACTAAGAACACTATGGAATTAAATTATCCCTTAAACGTTCTAAACGACTGGTTAGATAAACTCTAGAACACATCAACAATATCTTATAACCGACCTAAAAACCAGTAATTCTGTATAATTAGGGACATTATGCAAATAAGAAACAGAAATTACACAGTTCAACCATCTTAGACCAGGGGCGGAACCAAAATTGAAATTTTTAACTAAAAAGAATAATGGATGAAGGAAAGCAGTGAATATATGAACTGGGTTCATTAGCCTTCTGATTTTGGCATCGATTTGGAGCTAATGACAATCTTTAGGTTGTTGACCTGGGAGAGGTGATTCCATTATGGTCTTTCTGTGTTTGATGCTTGGGCAATACAATAGGTTTTTAAGGGCTATTAATTGGATGGGCTTGGTTAACATATCGATTGCGATCAACTGATCGTTCGTCGATTTTTTAGTTCATCGCAGCACAATCTGAATTTGTACCTATCGCTAATTTTCGAAAACTTAGCTTAGATTGAGCACACATATCAGATCCTGCATCAGGATTTGTGTAATATGCATATGAAGAATGACTTGTGTTTGTGGATACATGTGAGTAAGTATTTACAAATAAGTTAGTAACAAATATGTTTGATGAGACTTTTCTGTTCTTAAGTGCGTATTATTTCAAATTTTAAATAAAAGCGCCGAAAACTATGGTAGCAATGTTGTATTTTAGAACAACATTTTTTTTTTTTATTTCATGTTTATGGCCTTTGCTACTAAGGCAATTAGTCAGGACAATTCTAATTTTTCATGATGAAAATTCCATGCCTGAACGGGATTTGAACCCGAAACCTTAGCAACACAGGGCACATGTGTTACCACTACTCTACGCCGGTCGGCTACAACATCTTAATGATTGAGTTAATGTAAGAGGATGGAGTTCCACCACATAATCTGCAAAAGGATACAAACTGTCAAAAGGTCGTACCAGCTGATCAGTTGGCTTTGACTTTGATATTTTTGGCTACAGGCGGTTTATTTTCACCTAGGATTTGAATTTCTTATTCCTTGCGCCCATAAAGTCTTTTTGAAGTAAAAGAAGAAAACAACTAAATGTATGACCATTGCAAAAAGTATGTTAAAAAGTCGACGCATCCTATCTGTCCATACAAAATGTATGAGCAAGTATGTTTGATGTATCTCAAAAATGTATCTCATACAAATTCTGATACTCATGCCCAATCTAAACTAAGCATAACACATCACTTGCATTTGTGAGTAATCACCATTTTGCATCGTTGAAGAAGTGCTTATAGAAGTAAAAAATATTCCGTGGACCCCTGCTGTCATTACTGTGCCGAACATAGGTCCAGCACAAACTGTCCCTGTTTTTAGAAATTTCCTTGCATTTCCACTAGCACATTTAATTTTTGTGGACAGTTCACTCTAGGATATCTGTAGTACCCATATCTCTATAACCTTGCGGGGTACAATGTAAAGCTCCTCTGGGAATCTCAATCAGTGATCGGAGAAGTGTAAGTCGAGTGTATATAACTATATACACTCGACTTTAGGAGCTACAGGAAACTTCCTGTAGCTCCTAGGTGAAGTAAACGACCTCTACGAAGTATCGCCATTTGGTTTTTTTCTTTGGCTAGGATATTGACTTCCGGCCAAAATTTTTCGAACCGCCTAATATTTTGAAAAATGCGGCAATTCTGTTGCATACCTGTAAGCTTACAGACCAAATCTATAAGAAACTGTCCATAACAACACATAAAACAACTCCTTAGATACGATCGTCTATAGCTTACAGATTTTCCACAGAATTGCCGCATATGTTTGGCCAAAAGAAGTTGAATATTTTAGGCAGATACTTATTTGTGAAAACCTGTACCCAGGATGTTATCTTGTTGGTTACTCTTCATGTTTCACATCCACATGCAGTAGCAACAACACAAAGTACGAAAAAAATGTTAGTACGGAATATACGTAGCTTTGTAGAATGTAGAGATGGAGTATATTTGTGACTTTTAGACTTTCCTGAGTGTGCCAAAAGCATGCCTGACTCTCCGGATACGGTTTTCAGCGTCAGACAAAGCTCCTCCTTGACATAGGTCAATTATAGAATTACATTGCCGAGGTTGATGTATTCATCCATTTCTTTAATAGGAGAACCTGCAACAATAAATTGATTTTGATTAAGCGTATTTAATATCAACGATTCTGTCCAGTGCTGTAGTCGTAAGATCAGCAGAGAGTATATGGTACATATATCGTATAAAAGCAGAGGGTATACCGTCTGCAAAATTTTAAATGAGAGGAAGGTTGATACACAGCATCACACAAGCATAAGATATACGCAATTCATTCAAAACAAAGCAGCAGATATCCTTTTTCCAGCACGTCACACTGACTACGTGGCTTTCAAATCTATACCCGGCGGCCTAAAAACGGAGACTTGCCTTCTCTGCCCCTTATGCCCCTATCTAAGCGTTGGGATCATATTATTATTATTATCCTTCTTCCAGAATCCTTATTTCCTTCGTCCTTGATAATGGACTTCTGTTATATTTCAATTTATTTATGCGGGTTATTTAGAAAATACAATTAATTTAATTTTACTTCTGTCAGGAGAGTTTGAGAAAAACTACTTTCGAGTTTAAAATTACTACAAAATCATGAAATAGATTTTGTTATAATTTTTGACCGAACAGCATCAATAGCTATGTGCATTAGACATAATTTTATACCGGGTTTTTCGTATAGCGTATAATAGTTTTTGTCGTAATTGTTTTCACATAATAAATATAAAAATTATAGCTGACACGACATCCGTTAAAATTAGTAAGAATTATGAACCATAGTTTAAATTATAATTCAATTACATTTTATGTTGAAAGGTTACTTTCAACATAAAATGTTATACATAAGTATAACATTGTGATTGATAAATTTTGGAGGATGAATTGAAATAAAACCGTAGCGAAGTCTTCCGTTGTATGCGAGAATGTTAGAGTCCGCCCATGTTATTCGGAGGTTCAATTTTGCACCTTGTCTTTCGTATAACTACCCAAGTGAGGGATAAGAAAGTGCAATTACATGGTCTGGTTGTTCTCGGCATGGATTAGACTGATATTCATCCAGCAGAATGAATCCGCTGCTGAACTCAGGCGCCACTAATCAACTTTCTTACAGTGCTCTAAATATCAAACATAAAATAACCAAGAATAAAACAGGAACTAAATTAGAGCAATTACTTGAGAAGGAAAATAAGAATCTCTAATTATTTACGGATTAGACAATATCTAAAATTAGTTGGAATTTCAAATAATTAAATTTTCTTCGTCTAGTTTAAGTACATTTTAATGGTACTTATTTATGGGACATGTGTCTATAAAAGGAATACAGTCTGTATAATAAGACAAACTTGCTTATAATTCAGAAGACCTAATACGCCCGATAGCAAAAATTGTTTAGTTAGTGTTTTGTCTTTTAGTAGTGCGGTTGTGTAGAATTTACATGCTTTTCCAACGTTTTGAAGCGGTATTTTTATGTACCCACCCAAAAGAGCCAAAAATGTCCTTTTCAAATGCAGGAAAATATATGCACAAGTTAGTAGACTTTGTGAAGTATTGGGTGAAACGGTAAAAAATGTTGAAGATTTACCTAATCGTGGATTAAAAAGTGACCACTAAAAAACAAAATAAAGTGATTTTTAACGTTTTTAAAAATAATCCTATCGTTAGTTATCTTTACATAAAAAACAGGCAATTTTGTTAAAAAAGAACATTAAGATAAGTTTAGTGACCTGAGAAGTCGTTTAATTGAAAATGGTATTATATTCAGGAGCACCAAACAAAAACCATTGTTATCTGTGAATCATGTCGATAAACGACTCGCCTGGGCCAAGGAAAATTTAGACCGCGATTGGAGTGATGTGGTTTTCTCTGATGAATGTAGTTTTTACATAGGGGGAACATGTAATATAAGCTTCGAACAAAAAACGTTCAAAATTTGGATCAGCTTATTATACAGACTACCTTTTTTTTTTTTTTTTTTTTGCACCACATGTATTGTTTTGGGAAGAAAATCTTTAATATTTAAGACTCAAATCTTATTTAGTAAGCATTTCAACAATCAAACAGCAACTACTAGTGCTCAGAGCAAAAGAAAGAACCCAATGCATTGTATTTAACTTTGTCAAATAGCATGGTGTATTCGGATGTTTTAATTCTTAAACCACGTATGTACCTAAAGAAGGAACATGAAAGAACAGAAAAAAGTAACAAGTCAACAATCATAAATGAAGACCAATAAGCAAGTTCCACCAGTTCAATCACCATAATCAACGGCACTCTTATCGCACACCTTACCGGTTATTTTAGGATATTAGCTTCTTCCTGGGCAAATAGCTTTATTACACTTAGTTCTGTTTAAACCCTATTTTATTAGACATATAGTATCTGACGTAATGTTATTGGGCTCATAGTGCTCAGTTTAATAATTTGTTAATTGAGGTTATATATAGGTTTACATGATATCTCCT
Organism: Liopterus haemorrhoidalis; assembly: GCA_963971575.1. Lineage (NCBI taxonomy): Eukaryota > Metazoa > Arthropoda > Insecta > Coleoptera > Dytiscidae > Liopterus > Liopterus haemorrhoidalis. The sequence continues at coordinate 30,004,559 of OZ020615.1, forward strand.
TTTTCAGATTTAACAGTTCACATCTAGGTAAGAAAAAATTTGATAGAAGACCATTAAACAAGAAGAATTTAGAGGATATTATAATTAATATGAATAACTTGGTACAAGAACTAGTATTTTGCAAAATTGGTTGAGCGGGAGTGACTTAATGCCTGTATCGTCAATATAATAATGCTCCACAACAACGTTTAATTGCCGTAAAAGAAACTTGCGCTTCGCAGTAGATGTTTTCGGGTCATGGGTTGTAAGCCCTTAAAGATTCAGTGCAAAATCATTCGATGTGCTTGTTTTAAGGCTAGAAAGAGTAGATGTCAACTGTAGATGTCATTTCAGTTATTCTTGCTAAAATAAATAATTTGTCATTTTTAAGTTTGTTTTTATTTTGTGTTCACCTATGTTATAATGTACATTGACTTTTGACTGTAATGATGAATTTAAACACCTGCACTTTATCCCTGTGCACACTATATCGCATTTCTGTTTTGTAATTTTATTTTACATTTGCTCAATAACGTTCCGCCAGATACTATTTGCCTAATAAAATAGCGTTTACAAAGAAATACGTGGTATGAAGCTATTTGCTATTTTCTTCAAATAACTATCTACCTACGACATATATACAAAGGTAATAGGACGAAACATCACGTGGAGCACGTAATTTTCATGTATATAATGGAGACAGAACCGGATTTGCGCAATGGTTAACATTGACAGTTGCCTAGGGGCGCCAACCAAAATGGGGCGCTTCAAGTTACATAATTTATAGAAATTATTTATGCTGTGGGTGAGGGAGCGTAATATTATTTTCGGTCTAAGGGCGTAAATGAAGTAAATCCGTATGTGAGTGAAGATCTAGAAATAGAGAACTTCATCCGTTATTGCGGTGTGCTGAATCATCATGCTACTTTTATAGTATTATACCCTACTGTTGTTAACTAAATTCTATTGTGCTAATACGATTTACATGCTTTTCCAACCACGCATGTAAGGTTTTGCTGAATAAAACCTCCACATGAATACTAGCAGGGTGTGCACTATACTTTTTTTTTGTCATTAAATGCTAATGTTACAAAATGCCTGCATCTATAGTGTGTTCAAAGTGAATTGACATCGGCGTAAGCAAATGCATGTGGTTGCTATATGATCAGTAGCAACCAACAACCAATCAGAATTTAACCCCAACCAATTACCTCTAGCCACAACCAATTAGATCGTAGCCTCAACATATTAGGGCACAAGAATCTAATTGTCAAGCAAATAATACGCCATGTTTACTTAAGACGAAAGAGCGAATGCAGAGAAGAAAATTATAATAAAAGAGTTTTAAAATGGGTTATTAGCCAACCCCAGATGAAGATAAAAATTGTTATACTTATAATCATTGTCATCAGTAACTGAAAAATTAAATCATGTTACGAAAACAAATATAAATATTATAAGGTTTGTTCAAAAATATTCGGACTAGTAGGCTTATTACCCCTTCGAAATTCCTCTTATAGCAGATACTAGTGATGGGAATTTCGGCTCAGTTTGCGGAACCGGATCAGTGGAGGTCGTTCAGTTTGTTGAGCCGGTTTATTGATCCGGCTCAGTGATCCGGTTAAGTAAACATGTTTCCGAGACACAGGTCGGTCGTTAGTTCGTAGGTAGAATGTCGCTTACAGCCGGTTCTTGCAATATATGGACTGTAAACATGATCCCGAGACACAGGTCGTTCGGTCGTAGGTAGAACGTCGCTTAGAGCCGGCTCTTGCTTAGACCCGGTCAGTTGTCGGTCGTTCGCTCGTAGGTAGAACGTCGCTTTGTAGGCACTTTATGTAGCTACTGTATTTTAAACCAGATGTGTTAAGTTTATGGCGATGTTTATTGCCCTTATAAATCGGACATCTGGGATTTGGGCAATATTTTTAATATTTTTGTATAGTATGGTTGTAAGAAAATACAGACTAAGCCTATTAGTTTCAAATAAACTGCCCTACAAATTGATGACAATAAATAATACACTTTATAATAATACATTACAAACCTAGTTCTCGCGAAGTTCAACATGACATCGATCCAGATCCGGATCACTCCAGTCACTGCTCACAATCGCCCGACCAATCGTATCCTTGAAACTTGAAACTATACAGTGAGCCGTGAGCCGGTTCATTTCAATTTGGTAAACCGTGTCACTTCGGTCAGTGTACTGAGTCGGCTCAGTGAGCCGGTTCGTTCATGAACGACCCATCTCTAGCAGATACACATTGCTGTCAACAACTTTTTCACTTCTGGGTGCATTCGGCGTAGGTACTTTTGATAATCATTCTTAGCCTCCGAATTTTCTTTCATCTCGTGTATTGTCTGGAAACAAATTTAACGAATTCCTCAGTTTTGGAAATAAGCCATGCTGGACAAAAGTCATACTGGCATGTCAGTTTAATATGTTGGTTGATGAATAACAGTTACTTATTTTTTGGGACGTCCACGGGTGGTTTTCTTTTCAGTCCAGATCCTGTTGCCCGTACCTTTGAACCCACAGCAAAATCTGTTTTCCGGTCTGGAACACTATCATTAGCACGTAAACCGAACTGCGTGCGAAACGCCCTGATTACAGATTCGCCATTTTTGAAAAAAAAATCTCCACTACTAAGCCTTGATGCTCACCCGACCACGGCATGGTGACGACTGAAAACTATATTATGTACCCTACCTAACGCAACGGGCCGCACCTTTCTACCTGCTTTGGGGACCACTGTAATTTTTCGAAATGTGGGAGTTATTTCTGCCGCACCCTGTACACAAACAATAATCTTAACTTGAGTTAGGGATAACATTAGTTAAAATCTTTAACTGGTTCTTTAGCAACCGGCCATAAGAGTCGAGGAAGACACTTTGTGCAATACTATTCACGCCTAAAAAATGATCAAATTGTCTTAGCAAAACGCGTATAGTATTCCTACTTCTTTGCAACATATCAATAAATCTGTTGCGGAGTGGCACAGAAATTGTGAACCTAAATAAAATTTTCGTCAGTTATGAAAACTGAAAGTCAACCCGGCCTTTTATCCGGCTTTGTCCTATTTAAAGGGCCTAAACTATACTCAAAACACGTGGTTGGTAAGATGTTGTATAACATCTTATCAAAATGCTGTTGCTAGTTGAAGTAGTTCTGTTTCCATCTTTCCATGTCTGAAACAAACAGTGTTGTAATAGATACGTTTAAACAAATATCTAAGATTCTTAAGATAAAAACCATGCTAAAAAATTTTGTATCTAGATACAGCTAGATACTTTTGAAAAAAATACTGAAAATGAAAATACCGTATAAAAACATGTTTAAGAAATTAGGTTTTTTTGAAATACATACAATAGAAATACAACAAATAACAATACATTATAATTAAACAAACAGAGCTTGTTAATCAGTATTATGCATGCTGTTCAAAAATTACGGTGATGTCACAAAAAACCCACTAAATTCAAGGTAAAACACTATTCTATGGAATAATTTTTTACTAAATAACGTATGTATTATGTCAGTCATATGTACTAACATATAAGACTAATATTAGTCTTATAGATACGCAGCTATGTTCTTGTTAAGAGAATGTTGATTTCAATCAAATTTTAGCTCTAATTTTTCATCACTAATAAAAAATTACTGAAAACTCTTTTTGACATTCCATAAAATTTAATTTACAAACAAAATTTCAGTTGACATTCTGAGGCTTCAAAATTAAATTTATATTAAATATCGAAAAAATAATGTATTTATACGTCCTTTAGGAAACACACCTACTTACCTTACTGATTTCAGTAAGGAAATTAACTTAATATCCACACTAGATTGGCCGGCCCTTGGGTGAGGTGGACTACAGCCAGGCCTCAAGTGATAGAATGCCTCAAAAAAAAATATCAAAATGTACTTTAAATCACTGAATACTTTTTTCTGAACCAAGGCCTCACAAAATCACAGTCCACTCTCAAACTACTTGTATGGATATAATTTATCATACGTTTTTAGTAAATTAGTCATCAATATAGCAACAATATTTATTCAAAAACTTAGTTTTCGTTAATAATGACTCATTTTCCTCAATTGTTGCATATAATACCTATTATTTTTACGGCCGTTCAAAAGCTATGAAAAACGAGTAAGAATAACATTATTTGACATTCCATATAAATTTAATATGTAAATATCAGATTTTTAGATTGAATTTTGCTTAAAGCAAAAATAAAATATTCAAAATGACAATTTTTATTTAATAAACTATTATATCAGCTCGGTATCCCGGTATAAAAATAAAGTAACGAACAAAGTATCTGAAACACAGATAAATTATACTTAAATTTAAATATCTAGATACGGATACAGATACATATTTCAAAAAGTATCTAGTTTGTATTTAGATACTTGAAAAAGTATCTAGTTACTGTATCTAGATACTTGTAACTCGATACATTACAACTCTTGAAATAAAACGCGTACTTTAATCAGGTCTATCAAAATATCGATGGGGCAAAAATATATGAATTAGAAGTACCACTATAAAATTCGAAAGAAATGATTTATCAAAATGAATTGTCAACAAGAATCAACTTACAAATGATGGTACATCTTATCATGCCGCCAGGTTGCACTCTACTTAATAGATATTGAGCTTCGCGCGCATTCCTGTTATATATTTTGTAAACCTTTTTTGTTATTAGCTAAATAAATTTATGAGTAGACTGAAGGAGCATTAAATACATTGTAATATTTAAAATCAGGGTATTCACAGTAAATCTGATATAAAATATATGAATGGTACAATTGAAAATATTCAGTACTCTTGATAATTTATGACTCGGGAACAAAATATGCTAAATATGTACGCCTTAGGAAAACAACTTTTATAAAGATAAAAGTTTTCTTTCCTTAAGATTTAAATTGCAAATTTTTAAAATATCTAAAAGAAGCAAAAGCATTTTATGAAAGATCGAGGTTCAGCTTTACAGTGTTCAACAATCAGCTTACAGTATGAGATTATAACGGATTGATAGTAGACATCTTTTTTATAACAGTCGAGAATTTTCTATTAGCTGTATTGATGTTTTTGCACTTTTGAATTCATTTACATAGATTTAAAACGAATAAAATTACAAATAAACGATCTACTGTGGATATATTTTCACATTAAATAATCACACTTTGTGACTATTATACATTGTTAGCAATAACTCGAAATAGTCGATAAACCTATTGAACACATTACATCAGTGGCGTAACATAATATTTAGGGCCCCTTGCAGAATTTTTTTTGGGCCGTTTTTGGTAGGCGTTTCATCTTTATCTAGACCGGCCAAGCAACAAAAATTTAATCAAATTTCATTTTTGCTCAATATTTGTATTATGTAAGAATGTATAATGTATACAGGGTGTTTGTTTGAAACGCCGCACCTCGAATAACTCATTTATTTTAAGAGATACAAAAATTTTCTTCAGAAGAAAAGTTAAACTAGACAAAAGGGCCCACTTAAGGACTATAATAAGAATTCTGCATCACTTCCGGTTTCAACCGAAATTGTTTTTTTATCTAGCATTGGGAATCGGTATTTTAATATGTTTTTCTTTAAAGTATATTAAATCATCTTTACAAGGATATCAAAATATCATACTTTAATTTTAACCATTTCAAAAGGGCGATCATTTATTTACAAAATAATAAATAACATCGTACAAAGTTAAACATAGCAAGCTTTGAAAATGATTTTGTTACATAAAAAACCAAATAAAACCTGCAAATTTTCTTGCTTGTTAGTACGAGTTTGATATTAAAGGTGACAACATCAAATCGTTTGTAATTATGGCTTACGTACGTTATTCAAATGAAGAAATAACAGATATGGTTCTGACATTCGGGGAATGTCAAAAAAATTCTGTTAGGGCTCAGCAACTCTACCGAGAAAGGTATCCTGAAGGTAAAGGTTAGAAGACTTATAACAGGGTAAGAACAGCCATCAGGGAAATTCAAGAGTATACCCTTCTAAATGTAATGGAAGAATTTTTACTACAAACGAGAAAATGTGTGGATAACAGCGGCGGTCATATTGAACATTTGTAAATTTTCCTTAGTTTATTACTAACTTTAGTCATATTTTGTTTTATTGTTTTTCCTAGTTACTTAATGTTATATCTTTTTATAATTTAGTTTCTACGATTTTTATGTTATTTATGGTTTTGTAAATAAATGGTCGCCATTTTTAAATGGTTAAAGTTAAAGTATGTTATTTTGACATCCTTGTAAAGCTGATTAAATGTACTTTAAAGAAAAACATATTAAAGTACCGATTTCCTCTGAAACCGGAAGTGATGCAGAATTCTTATTATAGTCCTTAAGTCGACCCTTTTGTCTAGTTTAACTTTTTTCTGAAGAGTTTTTTGTTTCTCTTAAAATAAAGGAGTTATTCGAGGTGCGGCGTTTCAAACAAACAGTCCGTAGGTATATGGTAGAATTCAGAAAAAAATACGAATGGATCTAAAAAATAAGCCTAATTTAATTTTTTAAAAAATTAACTTTGTGTTCTAGCTTGAGAACCACTGGTTTAAAAATATTTTCTTTTAAAATCACATGCCCCCCTTGGTGTCGTACAACTTTCTTGTGTAGTATTTTTTTGTCTCGCTAATACAGGGGTCCCCAAAGTGGTCGATATCGACCCCCGGGGGTCGATATGACATTGTTAGGGGTCGATTCTGGCTCGGGGGTCGATTGGGGGTCTAGGGAAAAAAGTTAAAAACTGTGTAGCTATACAGTTACGTATAAATATTTTAAACAGTTTTTAATGTTATATGTATCATTTAACTTTAAACAGATTCCGTTCCTTTTAATAGATCTTTATTGTACTGATATCTTTTATTGTTTGAATAAAGAATAAACTTATTGAATGTAAATGTTAAATATAAATATCCAAAACTTTCGGAAATGGTAGTTCCCTTTTTGCTAGCATTTCCAAGTTCGTATATGGCTGAGGCTGGTTTTAGCCATATTAATTCCATCCTGACAAAACAGAGAAACAAGTTAGATGTAGAATTCCGTGGCGATTTAAGACTGAAATTAACCTATTTTGCACCCGAAATTGCAAATCTTGCAAAGAGTCGCCAACCACACCCGTCACATTGACAATGACTAGCAGTTTTATTTAATAATAATATTGTAATGCAATTAGATACAATTATATTAGATAAATGTAATATAAATATATATATATATATATATATATATATATATATATATATATATATATATATATTATAATATATATAAATAAACAATATAAGAAATCACATAAACGTATCTTTTGCTTATCCTATTATAATAACGTAATTGTAAAATGGAGGGGGTCGATAAGATGTCGAAAAACTCTTCTGGGGGTCGACAGTTAAAAAAGTTTGGGGACCCCTGCTCTAATAACAAGGAAAATAATGGCGGTGCACCGTTTTGCTTTCGCACTCTGTATATGTAAAAGTAAAAATAAGACATCTAAAATATGAGTTTAATTTTGACAGTAGCTTCTAATTAACAATTTCGTTTCAATTTTCCAAAACTACATGGCAAAGTGCAATGTGCAAACTAGATTAAATGTTTAATCAGAGCTCCCTCTATTTTTTTAATCAAAACTCTCACGACCAATTAAACACAATTTCACTAATCAAGTTAAGGAAATTAAAAATTCTTACAACAATATCTTGAGATATTTAAGAAATTTTCAAACGTATTTATTTATATTACTGGTACTAAAATTAATGCCTGAAGTGACTGCCACAATGCTTCTTAAGTAAATGACTTTTTTTGATTTTAATTTTTACTAAATGATATAAATACTCTATCAGTATATCAAGTCTTCTTTGTAAGTTACAAGAGCAATCTCATCGCCAGCAAACTGTCACTAGGTTATTTTCATGTGAATGATTATGGGAATAAGACAGATGTACAAGAATGAAGAGAAGAGAAAGAGGGTAAGCAAGAAAGACGGGAAGAAAAGAGAGATGTTATCACTGTTTGACGTATAAAACATTACCTACTTACATGTCTTTGTCACCAGCGCCTGCTATACGCATCTACTCACCGAATTTTCTTTCTCCTGGCGAACTTAATAAAGATTAATAGTGGAAGTGTGTCTCGGCCAGTAGAATGTTGTATGTAGATGTCAGGTGGGTTAGAATGGGCCAGTTGTTAGAATTGATTACTGACTGTAACTGGAGAACAGTGGCAAAGTGTATACTGTCGTAAGGATTTAAAATATGGAGTTTTTGTTTGGTTAGGCGTTGATTAAATGATTTGGTAGGGTTGTGATCAGTGTTGGATTTGGGAGGTTTAGGGCTTCACATCGTTATTTAAGTCTGGGTTAGGCTTTAATCTGAGAAGGGGATAGAGTTTTAGACAGGTAATGCTCCCTGAACTAAAACCGAAATCGATAATCAAAATAATTCGTATTTATTGAGAAATTTAAATAAAAAGTTATAATCTGAATAGAATGCAAATTTTAGTAAATACGAAGAACTATGCCGAGGATTTGGCACAGTCCACACGGAAAATAAGAGGTAGACGATAAGAGTGGAAAGGTCATGTAATGCAAATGAAAGAGGAATGAATGGTAAAAAAGATCTAATGAGCAATACTGAATATCCGTCTGTCAGCGTGAGTGTTTCGTCAAAAAGTGTTTAGCCGAGTATAGAAATCTGAAAAACCTGACTCTTAACAGAGAAAGATGTAGTACTCTGAATGAGACCAAAATCAGCACGACTAATAGTACCTAAGAAAAGGGAAAAACATTTGTGTGATGTTTAAAATGTTTTAACAAAATGTGAAATCGGATACATTTTATTTAAAATTAATGAAAACCTTTACCTATATTTTGAATAACATACGTATGTAATCCAGAAAGAAAAATCATTAGCAATAACAAAATCAGAACACAGTGAGTTAACAGAAATCTGCACACAAATACGCTAAAACCGACATGATACTTCTTGTAAGGGTTGTATGACCTTAATTTTTCAAATTTTACTCGTGCCGTCCTTTTACGCTAACGGTCCGACCAGGCCCGCATCCAGGAGATGCTCACGAGCTTGAGACCCACCCACTCATTCAATTGACCCGTTTTTAAAGGGCGTATTTTTCATATAACTGAACGATTGATGTATATAAGTTCTGTAAGACAAAGTTTAGAGTGCGCGTCTTTGGTCGCTCCAATCGAACTCGAAAAGTTTAAAAATTCATTTACCCGTACTCGGCCCTTGTCGTCCTATTTTATTTAACTCGAAAAAGCCTGCTATGTTTTAAATAGGAATTTGTAATGAAACTAGGAATTTTCACCCGGCCAGACCTCTCGAACTGTACTAGATATGAAACTGTTATAAAAAATTTCTTGGTAATGCAAAATAGAACACTATACCTATACAGTGCTTCTATGCAACCCAAACCTATGGAAAATATGTAATTTGAAAAGTTTTAAACGGATTTCTGTCTGACAAATCTTTGACCACCATACTGAATGTAGTCTTAGACAAAAGTTGATGTATTATTTACATTTTAGTATTTTATTTTACCTATATATTGTGTAGTATATACAAATTTAATTGGGTCTACGCGGTACGTGCCCAAAGTGGGCTTTTGTGTACTTTTGATTGGGCTTTTCTATACAGCAGTATAGACTCCGGATTTACTGAACGATTGCTGTACGTTATCTTACCAGCATTTGCGTATTTTTCTTATTTAAGTGCCATCTACGGTTCGAAAGTTGGCTACCAATATGGTAATTCTAATATTTGACACAGCAACTCGAAATATGACTAAGATTTGACAGGCCGAACCATTCTCTCAGATTGAAATACGAAGATGTCATACGCCTTACAACTAATCTCATCGCCATATATTGTCCCTTGAGTTTTAATTTGCAGGATTATATTTGCTCTTACGCATAACGGAGCCTAGATATTCTAGTTTCTTGATCTGGCACATTAAATGGAGTTTACTTTTCAACTTGTTTAAAATTTCCTTCTTTTTGGTCAACCCACGAAATGCACAATAGCTGCCATTTACACGAGTTTTGTGCTTACAAGACGTAAATGACCGTAGTTTTAATGACTCCGGGATCTTTCTATACATAAAAACCCAAAATAATATTGACTTTTTTTATTTTGAAAATTTATTTGTTTTAAAATAAATTCAACAAAAAATCTTAATTAATTTAAAAAGTATTTTTTTTTAGTATAAATGTTAACATGAATTCTCATATTTTCACCTCTTAAGTTGAGGTTGCACGAAAAATAAAAACTTTTCAGACAATTAAGCTGGGTTTTAATTCCTTCATTTTAGCTGGCGTGAAAAATGCCTCATCAAAATTATTTTAATTACTGAACACTCACATCTAAGGTCATAAGTTCATTATAAAGTTGGCAGTGGCTAGGAAGATGGCGGGCATAGAGGTGGCAGCACGAGTCCTCAGTACTCAAAGGACGATATTAAATGGTGATTTATCGGTATTTACTCTGGTGCTGTGCTGAGAAGGTCATCGCCACGCGACAATATAATTTATAACAGCGATAAAAATGCACTACACTCAACCAGAATCAACTCGCACTAAGATTAATGCACAAAGTTTGAGCATTATAGAAATTATCAACACTCCACATATTTTATAAAGTGTAATAATAGAGAAAATTAATTTTTTATGGGATAGTTATAGAAATTGGATTTTTCCGTGAACACCATATATTATTTTCTTATGTGATAGTAGTTAAACTACATACACCGCAGCGAATATGTTGTTATAGTCTTCCTATTCCTACTTCATTACTTTGGATAACATTTAGAATTTTTTTAAATTTAAATACAATAGATTGCGAATAATTGGGCCATCAGTTAATTGAACAAACCATTGTTTGTGTTACAAAGCGATTATTTAGTGCTAATTTGCTCCATGTATTAGAGCTAAAAGTGTTCTTCTGAGGCCTGGAGCAGTTAAACCAAACAAAAGTACACTGCAGACTTTTTTATTTAAATAAAAAACAAATGACCAGCTTTTGTACTAATAAGTATATTACATTGTTACATAGATTATTATGTATACATTTTATCATACATACTATTATTTATATTTTCCTTTGCCGGTTTTGTTTTATAGATTTTTTACAATATGTGTTTCGTGTAAGTATTTTATGATCATATGTGTGTTGTTCTCTGATGGGGCGTTTTTATGTGTTGTGGTATAATATGTTTTGTGCGTTGTGTATTGTATTTTATACATTCTAATATTAAGCACTGGCGGCTCGTGACTATATTGAGTGATAGGACCAATCTCGGGCCAATCCTCTACTCCCCCCCATTTAACCCAAAGTTTTGAATCAGCTCAGCTTGCAGTAATTTATTACCTCGTTTATTACCAATTAAAAAAAAAACACCGACACAAAAATTTTAATGTAGACAAATTTAGAAGTCATTTAAAAATGAAAAATGCATTATGTAATTATTTCGGGTACTTATCTACCTAAACTTATCTACATTAAATGGAAGTGACTTGCCAAAATCTCAGGTAGCAGGTTGTCTTGTAAATCGAATACAATTTATGATTATGTTTAAAACACACCTACTTGTTTTTGTCAACACCTTCGTTGTGTTCTACTATTGCGTTTCTATAGGCTAAGTTCATCTGGGTTAAAAAATATGATTTGCCAAGCATAGAAAAACTAAAAATATTGTTCATATGTACCTTCGATTTCTCATGCATTTTATTTTTTCCCCAGAATTGCACTAAATCCGTAATACCGTTCTTCGTCCATGTTAATTCTCCCCCGAATAAAACGCAAGGAAAAAAAAAAAAAACAACTTGCTTTTCGTCGCATCCGCAAATCCAATTATTCTTTAAGTAATTATATTTCTATTAAATTTTCTTGCCCGTGTTTTAAAAGTAGCGGCAGAAACATTCTGAGTTTTTGAAATGTACAAATCCGGTAGCGGTCTTCCCAGTTGTGTTACTTCGAGTTTTTCCTCCAGGGAATATGAAGACAATGTTTTTTTTTTTCAAAAGGTTACTGATACTGTTCATTTTTAATAGTAACACAAAACAACTCACACTCACACGACACGACACAGTAAAAAAAACATAAAACGCGATGCTTAACTCGAACTAACGTGCAAACGTCTAGCTAGCTCGCTTTAATGTAATTCAACCGCATGAACTAACCACGCGTTCTATTCGCCAACTCTCCGCGGAGGCCCTCAAACCGTCTGAAAACAGAGCCAGTCTGGCTCGTCTGCCTAAATAAATACAAATTTGTGCTTTGTCGCATCAAATGCGTGGCAAAGCAGCGTTCCGTACTTATACGCGTGTATGTTTATTTGTATTTATCGGTATTTTCAAAGAAAATAAAAACTTTTCAATGATTATTTTGTGATGGTGTTGCCATAATTTTGCAATATTAGAGCCATGCTCCTTGGGCTCTTAATGAGGAGCTGCTACTGATATTAAGTGTTGAAGTGTTGTACGGTTATTTGTTTATTGCAGGTGTCACATATTTCGGGTAGAGTTTTTTGTAATATGTATTTGTGTGCTGTATTTGTATGTCCTATCCTAAGCCGTGTGACTTCTATTCGGTTTCTTCTGTTTTCATTTTTTACCCAACTTTATGTTTCTTAAATGGTTGTTCGACACCTGTATACATTCTTATGTTTTTTTCTTTCTTTGTTTGCTTCTTGCAGTGTTTTTTCTTGTTTATTAAATTATTTGTTCTTTCGCTGCTTCTTTAGGTTCATTATCGTTTTTTCTAGGCTTTTGTTAAAATATTCAAGTTCTGGAATTAACTCTGCCAGGTAAAAGGAGTAGAGCGCGACCAAATTTTACATGAAAAAGAAGCATTAGTAAAAAACATGAAAAGGTATGTCATGGAAAAGGTGCGCACCCAGGGGGCGTCACAGACTTGTCCCTCCTCCAAATACGCAACACGTTTTTAAGGCACATATTTGTCCTGTAATTGAACGTGAACCCACAAAAAAAAAAAAAAAAATTGTCTTGTGAGCTAACAATGTAATGTTATAGTGATGATAACTAGGACTGTAATGATATATATATATATATTTTTTTTGTGTATTTTGATGATTGTTAACAGGTGAGCAATTTTAATAAATGTATTAATTTGAGCAGAAATAAAGAAAATCATAAATAAATATGTGAAATCAACCAAATCAACAAATAAGAACAAATTCCGTTAATAATTTATCTGCTCTTATATATGTTATAGAATTATTTTGGCATTTTAGTATATTGTTTGCCTTTAAACTCCTTTCTAATAATAATAGCTTTCCATTGCTAGATGGCGCAACATGCTTTTTGTATGTTTTATGTTGTATTTTGTATGTTTTTGTATATTTTGTCTATGTTTCTAGACCTCCAGCACTATATGCAACCACGTGGTCAATGTTTATTCTCGATTGATCGATTTTATTATACATGTATAAAGAGTTCCTCATTTTAAGTATTAATAAATAAAAGCAATATGAAAGTGTACTGCATAGCATCGAAGGATGCAAAATTAGGAAATTGTGTTCGGGATTTGATCCCTGTGTCTTGTAGGTAAATGCTTTACCATGAAACCTCAGTAACTTTTTTATATGTTAGAAATTATAATATTTTAAACGTATTTATTAAAAAATAAATGCTTCTACTGGATAATGGCCTTAGTAGCTAAGTCAAAAATAAAAAAAATAAATAAATAAAATAAAACGTATTTATTAATTTCATAAAATGTAATAAGTCTCAGAACTTTATTTTGTTATCAGATAATCAATAATTCCAAAACAATATTGTTGAAATTTGTAGGCACATAATGCTATGTTATAATTGTGAAAATTAATTTGGAGTCTCTAGTGTACATTTCATGGTTTCCATTTTATATATGGTTATTTTGGGACATGAACTTTGATTATAGAACATGTGTTACCATTTTAATGAAATTATTTAACATCAAAAAGTTTTTTATGATTTTATGTTGATTTTTTATGTATTTTCTAGATAAAATGCATATTGAAAACATGTTACATAATTGTAAAAAGCAAAATGGTTCACTATACATTAAACAAAATAATTTTATTATGTTTTTAATTACACCGATAATATATTTTATGTACATAATTTACGAGGTTTGATCAAAAAATAACCGAACTAACGGGTGTTTTTTTTAGAGGTATAGAACTTTAAATTGCAATAAAACAACGATGGATTATTCGATTGACATGAATTTTTTTTTATTCGAAAGATAATCTTGTGGCATTACATTAAATCATACCAACAAGACGGCGCAACATGTCACACAGCTCGTGCCACAATCGATTTATTGAAAGACACGTTTGGTGACCGCCTAATTTCACGTTTTGGACCTGTGAATTGGCCTCCAAGATCTTGTGATTTAACACCGCTGGACTACTTTCTGTGGGGCTATGTAAAGTCATTGGTCTATGCGGATAAGCCACAAACGCTTGACCATTTGGAAGACAACATTCGCCGTGTTATTGCCGATATACGGCCACAAATGTTGGAAAAAGTCATCGAAAATTGGACGTCCAGATTGGACTACATCCGAGCCAGCCGTGGCGGTCATATGCCAGAAATCATATTTAAAATGTAATGCCACAAGATTATCTTTCGAATAAAAAAAAATTCATGTCAATCGAATAATCCATCGTTGTTTTATTGCAATTTAAAGTTCTATACCTCTAAAAAAAACACCCATTACTATCATAAAGTTTTATTACCAAAAAATGATTCTAAATTAAAATAGCCAGCTTATAAATATTATGCATTTATAACGCCTTTTCCTCTTTTGGAAGTATTCCTTGTAAACAATTTTGAGAATCGCTACAAGATCGAGCTCTGAATTACCAGTCTCTTCAGCCAGTTGAAATCTATGGCATTTTAACTAACTCTTTTGATTTGGAACACAGAAAAGTCATACGTGATCAAGTGAGGTGAGAATGGTGGCTGAGAAAATGGATTTCACAAAAATCGACCATGCCGGAACCAGAACGAGTTAACCAGTTCTCGACCCTAAAATCGGGTGTTTTGTTCCGGGTAACTGGAACCGGGTATCCGAAACCGGGTATTCAGAATCGGCCATTCGGAATTTGGTATTTGGAATCGGGTATTGTAACCGGGTGTTCGGAACCGATTATCAGAAACCAGGTATCAAAAACCGGGTATGTGGCACCAAGTATCCAAAACCGGAACAGGGTATCTGAACCCGGGTTAACGGATCGAAGTATCCGAGACCGAGTATATGGAACTGGGTTACTGGAAAATTACGAACTGAGCATGAAAAACGGTTTTGGTTCCTAGCACTACCGTGATGTAACATCTATTATCCGTTTTACAACTCTTTTAAGATGGGAACCTATAATAAATTCATCTTGCTTCGCATGTAGTCCTTTTTTCAAAACAAGACATCTTTAGAAACATCAAGTATAGGCTCTATCAAATTATAGTATGCCAGATTTTCATGTATTATCACTCCAAAACATGGGCTTTAACAGAAAAAGATCTACAACAGAGTATTTAAAAGCAAAATGGTATGCTGAATCTATGATCCTGTCCTAATTAATTGTAAATGGTGTAGTCACAAGAATGTAGACCAAGCAGTGTATTCGAAGCGCCTGTCACACAAGAATATCAAACCAGAAATGGGTCAAAGATAGTTGCAATAGATAGATCAGTAAAGATAATCTGGGAGAAACGTATGAACGCCTTAAATACTCGAAACCTTCAGCTGTAGGAAGTTATTAGAACCTCCAAATACTGCTACATTGGCAGTATTGTTACAAACAATGGAGACACCAGCAAGGACATCTCTGCTAGGAATCAGTAAAGCTGGCTTTTGCTACACTGAACATATTCTGCCCATATCAACAAAAGAACAGAACTTCGAGTATTTAACTCAAATGTCAAGTATGTACTATTATACGCCTGCGAGACATGGCTAGTAAATGAACGCTATTCAGTAAATTGCAAATATTTGTCAATAAAAGTACGATAATAGGTATCCACTGGCCTGAAACTATTACCAACCGGGAACTGTGGCGAATAACAGGTCAAACAGAAATCAGGCACGAAGTACATCTACGAAAATGGAAGTGGATGGGACACCTACTCAGGCCCAGGAATCGATAAAACCGGTCGCTCTGGTGACTAGATTTTGTTTATCTGGCGACTAAAAATTGCAGCAGCAAGTCCGATTTCGAGTAACTTTACTACCGAGGGCGAGTGATTTTTTTGTCTGGCTACTACAATTCGTCGCAATTTGTCGAGTTTTGTTTAGGTGAAACGAGATAAATTACCAGACAAGCATTTCAGTGTAACCCTCAGGCAGTGGCGCACCCAGGGGGGCCCTAAGAAGGAAGGAAATAAAAATAAAAACACACAAACATACTAGAAAATATTAAAAATAGAGATGATGACCTTTTTTTTTAGGTCCTCACTTGTATCATATCACGGTTACGGTCATAACTTATTTCCGAAGGGAAGACCTTTTTTTTTAGGTCATCAAGTGATCCTTATTCATAATTTAAATAATTTTATCTTTTGCCTCCCCCAACAAAAATTCTTGGGTGCGCCACTGCCCTCATGGTAAGAGAAATGTCAAAAAGTCCTGGGGCGATATCACGGTCTTGGTCCAAATCCATGCAATATGGAGGTGTTTTGTCCTCTTTACTTCTTTTAGGAGTTGTAGATTCTAATAATGGGAGAGGCAGCTGTCGTGACACCGAAGTAGAACGGTTCTTTATGGAACACAGGAACTCGGATCCAAATCCGAACTTCATAGTTTTCTACCTTTCTACATTCTCTGCATTATGCGCCACCAAGGCGTTGGTGGTCTATCTATCTAGGAGGGAAGTTGTCATCCCGTAGCAATATCTTAAAATATACTGATATCAGCGGAAGATTTTCTGGGAATTGCCAAACAAGATTAATGAAGAGAGCAAGTCCATTGTACAGCAAGATAGGGGACTTATGTGAGTGAGGCCAAAAATCATGTTGGTTCACAGGGGTCGAGAACACAGATAGACACCTGCCTGATTCATTCGTCCACTGATCAATCCATAAAAAAATATTTCGTGTACTTGAAATTATAATCCGCTATTGATTATAAAGCATCAAATTACAATAGAAATTAATATGAGACTTATAAATATGCAGTATGGTAATCCATGTTATAAATTAAGTTCTGCAAATGAAGAGAGTTAGAATGAGGGGTGAGGGGTGTAAAAATGGAGTGGTTTATCTAATACTTTTAATTAAAACTCTGAACGTGTTTTTGATCACTGCCATTATTAATAATATTAGCGATTCAATTTACATAGTGAATGTTTTGAAACTTTACAAGAGAATTTTAGACGGAACATACAAGATCAAATACTTCTTCATTAAGTTTACGAGATAAAGAGATTAATGCAAGGAAGAAAAAGAGAAGTTAGAAACAACATCTTGCTGATTTTACGGTTGTTTTGGATGGTGCAATTATTGCGGCAATTGTCTCGAAGTTATAATTAATTTCTGTATGTAATTTTGACGATATGACAACAATTTGATCTATATCTTTTTAAAAAGAAATTGTCTACTGAATACTTATTTATGCAAGGGCAATAGGACCGTTCGAAACATTTCGCTGACCACGTGTCTTTCATATAGTGCCGGAGCTTTAAGAACAGAACTTAGTTTACCTTTCCATGCTTCACCTGGGCATTAGGAACCTATTATTATTAATTGGATAGGTCGAAGAGACACGCCGACTGAGTGATTGTCATATTAAGAGAAAGTCTGGAATAAGAAAAGCGTATTATAACCTATTATATATTATTTATTATACAGTAGTACAGTGCAAATAATTCGTTCCAAAAGTATCACACGGTATTAGAAATCGCTTTGTTTGAAGTATCTATACTATGTATCGATTACTTTACTATACTCTATTTTTTTTTAAGAACCAAGTAGAGGCGCTGCGAGCGCGGCCGGTTTCACACTGTATTAAATTAAAGTTTATAATTTAAAATTAAATAAATGTTGCGGTAAATTCAAATTTGACGTTTCAAAATTAATGTTTTTAAAAAATATAATTTAAATGCATAAAATTACTATAATTCTTAATTTCTAAATAAATTGTAAAATATAGATAAATGAACAGTTCAATAATTAAAATTAATTAAAAATAAGTTCAATAATTCTATTTTCTTATTTTCAGATAATTTAAAATTTAATTAAAATATATTATACAAACTTGTCACATATAAAAAATAATATAACAATTGAAAATTTATTATTTATATAAAACTAATAAAAAATAATTAAGAAAAATATATAAAATAATATTGTTCTTCACTTAAAGTTTATATTTAATCGACACTATAACACAAACGTAATACGGGCGTAAATACATATAACGGCAACACAAATTATTAATATGACGCTCGTTGACAGCAAAACAACTCTTGTGTTTGGTACCAACGGCGTACGTACATTAATTCTTTTTCAGACAACTTCATTTTAAAATATTTTTCTTAATATATATATTCTAAATTAATTTCAAATCTCTTTATTCACTGGCTTTTATATTCTAACATTATTTAAACATATACCTCCGTTTTACTTATTAGAAAAAATAAGTAGTAATATATTCGCTGTAAACTTAATTTGTACGCCTATGGTTACAAATTTAGGTAAAATAACAGAGACAAATAGAATTGTTAATTGTAATGGTGTAAGTTGAGACAGAAATCTATTTTCTACAATGTAAACTTTTCTACGTTGTTACCCAATTAAAAACAAGATCGAAATAGCTCCTTAAGTTCATCTAAAATCAATTCATCGAATATCAATTCATCGAAAATCAATTCATTAAAAATCAATTCATCGAAAATCAATTCATTGAAAATCAATTCATCGAAAATCAATTCATCGAATGATCAATTCATCAAATCGTCAATTCATCGAAAAAAAATATTTTGTAAATATTTGAGAGGAATGCCGAGGAGATCGGAAAACCCAAAAACCTTTATTAACAAGACAAATATATTTGGAAAGGCTTGAACTTAATTGAGAATTAAGAACTAACAGTATTTTTGAGTGAAAATATGTAAATTGCGACTAATACCAGGATTTGTAAAATTAAAATATTTACTATTATTAATTCGAATTTTAATATTTTTTAGTGTTAGTTTATTATTATTGAGTGCAGTAAATTACCGATATAATAATTTACCAATTTGAAATTGGTGTCTAATTCGCCCCGACATGTTTCATTTGGTGCTGCTACCTATAGTAGTTGATTTTAGGCTTAGAGTTTCTGGTTAAAGTCAAATCTATTACAACATTACTTAGTATCAAATACCATGAATCTCCGCTAAGATTGCTGATCAGCATTAATATACGTATATCACGGATCGAGTAATAAAATATTAGTATCGATGCCATATTAGTAGCGATAGTATCGTTTCATCCTTGGCTGCACCGTCATATTTTTATTAAATTTGAAAATGAGTCTACGTTTTTATTTTTAGTGAAAATTGTAACTGGCACTGTAATTAAATTCGTATTTTCTGAAGTAGCACTCTACGACTTACTACTTATATGCCTACGTACTTGTCAAGTATTACCGTATTTCCGTATGCCACCCCCTAAATCACTATTCGATAGCTGTTTTTATTTGGCATGCAAATCTACAATTTTTACCACCTTCAAAATATTTCGGGATTATTAATTGGCAATGATCCACAATTTTAGTGAGGTATGCAATTCTGCATATATTTGCTTTAATGATTTAAATTGTACTCTGATTTTAATATATGTAGTTGATCTTAATCAAGTTAATAGTTTAACAACCATGTTTGAAAAGCGCGTATTAAATTAATGAAGAAAAATGGTCTGTTTGCATCATTTTTAAAATAAACCATCCCGTTACTTCATTTCTTCACAAGATTAAATGCCAATTCACTATAAAAAATCACCTCCTCCGTAACCTCTTTCGAAACAGGATAAAGATATTAAATCTTTAGAATTGTGTCTCTCAATCACTTAGTAATAAAATACCATCAGAATATCTATTATAGTGATCTAACTTCTCATTTATACTTGTACATACGTACACTATCTTATTAGCATGCAAAGAGTTATTGATGGTATTACAGGTCTAACAGATAGATTTATATTAGCAGATATATGTGGGAATAAATAATTAGAAACCATTATTTCACTACTGTCTGATTTTCAATGTTCTCCTGGATTTTTAACTGATTTCCATGGTTTTTGTTCAAGCAGAAATGAAGATTTAGTGTTTAAAAAAAGTAGCAACTCTTGAAATTATTGATCACATTAGGAAGCAAAACCGAAGGAAACAAGCTCGACTTACCTGTTTTGAGCTATAGAGGGATGAAATAAACATTATATTTTAAGTTTTAGTTTTAATGTTTTAGAATAACTAATTCTCTAAACCAGTAATTTGGAAACTTTTTGACTGACCCCTAAATTTTGAATTGCGTTTTTACGCTGTAATTAATTAATATGCATAAAGTAAAATTTTAATTTTTAAAATTAGTTTTATTTTTGAAGAAATACAGATTAAAAGAAATTTCAAATTAAAATACAATACGGTCGAAAAAAAGTCGTCTAGATAGCCATGGAATTTATTTTTAAATTAAGTTTGTAACAGAGACGCAGTAAGGAAAACTTGCGCTAGGGGCAAAACTGTGTTTTGGCGCCCTTGGCAAATAAATGTAAGTGATAAGCAAAAACAAGATTCTCACCGCCCAACAGTAGATGGTGAGCAAAAAAAAAGGTCCTCACCTTCCAAAATCCAAGTGAAGAGCAAAAAAAAAAAAGTCCTCATCGGCGCCCTTTTCCTTAGTGCGCTAGCCCCCGCCCCTTTACTGCGGCTCTGGTTTGTAATATCACTCTCCAGTATTATTTACTTTGTCGTCAGAGTTTGACATTATATTTCAAACAAACATATATTTGTATTTGTTTTATAATTATTGAAATTACACATTAAGAGCAAAGAAAGTAAATGCTCAAAAATGCTGTTTATAAAGTAACATGGAAAACGCTCACTCGCAGAGATACGTAGAACAAAAAAGCAATAGCTTTTACCACTAAACTTGGATAAATGTTTCTTACTAACAACCAAAAGTCAGAAAGACTGTATAGTTTAAAAACAATTTTTAAAGGTCCGTCACACGAGAGCTTTGTCAATTTATCTTATTCTGGGATTGTCATATCATTAATTTAATTTATTTGTCGTACAGTGCAGTCAACTACTGACCAACGTCGGATTAATGTTAAACAAGCAATGTATTATCGTACGTATTATAAATTTAAAAATCTTATTATTGAACCGAACAATTTTAATTTTTATCGCGGGCCTCTAAAAATTATCATACGGACCCCCAGGAGTCTATGGACCACCGTTTCAAAATCAGTGCTCTAAGCTAAAACTGTGTTACATTTTGTAATGGAAATAATAATGAATTCATTTAATTTAATTTCACCAATTTACATTATAATAAATTTTGGCTCGATAACCCTTTCTGGGACTTGGCAATTTAAAGAGTCTATTTCAGTCTGTTCGGTTTTAATGCCCATGTTTTAATTTTTAACCTTACGTTCTTGTAGGTCTTTTCCAACTAATTCATATATTTCGTCTTTAGCTTTCCAACACTTTTCCCGGGTGTCTGCTGCTTGGATATCTTTCTCGTTGAATCACTTCCCTGCATTGATTTCGAATGCCCTATCCATCTTGGCCTGTTGATTTTTGTCGCACGAATTATATGTAGAGCTTTAGAAGCTCGGTATTGGGCTCGATCTCGGTCATATATGCACGATGCAAATAGGTTATTTTGAGAAGGAATTCAATACTAATATTCACTTTTTGATCTCACATCAGTTGTCTATGTTCATTTGAGAACAAATGTATATTAATTCAGTTTCAGCTTTAAATTTATAAGTATCGACTATTAGATTTGAATGATGTTCTACCTGTGTGTTCCAGAAATTATAGAAAGAATAGAAGCAACTGGTAAACTATAAAATAGTATAACACAGTGGTTCCCAAACTTTTTCGGTTCCGTGCGCCCTTAATGTGTTAACATTTTCCGGCGGCGCCTCAAGTCAATACATTCAATCAGAGCCGTAGCAATGTTTTCGGCGCCCTTGGCAAATGAAGTAAATTGATAACATTTACTTCCCCAAAAACAAATGAAGAGCAAAAAAAGGTCCTCAGCTCCCAAATTCAAATGAAGAGCAAAAAAAAGGTCCTGGGTCTTCGCGGCAAACAGTTTGGGAAACGCTGATATAACATCTGTATTCAGAAAAAAATGGAAATCTAACCAGAAACCATGGTACAAGTTTTCAAAAATGTAGCAGTTCCAATTGGGATCCCAGTCGTGGTAGATGACAAAAAAATTAAGTAGAAAAGTAAACAACAATGAGTTTCTCGAGGAAGATAGCTCGTAATACGAAATATGATAGAATCAGAAATACAGAGAATCTTGGGAAACAGTTCCCTGGAACATTAAGTAAAACAAAGCCAATTGTGGTATGGAGATGTGTGCAGAATGGATAATAAAAAAGAGTTTTTGAAGCAAGGACACCTGAAAGGAAGTTAAGAGATAGACCAAGAAGAACATGGAAGATGGAATCCAAAGAGAACAGTAAGAAGAGATATGAAATGGGAAGGCACAAGGCCTAGGGCACAAGAAAGATAGAAGTGGCAAGAAATATGAAGGATACCGCTCGAGTAATATATTCAGACACTAACAGCCGAACACAAAAAAAAAAACGATAAACAGGCTTTAGGATTAAGTAAGTACCTAAATTGAGTAAGTAAATTGAATCGAAGTAAAAACCAGTGGCAAAGGCAGACAACCGCTAGACTTGCCCGACCATAAAAACTATCATTCTTTTAATCGCTATTTATGTAGCAAAAAATCTAGTAAATAAGGGCAGTAGTATTTTACAAAAAGAAAAAAAAAACATTATCTAAAACATGGAAGAAAAAAAAAGGAAATAGTTTCTTAAATTCACATTTTATAATAGCTTTCCTAGGAAGAAAATGAAAAATTTTGAATTAGAAAAAGTAATATTAGCTACTAGATTATGCTGTTTATAGCTATTTTATTGTATATATATGTATATATATATGTATATATATGTATATATATGTATATATATGTATATATATTAAATAAAAATCTCGTATGATAAAGTAGTTCTCAAACTTCGCGACAGTGTAATTATATTGCGTGCTTGCAAGTTAAAATTACTCCAAAAGCAACTATATATTACACCTCCATATCGAGTGGGTAATAAATCAGTGTACCAACTTTACTTGTGAAGAAACTGTAAATCTAATTTGGATAATTAAACAAAGACTGCACGATTATAAATCTTCATTTTCATGCGTTTACTGTGAATCGGTATTGCAGAATTTTCTGTGCTTGTGTCATGTTTAGAGGACGATAGTGGAAAGTCTGGTCTGGAGCAACGGATGTGACCACTACATTACTGAATATAATTAAATAATGGAGTTTGTTTTTAATTGCTTGAAAATGGGGTTTAACTCGAATAATTGTTTCTGTGGAACTGCAGTTATTTTTTGCGTAACATTGTTTAAATACGTCTGGTTTGTTACTCGTTTCTGAATTTGCTACTAAATTTTAAATAGTAAACTAAATAATTTTACTGGAAATTAAAAAGAAAATATCTCAATAAATGAAAAATTGTAAATAGCAACAAGTATAACAGTAAAAATAATAAAAGTTGCATATGTCTGGCCATTAACGCCGTTCTTGAGTAAACTGCAACAGTCCATTAAGCCTTTAATAAAATCTAACGTGTTCCATGTATATTTTCATTTATTAAAACAGAAATGTCTGAAATCTGTATCATTAGAAAAGATGTAATCCCACATCGTGAAACTCATATCTTCGCTAATGCTTACGGCCCAACAGTTTAGACGAAATTTACAAGGAAATTACAATAAAAGGAAAGTAGGTACACAGCTTCGCGCAACTTGTAATAAACATCTAATGCCTCCTTACAAGAAAGCAGTTCTATGGAAGACGATAACGGCAGCCTTTGTTTTGCGTAGATTTCGAGACGCCCGTTATATTCAGGAGCGCGACTTAAGATTTTCCTGTTATAGTGTCCTGGTTATAAAACATTTTTAGCTTTTAACGGGGTGACTGAAAATTGTTTGAATATTGTAAAAAAGATGAAACGATACTCTAAACTTATATGAAATTACATTCGATAAATTTATTTAGTACCATCAAATATGTATGTAGTTGTATAAATTATACTGGACGCGATTACGCGGAGGTCATACCCTGCTTCGCGTTCCTAAGGTCCCGGTTTCGAATCCCGGCATGAATAGGTGTATTCGTCCTTACCAGCTAATCTTCATTATAAAGTCGAACAAACTTTAAAGATTAAGAGTTTCCAGAATAATCATCAAATTACAACGATACGAATTTAAAAATATAATAAATCCGATAAATTTGAATCATTTTTACCTTCAGATTTTACCAAACTATGGTATTTATCCCATACTCATTTATGGCTCCAAAGTATGGACTTTAACAATACGAAATGGGCAACACCTCACAGTCTACTTCGAATCCTTACTTTCATCTAAATCATTGTTAAATAAATTGCAAGAAGAATTGGAAAGATTTGGGGTATTGACCAGTGGGAAGATCTTGTTAATTGGTTAATCAAGGCCTTCTTATGAAGAAACCCTGTCAAGTTCTTCTCATCAAGATTATCAAGTCAACCTGACACATGTGCCCAAGAAGAACAAAACTGGACCAAGATTTGTACAATATGTAGTTAATTTTGGACTAAAATCTCAATCAAAGGATGGAATATTGTGAAGATATTTTCACGTACGATAAAATGTAGTAGATACAAAGAGTTACAAATCGCTGATGGGGGCGAAAATGGGGGAGATAAGTCATACGTAAGAAGAAAAGACTTAACACCTTTTTCACCCCCAACTGCGAAATGTAGATGTACTTAAAAACAAAAGGTACCTTGGACAAATTATGAGGAACGAGAAACAGCAGATCCTCCAAATGGATTTTCATTATATTATATATCCTTATAATCCAAGGAAAGTTTATAGAGTACTAGATTAGTGAGAAGTAGAAGAACACCGTGGCTGAAGTATCCCAAGTTATGGTTTGGTTTAAAAACTATTGGCCTTTATTGCAGCGCGATGTCAAAAATTAAAATTAACTTCGTCGCGGAAACGTTGAAGTAGAATAAATCAAAATACCTAGCATACGATAGAGTAAAAGAAGGATTTATTTAAGTTTTGCTAAAACAGTCTGTACGAGAGTCTTCCAGAAACCCGATATTGTTACTATTTATATATTTGTTTGATAACATTTTTCTTAGTTACATTTTTATTATTTTTATTTTGGTGCTCTATGTTCACCACTCAATTGATTTTATAAATGGTATAAATGACAATAAAAATTACTTTTTTGTTTGTACTTCAAATTAGCCTATATATCTATATTTTATAACGGTAAACTAATATTTAAGAAAATTGATTTGTTTATAGCAGTGTTTCCCAAAGGGTGTGCCGCGGCACATTAGTATGTCGCAAAATTTTCCAAATGTGTGGCGAAATCTTAAAAATAAAATAAGCTGTGGCCACCACAATACCGACCGCCATCACAAAGTAGTTGTTTAATTTATGCTGCTTTATCAAAAAATGTCTAAAATAAAAGTTGGTAGTTATTGCTTTTATAGCAAATTTTGTTAAATATATATATTTTTTTCGAAATATTACAAAAATCTTAAAACCGATACGAGTAAACTCTCATTTATAGTTAACCGATTTTTACCAAAAGTTGATCAACTCGTGCCATTGATGTCAAAAGCTTAAATATGAAGTTTCATAAAAATTCTTTTAGCCGAATTTGCTCAGCACGTGTACACGGATCGACAGACAGACCGACAGACAGACAGACAGATAGACAGACAGACCGACACACATCATGTTAAAAATAGTCAAAACGTTATGTATGGACCTCAATTCGTGGAAATCCATCGAAATCTCGAAACGTCAAAATCGGTATGATCACAATACCTCCCTTATATATGTTGGCGGTCGGTAAAAAACTAGCGTTATAAATTTCTTCTTCTATAACGTAGGTGTGCAGCGAAATGTTTCTTCTTTGAAAAATGTGCCACGAGAATAAAAAGATTGGGAAACACTGGTTTATAGAGTCCTTTTCAATGATTTGTTACTATCAGCCACACGCACAAAGTTAGCAGAAATGAGTTAAAATTACTTTAAGATTGCGGCCGATGATAATAAACTGTTGCAACTAACTCTACGACCAGACCAAATATTAAATCTTATAACGAGGCCATGTTTGGATTAATCGGAATAATGGGAAATAATAAATTTATTATTTCAGTTATTAATTTATTACGTGATTGAACTGGGAAATGCCTTTTATTTTACGTCCCCTGATATCTTAATTAACGAACCACCCCTGCCTATAATATAAAGCGAACATATTACGAACAGTTATCGTCATTATGATATCTGACATCTGGGGAGTTGGCTCTCTTCACAGCTTGCTTGTTCATGTTTCTGTAATAATATCTTCATTTGGCGCTATTGAAATATTGTAATGTTTATTTCTGGCAGTTTTGTACAATTGCTTCGACAAACTACTTTATTGAACCGTTGCAACTCGTTTATGAATAGTAATTAGTTGTTAATTGTTTTCAGAATAATTATTCCGAATTTTAAAGTGTAATATTCATAAAGCCAAATATAAATGAATGTCGTTAAAAAAGAGGAATAATTAAAACTCTAGTCATTGTTATGATCAATAGACGCGAGGTAGCATTAACTAATTTTAGAAAATATAATTTTTAATTGCTTCATTTTCGTACATGTTAATTTGTGCAATATTTTATATAGCATAGCAAAACTTTTGCCTGTCAATTAGTGTAGGTCAGAAGTTTTCAAACTGGGTGTGGTGACGCTTTGGGGAAGCACAATAATTTTCAGAGTCGTTGCAATTTTTGAATACGGCGTAGATAGCAGTCACTGTAGTTTTTTAAACATTACATAAACCAAAACAGTACTTTATACTGTATGCACATTAAGATCGGATATAAAATTAAATCGTGACTGTCGTGGATCACTAATAAAAAGGTTGCCTAAGGAGCAAAGGACATAAGCTCAAATCCCGGACTGCACTTCGAAACATTCATCTTTGAATACGGTACAGTTAATTCATGGGTTGACTCATTCTAATGTAATTAATGCTTAAATCTGAATAAACAGGTGCCTGTAATTGGTCGAAACGTAATGTTGACCACATGAATTTCATATATATAATACCAGAGGTTTAGAAACAGAAAACTCATCTTCCTTATATTAACTTTTCTAGCGTCTTTATGCACTATTTGTCTTCGTTTTTCATCACATATTCAATATATTCCTTTTCTTTATGATATTAGTGTAATTATTCTTACTTAATCCTTAAACCTTACTACCTTACGTTGTAAGGGTGTAGTCGAGTTAATTATTTTCCATCGTTCTCTCTCTCTCTCTCTCTCTCTCTCTCTCTCTCTCTCTCTCTCTATATATATATATTATATCGTGGTCTGTTCTTCCACTTTACATCTCTCTTCGCAGTAGGTGCTTATGTTTCTTGTTGCCAGTTTTTCTCGCTATTCATGTTTTTACTTTCTTCGCTGTTCTTGCTATAAAAAATCTTTGTATTCGTCTATTGTCTACTATTTTGTCCCAATCAGCCATTCACAGTTTATATCAAAAATACCAATTTTATGATATGCAGTTTTGTTTTCATATTGCAGTTAGTCAAAAAATTTTACTAAAAACACAGTTTTGTGGTCAAAATTGGTTGAAATGTTAAAATTAAAACCGCCTGTGTCACTGGACTTTTTAATTGAAGGGGTAAGTGGATGAAGGTGTTATGTAGAATTTTTTGAAATTTCGAAATTTTCGTTGGAAATTGGTTATATAAGCTTCTTTTATCCTGACCACAACACTCAGTTACAACTGCAGTTACTATGGAAGTATCAAGTTTCCAATTATCTAAATTTTGGAAGATACAGTTAGATAAAGGTGTTATGTACAATGACTTCAAGTAGTTTTTTTAGGTATCACACAGCGAAGGAAAAAAAATCAGTAATTTGTGGAAAAATTCTAATTCTTACAATATAATAAATTTGACTGGCTTTCAACTGATAGACAAGCGGAGGGATAGCGGAAAATAAAAAACACAATAGCTTACTAAATGTCAATTAACTCAGAACTTAAAATTTGTAACATAACACCTTCATCAAGTTGCCCCTTAAATTATAAACTACACTTTGTAACAATTGTTTGACACAGTAAAACAAACACATTTAATATTTGAATTAGATTAAGATTAAAAAATTATAATAGTAACTTAAATTATTGAAACATGAACAGTGAATGTAAATATTGTGGAATTATTTACATTCCAGTTCGTGGCTAAATGCAACATTTGCCGTTTCATAGTTTACCTAATTTTACATCTTTGCGCAGTAATCCAATGCGTTCTTATGGACAGAACAGACCTATGGTCACCGTTACAGTGCGACGCAAGGGGAGTTTACATATAGATACATGCACTATTTGGGGCAAAATAGATGCTTGTCCGAAATGTGGGAGTGTATCAGCATGAATAATCTCGCAAAATCAAACTGAACGCAAGGCATGAAAACAAACAAGCTGTTAGAATTTAAAGATTTATATTAAATATGCAATAAGAATCTTACTTGTTTAAATAAATAAATTTTAAAATTTTATTATTTAAAAATATGAAAAGAACCTTTTTCTTTGGGGAATTGCCAATTTGCCCGTATATATTAGCCGTTCTTGGTTCCAACCATCTTAGATATATTTCTTCTATAATTCCCTATTTCTAAATCGGTCTAGTTTTGTTTAAACTTTTTAATTTTCTTGGAAATCTTATTTCAACTTCTTATTTGAGCACAATTGGTCATTTATTATGTACAGAATATGCTTTATAAATATAATTTTTTACCTTGCATAATTTTAGCTGAAATTACTAGCATTTAAGTTATTAAACCTCTACAGCCGACCCTGTATGAATCATACATACGGAATGCGAGTGTAGGTTAAGCCAGTATTAGAATTTTTCCCTGGGAACACTTGGAAGCTGTTACAACATGTAATTGTTAATATTAATTGTATAGGAGCATGTCTACCTACGTGATTGTTATATGCAGGTACAGATAAGGTGCCAGTTTGACATATATAGCGATATAATGTGTGCTAACTCTTTTTGAATAATAGAAAATTATAATCAAAATGATCTATTTAGATTATGTTGTTTAGTTGCACTTATATGGAAGTAGTAAATACCTGTTACTTATTATGTAAGGATTGTTTTTAGTTGTTATTGTTGTTCATTACCTAATTGCAGGAAATTATTAGAGTGAAATATGAGACATTGTTCTATTATTATTTTAAATTTCTTAAATGTTCTTTAACGTAGATTAGCGTAAATAACCTCAATTAGTTTTATTCAATGGATGTGTACATATCTAGATGTAAATGTAAGTTACATAAGATTATTATTAATTTATAAAAATATTATCTAGGTGTACAACTTTGCTTCTGCCGTTTTTTTCCCGAAATTCGAGGCTTTATTGTAAAAACTGGTTATACATTTATGACTCAAAGTATTGTTCATTGCCGGCCACTACTTTCACCCATCTTTTGGGCAGCATATGAATCCTGCGTTGAAAAAACTGGTCATCATTTGAAGCCATCCACGAATCGATCCAATTTTTTACCTCTTCATATGACCGGAAGTGCTGGTCAGCCAGGCCGTATGCCATTGATCGAAACAAGTGATAGTAAGAGGGAGCAACGTCTGGAGAATACGGCGGGTGGGGTAGGGCTTCCCATTACAAAGTTTTCAGGTATGTCTTTCAACATCTCTTTCGTTTCAAATCATACGGCACCCAATTTTCTTTCCTCTGAATCATTCCCATGTCTTTAAGGCGTTTTGAAATTGCTTGTTGGATCACTCCCAATGATCGTGCCAATTCTTCTTGACTTTGACACGAGTCATCATCAAGAAATGCCGCCAATTCTGCATCTTCGAAAACCTTTTTTCTTCCACCGCTTTGCCGGTCTTCGACGTGAAAATCACCGTTCTAGAAGCGCTAAAGCCACTCACGACACGTTCTTTCACTAATATCGGCCTCACCATAAGTACTTGAAAGCATTCGATGAGCCTCAGTCGCAGATTTCTTCATATTGAAGCACAAAATTAAAACCTTCTGCAAATGACGAGAATTTGGCACGTAAACTGACATTTTCAATCAAGAATAACTATATGATGCAGACACAAATCGACTAATGTTTTTATGGGGTTATGTTGACAGATGCCCAAGTTTATTGCGTGACGTCTATGATCTATTTATTTCGACCACTACTTACCGCAAAGTTCTACATTACTTGCGTGTAGACATTGAAAAGGTTTTAGCTGTATCTTTAGCATTAGCAGTTCCGTATTTACATACAATTTAAATAAGCTACAGCCTCACCTGGACGAACGCCTCACGTTATACGCAAAAAAGCTACAGTTCGAAAAAGATGAAACGTAAACTGGTTGTGTTTCATCTACAATTGTTTGCTCACGGATGTCGTATTGTAATAAGCGTAAAACAAGTAACATCTTCATCAGTCTGTGTTTTCGTAAATGTACTTAGTCCGTTTTCCGTTTTCTTCAATTATTTTCAAATGCAGTATTTTGCATTATTTGTTCAGCGCAAGAAAGGCACATTATGACTCAGCTTATAACTTCAATAAATTGGGTGACTAACCGTTAAATTTCGCAGAATTTCCCAATTTAGGCTCTCAATAGACACGTTCCGAAAGAACCCTAGGCAGGAAGCCATTTGTCCCGATTTTCCACAAAGTATAAAGTAAATAATACCATATAAACTAATAAATCGTAATTGGGGGAAATAACTGGCCAATATACATATTTTGCAAATAAAAAGGAAATACAGTGGAACCTTTATATTCGTCAACCTCCATATTCGTAATACATATTCGATATTCGTCAGATTATGATGACAATTTTTGTCTCCCATATTCGTTAGTATTTTCCGTATTCGTCGTCACTCCCACCGCCACAGACATTCTGGGTTTTGAGTCACAGTCTATTGTTAATGAAATTGTGTGTCTGGGAAGGTCTATGGGTTTGGATGTTGATAATGAGGATATAGAGGAATTGGTTGAGGAGCATGGAAAGAAACTCATCACAGAAGAACTGTTAGAGCTACATAAAGACCAAGAAACGGAAATGATGGAGGTGAAATCATCGATAAAACAGACCCCATAATCAGAATTGGAATTACTATTGGCTGTTTTGTTTTAATTGATAGCAACTCTTGTTTTCAACATTAGCGTTCCTCATTTTCCACTTCTACCACTATGTTTATCTATTTAGTACAATAAAGTTAAAGTTTAAACATTTTTTTTTTTTTTTTTAATTTCTGACAACGAGCTTGGAATATTTATCCCTTAACTAGTGAAGGAATGAAATACACGCAAACTGCATAAGAAGATAAGTCCATTAAAATAACATTCCAACTATTGTGTTATTATGAATATTAACTTTCTGTAGTCAAAATTGGTTTTAGAATTGGTAAATTCTACAGCAGTCGTGGAGAAAATATTATCACCATTAATTGCCGACCACCGTTTTTTAATACTTTCCCTGTTATCCTATCCTCTCCCTATTCCCTGTAATATTATGTAGGATGCAGCATTTATGCTCGTCCCTTATGACATGCTCAAGATATTCTAGTTTTCTTTTCTTTATGGTACCTATGACTTAATAGAGAGGATTGATGATAATTCGTTAACTACTATAATGTACATATATAGGAAATTATAATAGTATAAAAATTTCCATTTGCATCAGTTTTTTCCATTTAATTGTGAGATTTTAATGTCAAGATTATCTACAAGATGTTAAAAAAGGTGGTTGGAAATTTTAAGATGCGTGTAATAGTGACTAACGTGAATGAAAAAGCTTAATTGGGTCGCATTGGGTCGCAAAACGATTATATCAAAAATAAGAGCTATTTTTAAAGAAAACATTTACAAATAAACGTGTGGTGTTAAGTTAACATGTTTTATTTTAATAATGATACAGGTGTTCTAAAAGTTTGCTGTCATAAATAATAAATACAAAATAATAAGTTTTTTCTAAAAAGAAAAAGAAAAAATAATAATAATAAATAAATAAAGACAACATTTCTTTGTAAAGATGTGTGACGCATGTATTCAGATGGATGGGAGACACCTATTGTGAAAATTCTAAAATAAAACACGCTAATTTGACACAGCACACATGTTTTTTTTTTTAATAGCTTATATCTTTGAAACGGTTGATTTGTGGACCCATGTTGATTGAGCTTTTTTCACTTATTATCGTCAGTATTAAACGCTATGAAAATTGCCGACCACCGTTTGTTAATACTTTCCCTGTTATCCTATCCTCTCCCTATTCTCTGTAATATTATGTAGGATGCTGCATTTATGCTCGTCCCTTATGACATGCTCAAGATATTCCAGTTTTCTTTTCTTTATGGTACCTATGACTTAAGGGTAATACGTATTAGAAAGTTAACAACACTATTGATATTTTGTCCCGACTGCTTGATAAACATAGATTGAAAAAGACGGTTTTACTATTAAATGTAAAACGTAACAGCCCTTAAATCTGTTTAATGCAAGAGTACTTAAACTAAATTCAATCAATAACCATTAATTTCCAAGTTCCTCTCCGTTGTCCCCGGAATAAAGCATGTGGTAATAAACTACAATCTTATCTCGGAAACTACTAGAATCTTGTTTAAACTCTCTCGTATGCTATAACCAAGCATGACCCAATCGCCGTACATTCTAGTACTCATTTGTAATCTGTCAAATGCACAGAAATCCTAGTCATGGCATTGTCTTACTCCCGGATTGTATTAACGCTAAGAGAAGGACATACACCGGAACATAGCTATGGTAGCGCCACATCGGCTAAACCAAACAACACAAAAGCAACGATAATCTGATTATTGTAAACAGAACGTTATCACGTGGTTTGCGCGCTGGAACAACAAACTAAATTCTGTTTCGACACCGGTTTAATTGTGTGTGATTTGGAGAGTTACAATTCAGGTTGTTGAGGACACTCAAGGGATGTATGTGAATGTTAAGATATATGTCTTAGCAATTAATCTATTTCCGTTCAGAACAAAGGTTTAGGTAGGTACAGTGCACAGTTACCGGCTACCAGGGCCTCCAAAAATCAGGAATACAATGGGTGCCCCGCACCCGAACCGCTATTTTTTTAGGAAAGTAGGGTAATAAATAGATAATAATAATATTAATGGAATTAGATTAAGGCACTTGTTGAAATATTTTGAACAAGGAAATAATTAAAACAATCGGTTATTATTTTAAAAATTGTAATGTATTGTATTAATACGTATTTCGGCTTACTACCACTTCTTCAGAATGAACAGATTAACATACATAACTGAAATACTCATATATACCAACTAGTAGGTACAATAAACAAGATTGAAATGAAAGGAAAAACCTTAAGGATTAAAAAGGTGTAAGAAGCGGAGATCTAATTAGCACTAATTGCTAATTCATTAAAATTTTCTTCTTAAAAATAGCCTTTTTAATATCTAACGCTTCTAAAATGTCTAGTTTTAATTCTTTAAAACAAGCATTTTTTGTGATATAGGTACCGATAGTAAAATTAGTTTTCTGCATTCGATTTTTAAACTCAATCCCGTTGTTTTAAGGGCGAAAATGTAATAGACGCGCCCGCGGTTCTACCAGCAGCAGAAATATCAATTGAAAATTCAATATTTTTTGTTTCTACTGACAGAGAGAGTAGAAAAGAGATAAATAAAGAGAAAGAACAAAAGTTGAAAAGTATCTGTGCATTGAAAATCGGGTATATTGTAATTTGATTTGTAAAAGATCTTTTTAGATCATTTGATGACACCTTGTATTCCGTTTTACTCTCACAACTGTTTTCTAAGTTACCATAATGCTCCGTTTAAACCAGTGGTTCTCAATGAGAGTGCTATAATTATATGACAACTAAACAAACAATACGTAATCAACCGTAAACAACTAAAAAAATACGAAGAAATGAGGGTAGAGTATTATAGTGCCGCAATACAAAAACTGGCGACCCATGGGACAAATGCGGTTCGCTGAATCTTTTTATGCGGCCCATCAATAAGAAAATATAATGTATACTTTTTTTATCCAGCGTTGTCAATACATTTTTGCCGCTTTGCTTTAAGCTTCTTACACACTAAGTGTATTGATCCCGACGTAAATACGTGTAAACCGGTGTAAACAAGAACTAAAGATCATAAAAAAATATTAATTACAGCAGGAAGTATGCCCCTTCCCCGAATATTTGTTGCTGTATACGGATTATATCAAAATAAATAGACAAGGATAAAACAATGTATGTTGGGTACGAGTAGTTCAAATACTTTATACATAGTTTACATAGAATTGTATAAAATAGATATATATTTGTTTATTAGCTCGCAGTCCCTCAATCGGCGTGATAATTCTCGTCGAATATATATTGTATATAGAGAAACATGCAAAGAGTAATCCTATATTTTTTACAACTTCGTTGTCCAGAGTTTAGTATTTCAAGTTTGGCACACTTTGGAAGTCAAGGATGTAATGGATTTTATGTTTTTACATGTTGACAGTTAAGCCTAAAAAATAGACTTGATAGAATTCTTGGAAATCTAGAAACATGCTAATCCGGGAGTCCTATTGATGAATTGATAGATATAGGTTTGCATCTCACAACTTGTAGAACGGGCGTATAACGAAGAGAATAAATCTTGTATCCTTTTAAATCCTACCTAAAATACGTTGTAAGTTGTAGAATTTAAGCAAAATAGCGGTTATATTGAGTCATTCAGATGTGCACGTAACAAAATTTAGTGGCCGCGAATTTTTTTATATTTATCCTACCATATGATTCACGTGATATTTCGGATACTTCTGTATTCTGTACAATATTTTTTTTTTCCAAGCAATTGGACATTCAAGTGTTAATTGCCTTCATTTCTACTTATCTCAGTTCACAATTAGAACTAATGGACATTTTCGTGTTCGAATCCCGATTCAAGCATGAATGAAAATTGTTTTTCGTGTTATTTGAGTTTTAATTAAATACTTCTAGTGACTAGTAGTTAATTGGCTAAAATTGGTAATATGTGTCAAAAGGAGAAGATTATTACTTTTCATACAAAATTAAAACTAGGACAAAAATTCTCTTTGTGTGTACGGTTGTAAAACAGATGGGAAAATCTTCAGTAATTGTTTCCAATTTAGCTCAAGGCTAAATTTTACCATACAACATATTTAAAAAGAGTTAATAACAGCAAGAACAGAACAATTATAAATTTGCTACAGTTCTTGCGAAATAGCGTACAAATTCAACGCTGAAAAAATCTTTATTTTGCACTGGAGCAAAACAAGAAAGCATTAATTATCGATATGATAAAAATCTTCTTCTATCATAATTAATTAAACACAGTGATCTTTAAACTCGCGAACACCTTTAATAAAAAAGTTTTGTAATTATAATTGCAATCAAGTTGGATGGCCGGTCTAGCGTGCTAAATATAAGGATAATTACATTTTTCTTTTGATGCAAATTCTTTCATCTAGTCGAAGGTGTAATTACAGGAATTGCTCTTCTTTAAAAATTTACACTGGAGAAAAATGACACTACTTGTAGAAGTTTTACTTTAGTAAAGTTTCCTTGTTATGTTCATGCAAATCATACATTTATTAGCAAATATATCAGATGGAAAATAGCATAGTAAAATTAAAAAATTCTGTAAAGTATGAATTTATCACGCATGGGTTTCGTAGATATTCAATTAGTGAAGAAGGCCCACAGATTTTCTGAATGGATGCTTGAGACAACATGTTTTTGTCATTTGTAATCGCGTTAAAATTAAATAGTTTTTGACAACAAGTTTTCGTCTGTTAATCTAAGTATTAACATTTCTATCTAGGTCCAGCCATTTGGCGACAATTTCTACCATACGGACATACTTATGAGTAACTGTGTAAGAATTTCTGAGTAGATGTAAGATTTTATAGTAGATTAGGTTATGTAAGTTGGTTTAGATAGATCAGACAGATTAGTTTATACAATTGTTGTAAACAAGGACGTAATATTAAAGATATAAGTATATCGTTCAATATCAATGGGTTCTTTGTGATCTAACAATCTAATTGTGAAGTTATTTTGAGTCTTCATAAAGCCTTTATCGAAGTATTTATTGAGTACATTTTTAATTATTAAGTACCTACTAAATAGTGAGGACTGCCAATATGAGTAGATTTCAATGAATACGAGAAAAAAGGGTTCTATAAAAAGGGCCAAATATTTGAAGGATACCTTTGTTTTAGTATTGTCTATCGTTCCAAATTTCAAGATGAATGCGAATCTCGACTAGAGTGGTTGTTGTCTTTTATTTTAGGAAAATTTAATAACCTATTGAAAGAAAATATTGTAAGTTTTCACTATTATTATTAATAATAAAATGCTTTTATTATTAATAATAATAAAAATTTACAATTTTCTGTTTTAAATGATCTGTCAACGTTCAATTACATTCAGCATAGCTACGACAAACTTGCATATTCACTGTTCGTGTTTATGAGAACTCACTGTGTGTGTGTGTGTCTTAGATTCTAGCGTTACACTGAATGAACTAATGGCGTAAAACCTGAAAAGCGTGGAGGAAAAGACAGGTAAAGAGTTAGTTAAAAGTTTTGGCGCACAGCAACAATGGCTATTTGCGCCACAGCCAATCTAAATGACTAGATTATATATTAACAACAATAAATACACAAACAAAATCATATATACATGCTCAATAAAAGAAACCCTGCTCGGACAAACACAAATAAATTACAATAAAAGTCAACTGAACAGACGCAGGGTGATGGTGAGAGACTGTAAAGGGACCAGTTACCATTAGATATCGCAGATCAAAATAAATATGCTGCGAAATTTCAGGCATAAATCAATAAATTCGATTTCCCCAGGAAGAGTATCAGCCTGTCCATGAGTATCGTGTCATTACCTAAAGAAACTGACAGATGATAGCACAGGCCTAATCTCTCCCTGACATACTCGAACTGAATACACTTACTTACTACACGAATTGTATACGGAGTTAAAATCTGTATCACATACAAATCTGTATCTGTATACTAGTCAGCAAACAATCAGATAATTTAATGTGATTTGTGATCCACTTTCCGTATAAGAAAAGATGAAGTGGAAGTTGGTATACAAGTTATTTCTATTTAATATTTATTTGTTTCTATGAATGCCAAAAGCGAGATATTTCACGTGTATGTTATTTACCCAGTTAATTTATTACTCATTTTTGCAAATTTGTCAAAATTATATTATGAATTGTAAGCGTCCCCTTGTAAGGCATTTGTTAAAGATAAGAAAACACTGATCGCGAAGATATAAAACAAACATTTCAAGATATTATCTTGAATGTTAAAAAATAAAAGCGCATTAAAAAGTATATTTTAACGTCGTTTAGAATTATATTTCCCAGTTAAACTTTTGTCTCCGAAGTTGTTCTTAAAACAAAGTTGTGTTGTTAAGAAAAGAGAGAATCCCCGCTCAACCATTACTGAAGGCTGTTGGTTCATTGCCTCTTCGCTTCTTCCTGTAAAATTCTCTTATCTTCTCGCATTTTCATACTCAATTACAGTCCTTTAAACTTATTACATTTCAAACTTTATACTTTGTCATTTTTAGATGATGTGTTTTCTTTCAACAACTTTATTTTTCATAACATCAATAAGCCAATAAAATTTTATCAATTCAAGATAAGAGTTTATAGGGATACCAAGGAAACAAAAAATTGTGATAAAATTGCTTTTGTTTACCGAACAATCAATATGGGGTGGATTTTAAACAAAGCCTTTGTGGCAAAAAATTTCCAATATTCGATGGTTATATGTGGGCTGAATTTTATCCACGTGAAGTATATTTGGAAATTGTAAATAATGTTGAAATGATATTTAGTTAAAAATAAATCTAGTACTATTTGGTGAATAATGTTGATCTAGATTAACAATTGTATTAGATTTTCTGAATTTGCCAAAAACCTGCCGAAGATTGATAACGTTCAGTTATAGTCGAGTCGTCTAATCAAAGTAATTCGTCATATTACAGACACAATTGACAAACTTAGTGGCGAAAATATGGATAAATCATTTGGAAAAGATAACCAATGTGTTTGGTATGCTGAAATGTCAAAATATAGTAGG
Organism: Liopterus haemorrhoidalis; assembly: GCA_963971575.1. NCBI lineage: Eukaryota > Metazoa > Arthropoda > Insecta > Coleoptera > Dytiscidae > Liopterus > Liopterus haemorrhoidalis. The sequence continues at coordinate 30,043,065 of OZ020615.1, forward strand.
CGTGAAAAACAAACCAAGCAGTTGTTGACAAAAAAATATGAGAATTGCGAGTTGAACAGATTCTTAAAAAGTAAAAAAAGATAATTTTAAATTGAAGAAAAAGCCAAAAATCCACAGAATTTGGCATATCTGGAAAGAATTTATTTTATAGGAAAATAAATATTTAAAAATTTAGGTTTGTATATTTTCGAACAATCAAGAATATTATAAAGTTATAGTCCACTCAAGATCATCGACACAATGGTTATTCATTTTCTTTTGAATTATAAACAATTATTGCTCTTAATTTTAGTGAAACATATGTAACTATTGAAGTCATACTTAGTTTTGTGCTCGATAATAATTTTGAAGTTTTACAATTTTTAGGTTAAGAGTTCTGATATTTGAAATGGCGTAATTGCATTGTTTAGTGGACCCTGCTATAGAAAATAATATTGTTTTTCAATTGTTTTGTTACCATCCATTTATATACATATCTGAACTGCAACAAGAAAAAAATGTTGTAAAGGAATAATAGTAAACTGAACTGCGGAATTATTTCATTATTTCGTAATAGTTGAAATGAAGAAAATTTTAATGTGAAAATGTTTTCTTTAAAGGATTTAGCAGCTTTAATTACATTTTCCATCAAAAAACTGATCCTTCCATCTAGAGTTAAGCACCCTATTAGGATATCTCTAAGCAATATCCTAGCCAGACTTCTATCCCACGGGAACCTTATTTGCATACAGATAGGACGTGCGTAAGATTGACCCGAACGTTTGACAAGGTCCTTAGTTCTGAACCAGACACAACCTAGTCAGTTGCAGAATGCAGGACCGTAGTAAGGACAAAAGAGCTCCACTTCTAATCCCAGCATAATAACATCCCTCAGACTGTGACGGGACCGAGAGAGAGAGAGAGAGAGATTGTTCTAGATTTAAACACATTGTTTGAAGTGTGTAAGTTTCTATGAACTTAGAGCTAGATCGGAACAGTGAACTCAGTACACAGACTAAACTTTAACTTTGATTTTGTGGTTTGTTAACAAACTTTATTAACTTAGATAATATTAATTTTACAATATAACATGAATCGAAGTTTGATTTTAAAGAAATAACACTTTTTATTAAACAATCAGGCGATATTTTATTGTGCAACTCTAGCTTGTTAAATTTCTTTGGACTTTAGAGCTGCACAAAGTTCGATATAAAATAGTAAATATATCGAAAAATATTGAAATACAATACTTATTAACAATTAAAATTGATATTGAAATTAAAACACAATTAAACTGGAATTATGTTTATTATTTCAAACCATTTTGCGTCATTTATTATGATATCTTGTCACTCACGTGTCCGACCAACATTTGTACATTTTAGTGGATAAATAATTTTGTCTTTTTGTTTCAGGTGAGTACTGCAAGATAATTCTCAAAAAAAAAAAAAAAAAAAACTCGTAACTTATTCAGAAAAAAAAAAAACAACATTGTTTTTTTCTCAACATCTTTTCAGGTACGTAAAAAAAAGAAACATATTTCTTAAAATTGCAAATTACTGCTAAAATATTCAAACCAATATTCATGTCGTAGTTATAAACAGCCGGAAAACCGAACCTGAATCAGACCCAGGTACCCCACTGAAATTACAAAACCTTAACCGAAACCCTACCCATCAACTTAAAATTTAAGAACCGGACCCCGCAAAATAGAGAAGGTTCTGACGGTTCTGTTGGCTACCGTTCGATCGGATATCGTCGGTTTGCTGAAGCATTTTAGCAATGTTACTTCCGTAGAGGCTTTGTATTTTTCGAATTCTATAACACACATTTATAAAAACTACGACGGATATGCTATAGTGACGGTCACTAGGACTATAGTTGTTTTTCTTTCTGAACTTTGATGATTTTTAACAGGTGAGCAATTATAGAAAATATACATATACTGTGCAGAAATAAAAAAATAAATATGAAAAATTAATCAAAACAAATAAGAAAAATATTTTTAGGTTATTCTGTGGAAATTTATTTACGGAACCCATGTGGGTCACTTGAAATCATCAACTGAGTCACTTGGTGACCCGCGGGTCATAGGTTGCCGACGCCTGAATTAGAGTTTCCCACAAACAAACAAAATTGGCAATAATCTATATTTGTTTTATAATAATATTTGTAATTATCACGCGTAATCATCCTAACCCAAGTTTTATGACTGCAATGAAATTCCTTAATTAGTTCTAATAGCAATTCAACCGTTTACATTTGACTGGTTCGCTTTGGTTTTATGACCGTCCAGCTCATCATTATATGTTCGACCTACTGACGTCTCTTGCACTCATTAATTTGTCTTCGGTTGATAAAGCAGCGCCAGATAAAATAGTTTGCCCTCTCAGACTCTAATTAACAATTGGATGTGTCCACAGTTCTTAATTGCATTTGGTTCGATTGAAGACTTTCGTTCATCAACCTTCGATGGAGACATTCACTCTTGGATGATAAATAAATTATTGAGTTTAACTACAAGTTTAACATTTACAAACATTTGTAGAAAAGTTTTTTCTTCTTGTTTTAAAGATCGTGACAAGTTAGAAAAACTTAGTTACATAACAATTATAAGGGAAAACAAGCTTAATAAAAAAATCTATATTATACTGAACAAGTAGCAGATTAAGCATATGTCAAACTTGGCGAGCACCATGAACCTGGGATTTTTTTTTTTTTGCAACATTACAATTCTATTGGAGGTCAAGTAAGAATTTCCTGAAAGTCCACTATCGTCCGGGGCTACTAAAGTTTCCATTATTAAGAAAAGAAAATGAGATTTTTTATTAAAGAAAGTAACGCAGGAAATATAATAATATCTTCCGATATTGTTCCGGCAAGACTGGCATAACGCATGAACAATCAAGACAATCGCCCTGGGCCTCGCATTTTTTGGGGTCCCACGGTCGCACTATACTCAAAATAATTTTTAGTTGTTTTTGAATCTCTATCCCCTTTCTTCATTTAAAACTTGGAAATTACTGTCCACAGGTCTTCACTTAAATTTTCCCGCCTTCCGACCCCACTTGAATTTTCAAACGTCACGTGAATTGGTAAATTTTCCCATTTTTGAAATGTCTTTTTCCAGTGTTCTTGATAAAAAAAAATAAAATAAAACTCGTCTGTCACCCAGCATTGAGTCGTTCACTATTAACATTCGAAATAGCTTCATCCAGATGTTTAAACAATAACAGGTCCTTGGTATTTTACGATTATAGTAATCCTATTCTTTTAAACGTCTTACGAAGCCCTATATACAGTAAAACGGTTTCGGTACTAGACTTACGAGTACATCGAATTTTATTGTAGGATTTTATCAACTAGTTCAAACCGTTACTTTCTAACATCTCTCCATCTTTTACATAAGATTTTCTCTGACATTTCCAATCTTTATAAAAATCTTCCAATATTTCACAATTTTTCTCATCAAAATCTGACCAAACTCCATTTTAAATTCATACGATCAAGCCGTTTCCTTAGCAATGTCCTAGCGCTGTTCCCTCTCTACATGAGACTCATCTATCAGTGGTATTTATCGGATGGCCTATCGCTATATATCTCTGCTGCTGTATCTCAGGCGGTGTGAAGGAGAAAGGGGTGTGTGTGTAGGTCTTCAAGCCACAAATCAACTTGACGCGATCCAGGACACTTGTGCCTGTGGCCACGTCCTGGCAAGTCCTAGCGAATTCCTGATGTCTCCGAGGGTTGCAGCCAAAGGGTTTGTTTATGGGCTTTGTTTGTGTGTACAGCTGGGGGTAATTTAGAATTTTAAATAAAAGGAAAATTGGATAAGTCGCCGGCTGAAATCCAATTAGGGTATTTGAATTAAGGTTTCGCACCAATTGTTAGCCCCACTTGTCAGCAAACTATTCAAATAAATGTCAGATTTATTACTAATACATCTTATTTTGTTTATATATATATAATATTTGATTATCACGATTATAATAATTATTTATTTTTCAAAAATTAGAAGTTTTTGAAAGGTTGCTAATGAGCGAACATCCCAACCTTTCAAAAATTTCTAATTTTTGCAAAATAAATATTTATTATATATATATATATATATGCGAAGAGTGTCCAATTACAAATATTACTTAATTACCGGAAAAAAAGCTATAATTTAAAACTAGAATTAAATCTGGTACAAATATATTATTAGAAACCGAATAATTATTGTTAAAGAAGTATTGGTAGAAATATAAATTATTGTCAAATTGTATCATTATTATGATTAAATATCGTTACGTAAGGCGAGAAGTGTAATGGCCTACTAATTGATTTTGTTACTTAGTGCTGATAAAATAATAATAAATAGCCGCTAGCTGTCGTGCGTTGAGAATCATTGATTGTCTTACCGTACGCCTGTGAACATCTGCTGCTAGTATTTGAGTTGTAAATAGGATGAATAAAGTTATATTTAATGAACATTGTTTTTGTGCTTAATTATTAAGTATCTAACAATAGCATTTTTGCATGCAGGACCGCCACGTGGTGGTGTTCAGAGTAAGAACCGCGCACGGGCGTCTCTTCAAAGTTGCGGCATTTTAGGTAGATTTTCTAGTAGAGGACGATTTTATGAAAGTTACACACCTGCGGTATTTATTTTCGATTCTAGTTAAGGGCGGCCTTTTCAACGTTTGCAGTCGACCGGCTAACACTTACACTAACACTTACATGGCCCTGTTTGTATAAACTTCGATCGATTTTGTTATTAATAACCTAAAACAGTTTTAATAAATTGTTCTTATGGATCATTTATTTAACACTTAGTATTAAATATGAAACCTGATATTGGTCAATGGGTCGTTTCTGGCTTGGGAAACATGCTTTTTAAGTCACATGTTTAATGACATTTCCGCATATTTTTGGTGTTATTTGAGCAGATTTTTGTCGAATATTATCCTTAAGCTGCTGAATTATTTATGAGACCTTTTTATTGAGCCTGATTTATTTTCAAGAATGGTCGTGGCTCAGTTACTTAGTGTGAAAATGACTTTACATTTTTCCGACCTCCCTCGGAAGGTATCGCGCAACCACCGAGGTAAAAGCTCTAGTAAAATTTCCCCAAAATAACTAGTGGTTCGGATTCCACGGTAATAAATTGTAGGTCCCATACGATTGTGTTATATACAGGCAATACACACAACACAACTGTATGCGGGGAACTAACCTACGCTCGGAGTATGTTCAATACGAACTTGTCAGTTCAGAGCATCGAGCATGGCACTCTAAGAAGAAGAAGAGTTATTTTCGAGATGTTAAGTTTTACCCCAATATTTCTCGGCCACTGACATAAATCCCTTCCTTGAGGTAGCCCTGAAATCTGACGCAATCAAATCTGGCGAAAGATAAGGCCAACTTATTTAGCCACGAAATGCATCGCGTAAAAAATAATCGTAGTGCGAGCTGTGTGCGATGTGGCACCATCTTGTTGAAACATGTGATAACCTTGTCTGTTAGTTTCAGGCACAAAGAAATTTTTGCAGTATCGCCCAGTGATGCCGCTAGCACAAATTGTGCACTCACAGGGTGAAGAGGTCATTAATGGACAAATTTTAGGTTGTCTGATCCCCAATAACGACTGACATGTTTGTTGACATATCCGTGCTTGTTGAAATCAACTTCAATAGTTATGAGTAAATTAAAAAAAAAAAAAAAATGGGGTCATTTATATTAAGCTGTAATATCTTCTTATTCGATTCTAAACTATACATAATTAAAGCCTGGATCCAAATTGCAAAACTGTAAAATTACAACTGAGAGCTTTACACCAAAAAAAGTGGCGGCAAAACAAAAACGATCGAAGTTCAGTCAAACACCCAAGATTATACTGTGCGTGCGTTTTTATCAAAATAAATTTTAAAAAATTATAATTTCCAGAATTCCGGCTATAAATGTGAAAACCACGTGGTCAGCGCGACGCTTTGATCGACCCAACCATATAGAATAAACCGCTGTATAAACTAGAGATGGGTCGTTCACGAATCAACCGGCTCACTGAGTCGGTTCAGTACACTGACCGAATTGACACGGTTCACCAAATTAAATGAGCCGGCTCACGGCTCACTGCAAGGATACGATTGATCGTGAGCAGTGACCGGAGTGATCCGGATCTGGATCGATGTCATCTGGATCTATGTTGAATTCGCGAGATCTCTGCTTGTAATGTATTATCATAAAGTGTATTTTGTCATCAATTTGTAGGGCAGTCTATTTGAAACTAATAGGCTGACTCTGTACTTTCTTACAACCATACTGTATAAAAATATTAAAAATATTGCCCAAATCCCAGATGTCCGATTTATAAGGGCAATAAACATCGCCATAAACTTAACACATCTGGTTTAAAATACAGTAGCTACATAAAGTGAATTGTTTGTTTACTATTAACCCGGCAAAAATATTAGATAACTTGTTCATATAATACGAGAGCCGGCTGAGCGACGTTCTGCCTACATATTGCAAACCAACAACCGCATTGAACGAACGATCGAAAACTGATCAACAACTGACAGACCTGTGTCTCGGGAACTTGTTTACAGTTCATATAATGCAAGAGCCGGCTGAGCGAAGTTCTACCTATATATTGCAAACCAACAACCGTATTGAACGTCCGACCGACAACTGACCGATCTGTGTCTCGGGAACATATTTACTTAGCCGGATCACTGAGCCGGATAAATGTGCCGGCTCAGCAAACTGAACGACCTCCACAGATCCGGTTCCGCAAACTGAGCCGAAATTCCCATCTCTAGTATAAACCGCTATTTATTTTAAGCGTCAAATACTTCAGGCTGAGTGAAAAACCAGAACTGATTACACAATAACGAAAGACGGAAATTAAGAAATAAGGTTTTTATTAATTTTATTTATTTTTTTTAAATTAAATAACTTATATGCGCACACTGTTGTTTAGTATATTTTTTTGTATTCTTCCTCGTGATTTTAAATTTTTATAAAACAGGAAATCAATAAAATTCTAATTCCATTTTGTAAAACAACTATTGAATATTGTAAACCTCTATGCAGCCAAACGTTTCAATTTAACCAAATTGTAAATTGAAATTTGCTTATAAAACACAACAATTCCCTCTTGCAACATATCCAATATTTAGTTTGAATATTTTAAAATATAAAATCTTGACCAAACTCTCATCTATATTATAAATACGAAACCTTTCAACGTTTTTGAGTGATGTTGATATAAATATTTCACGATAAAATTGAGATAGCATTTTTGATGACAGTTCGGTATCTGTACCTTATTTCCATAGCTATAGTTCCTGTTCGATGCTTCGCAATTTTCTCTGCCTTCGATATATGCCTACTTGACAACGGTTTTCCATTTTTGCAATGTTCCCAACCAACGATAGCTTCCATTCTATGGATGCCTTTCATCAGTTTTGTTAGCGGTGCCCTCGAGGCGTAAATTTCAGAAAAATGTTTATGATAAAAGATTCTTGGTTTGTGTGTGTGTGTTTTTTTTTTGTTGTTGTTGTATATACCAAGTGTGTATGCAAGATGTGACTAAAAAGAAATGAAAATTATGTTTTAAAACTGATTTACTTCGGTTAAATGAATTTACTTCTGAATTCGGATTCAATGTTTATCGGTTTCGGTGTCTGGCTGGGAATGTACACAGTTTCATTCAGAACAGAAGTTCTAGAAAAATTCCTCTTTTAATTGCTCTCGCAGTCTTCTAATTGTTATATCCTCAGAGTATTTTCACGTATTTAATAAACTTGAAAACTAGAAATTCAGCCTTTTTATCACTGGTGCTAAAAGTTCATGAATTTTTATACATTTACATTAGAATTTTTTTGTAAATAAGATAACATTCAGTGGTATTTATGGTGTAAATAAAATATACTCGTTTTTTGGACAGTCTTTATTTCAGAAACACAGCGTTTCTCTAATAAATAATTATCTTCTTCAGGTGCTATAAATTATAATACTAATATACAAACCATATAGAGTGCATTTATTTTATCCTGTAACATTGAAATTATTATTATGCATGGTTTCCCTTGCTGTCAAAATTATTTTGACAGCAATGTTTTTTTAAAATGATTTTTGGATCTTTAGTCCTAATATATATATATATATATATATATATATATATATATATATGGATCTTTAGCCAGCTACTATGTTATTTTTATTTTGGATACTTTATTAATTTTTTTGACAAATACAAACATCCATGCTATCACCGGGATTCGAACCCGAGTCCCCACGGTTAGCAGTCAAATGAGTTGACCACTACGCCATAGCGACCGGCTGACAGCAATGTTAAATCGCCTATGTTGCAAATTAAAAGCAACGCAATTTTACATTGCTGTCATATTTCAATTACCATTGTAACGATAAAACCTATATTGCAAGATAAAAGAAATTCACTGATATAATAAGCTATTGTGATGTAAATTAACAACTTAAATCAAAATTTATTAATTAAATTCACTATTAATTAAGTTTATAATAACCAATGCACTGAATTAGGGGACATTATTTCACTAGTCATTTAGAAAAGAACACTTCATTGAGTTTATAGATGACGTCTTTTAGATAGTCTGTGTTCATTTTTTCGTGAATTTAGGTTACTTTCTTCCATCTTGAGAAATATTAGGCAATTTTTAAGCACTTGTTTTGCACTACTTGAATATTATTGTAGTTTATCATTGAGGTACTATTCCATACTGGACAAGCGTAAATGAGAGATGGCTTTATTATCGTTTTGTACATTAGTATTTTATTTTTGTTAGTCAAATCAATCTTCTATTCTACAGTGTAAATTAGTGCAAATATGCTCGCAATTGTTGTTTTCCATACTTTGTTGCAGTGGGAAGTGAAAGTTGTCATGTAGACTCCTAAATATTGTACCTGTGGAGCCTAATTTATATTGTTCCCGTGAATGGTTATATAATTAATCATTTTTGGTTTTCTTCTGGTGAATAATATGGCTTCTGTGTTAGTTTAATTTATTTTCCACTTTTCCATATATTATGAATTTTTACATTCAATTTTGAAGTCTGTTCATAATAGTGTCATTTCTCCAGGATTGTGTGAAGATGGCTATGTCGTCTGCATATAGTGAATAATGTACATTATTGGCTCGCTGAAAGTCATTAATGTAAAAACAAAATAGCATCGGTCCTTTCAGAGCTCCTTGTGGGACTCCAGCTTCTATTGTCCGCGTTGTAGATTTGCAGTTTTCTGGTTCTGTCGTGAATGTATGAATTTATTATGTGGATTAGATAAATTGGAAACTTCATTTTAATTCATTTTAAGATTAGACCTTTATGCCATACGGTTTTGAAGGCCTTTTCTATGTCTAGTAGAACCATTTCTGTGTTTATTTAGGTTATATCGATCCGTGATCGTGTCAGTCAGTCTTGCGAGTTGTGCTGTAGTTGAGGGACTCTTCCTAAATCCAAACTGTTCTGATATTACTTTATTATTATCAGTAAGGTGGTAGTTACAGAGCCGTACCAATGTTTTTGGCGCACTTGGCAAATAAATTAAATTAACTTAAAATAGCGCCCTTTTAAGAAACAGGTGAAAATAATAGTGATGACCTAAAAAAAGGGTCCTCACTCCAAAATACAAGCGAAGACCTAAAGAAAAATCCTCACTTCCAAAATACAAGTGAACACCTAAAAAAAAAGTCCTCTCTTTTAAACTACTGTGACCAACAAGTCGATTGTGACCTATTTGACTATCCAATCTTTCCTCCAGCGACTAGCTTTTATACAGCCGAGAATGGTCGTGCGGTAAAAACAAAAGAAACAAAATAATAAATAATGTTGTGGTAAAATTTTGAAGGGCGCCAACTGGTCTAAAAGAATTTACAAATAAGGACCGACCAGTAAATCCTTTTTACCGGCTGAAAAGATATACAATATAATTCTTATTGACGGTCACCAGACTATATTATTAAATGACTACTATAGTTGATAAATAAATATAAATATATATTAATAATTAACTACAATTTTATGATATATACAAAAAAATTACGAATATTAAGTAAAAAAAAAATAATAATAGATACTATTAAAACGGTAATACTTCTAAAATTACGACAATCGAATTCCAAACCCGTATTTTAGAATAATTTTGAGTATAGATGACCAAACTAACTAATAATTTTGACAATAAACGAAAAATGAACAATTTAGCATAAATATTAAAACAATAAATAAATTTATATCACAATATATAAGCTTATCTGTGATCAGCATCTAGACGGTAGATCAGGAAGCCTCTTCCTTGAATTTGTAGGCCCCTCTTTCAGCTCGGGTGCTCCTAATCGCCGCCGAACACCGATTTGATCGACTACTTCACGGTGTTATGTTATAGACAACAAGGTCTAAAAGAGAGCCTAAAAGTGAAATATGCGTTTTACAACAGGTCACTGCATTATAGACATCAGTTACAATAAAGAAAGAAAAATATACAAGTAAAATTACCTAAGATGGTATGCGGCTCTGAGAGTTTGAAATTTCGATTAATGATTTAGATCCGAATTAAATCGTATAGACGCCCAGTCTAATATCTTCAGCAATATTCCAAATCCTTTTATTAAAAGGTCGACAAATATACAAATATTTCACACTAACTTTCGTTATAATTGTCGATAAATAATATATTTGCTTCTTTCATCTACCAAAATTTGTAGAATGAAACAAAAATGTCTCACAGCTCTCTTATTTTTTTTTAATTTGTATATTTTGCCTTTTTTTCTAGGTAACTGAGTCGCTAGTAAACAAGTCGTAGCCAACGCGTTTTATTTCACAATTAGACCAACCGAATTATTGTTCTGACGGCTGGTTACCTAATCTTTATAAAAATGAATAAATATAAAATTTTTGCCCGTAACACTACAAGTGACCAAAAACAAAGAAAAACACACGATGGCGTGCCTAATTAGGCCTCGCGCCCTTCATCATCAGACCACGGCACATGCCCCGACGATGCCAGAGCGTTGTTACGGCTCTGGGTGGTTTATTCGGTTATTTTTTTAAGGTAGATTATTCCTGCTACTTTGCTAAGAGTACTCAGTAGCTGGAAGGTAAATCAGCTAGTTTATGAGGCTTTTTAATTACAATTAGTTTAGAGTGTTTCCATTTGATAGGAAAATACGAAAATAGCTTAGTATGATTTAGTATTCATGTTATGAGAATTATTGCTTTGTTGGGAAGTTTCTTTAGTAGCTGAGGGATTAATTCATCTGGGACTGAAGCTTTACTATTTTTTAATTTTTAGATTATAGACTTCAATTAACTCGGTATTGTACAGTTTATTTAATTTGATATTCTGTTTAGGGACTTTTGAAAATTGGGCTGCTAAAGTATTCGTTTTATCATTTTAATGGATCTATTATAAACAAGGCTTAACTGTGGACCTTTAAGATTTAACGATAATACGTTATCATCCATACTATGGTTGCCAAAAATTATATTTGTCAATTGATTCCGGTATCAGTTTGACAGATTTAAGTTAAATTATGTCAAGATTTAAGTATACATAAAAAAATCTGTTGTAATCTAATAGGACAACAATTTATATTCTGAGTAAATCACAGCAGATGCTTATTATAGGCTATTAACTTTTCACCTCTAATTAACCTCAATTCTCACAACCAAGCAAAAAAATTGCAAGAAAAACCATACTAATAAAAAATTATGTTAATTAACCCGTCCATACTTCCCATGAAACCCCTGTGTCCTAATCAGTACAATACTTACATAACGATATCATATTACCGCAAAAAATTACCTATTCATATCCACTGTATTGGATAACTTAAAAATGTAACACGATACTTTAAAAATATCGCGAAGGTAAAGCTCGTCTTACCTGAGCAGACCATCCGGTTGAAAAAAATCCCAATTACGAACTCATTAAGTGACCTGGGCGGCCAAATTAACCGTGTGTGGCCAATGATAAACCGAACAGAGTTGTCCAAGTTGTTGATAGTTAATTACTTATTGGGGAGTCAATGAGTTTGTTAACTTTAGATTTTTAATGAGTCAAGATTGGACCGTTTTTTATGTCTCTATTTTTTGTATTCAAGTCTAGAGGTTATTGTTTTATAATAATGTTATTAGTAGGTATTCTAATTGGGTGGAGCAGAGATCAACAATGATAGGACTTTCTACTGAATATTTTAATGGTGGGATTAGTAGGTTGCTGTGTCAGCATTCTTCTAGTTTTATGTTATTTATGCAGCCACAATATAAAGTTTGAAGTGGAAAGGGAGAAAATCAACTTCCGTGTCCCTCATGACTTAAATAAAAACTAAGTCGCGATTTTTTTTTTTTGGAAAATGGAGAAACTGCAAGAATAAATTTCCGAGTACTATGATTAAACTCAAGTATCAAGAAATAACAGGCAGACGATTATAAAAGGATATGACCGATAAAAAGAGACTAGAATAAATATCATGTCCCGTGAGAAGACCTCATAAAAAATGGAACGCTACGCCCAGCTATAATGGATCAGCTAACGAAATATTTAGCGAAAATTAGTATTCAAGCGAAAACAGTAACTTCGTCAATAAAAACTGTCGACAGGTTTATGCTCTAAATCGATCTAATATATAGATCAACGAATGTCTGGATGCGGGAATAAACAAAAACTCCGGGATTTGCTAGATCGAATTCAATATGATAGATGGACCAAAACGGTGCTGGAAAGGTGGTCCAAAGAAGGCACGAGAAGTAGACAAAGACCGCCAACTATGTGGACTGATGGCATTAAGAGAGTGGCACGAAATTTCAGGAAAGGAGTGGCTACAGGTGGCACAGGAAATAAAAACATTGGAGGAACCTTGGAGAGGCTTATGTTCAGCAGTGAAATAAAGAGGTTAGATGCTGATAAGTATAAAATAAAAATTAAGGATTTGTGTGAATTAGACTAAAACAACCCAGAAGTGCATTAGAAGGAGAAAAAGTAGCATAATGAATAATTTTATAGTAAACTAATTTTTTAGATTGCTGTATAAATTTCTAAACGTTATTTTCACCAATTTAACATGGTATTTTGAGGGTTTTGTAGGTAAAACCAATTACTCATTTGTTTGACTATCTGTTTGTACGATAGAAACTGAGATAAACGACTGGCCCAAGCAAATTACATGGAATTTGACATGGATATACAGTTGTTTAACACACAGATAGTAAAAATACATCTCATCATCATCATTGGCGCGACAGCCCGAAGTAAGCCAAGACCTCCTGTTTCCAGGTTTCATGACCATGTCTTCAATCTATATATATATGTACGAAAGGCACTTAGAGTTTAAAGCCGGTTGCGAACGGCTAAGCAGAACCTGTAATTTGTATAAATATTTTTACACAAATTATTTGACATAAGCAGGGATTGAACTCACGTCCGTGCCCTTGCCTTGCCTAGCGGTCAAATAGCAGGTACAGACGATTTAACGTTTGCAGCTACAGGCTTACAAAATACTTTTTTGCCCCGATTTTTTTTTTTTTTTTTTTTGGGTTTTCGAAAAATATGCATATAGCTTTTATCTCAAACCCTATTTCTCAGAGGGACTGTTTTATAAATCTTAAAAGTTTCAGGGTATATCAAATTAATGAGAATTGTAATAGAAATCAAATAGTACGCTCGGAATTTTTCAGAATCTGATTATGATTATTTAAAGGTTATTGATCTTTTTGTATTGTAAAGGTCATGAATCCCAAATTAACGATCATCAACAATAGAGACGTCCAGAATTTGATCCCTCTATTGGCCCCATCACTTACTAAATACCTACGAAATACTAAAATGTGTGAAAATTCATTAAGCAATGTTGACTTTTTATTCCTTTATCCATAATTCTTGTCAAGTCTGCAAAACTAAAATAAAAACAAGCGACTGTTCATTTGTATTAATCAGAATAAATGCTAATGAATCTGGAGCAGCGATGACTTAATCTGAGATAAATACAAAACTTACAGAAACATAGTAGTCGATATTTAGCTATAATTGAGTATAGAGATGTAAAGAGAGTAGAGATGTAGAGAGAGTAAAGATATTTTAAAGCCACACTTTATGTTTATTATATAACTAGAAGACATACCCGGCATTGCTCGAGAGAAAAATAATAATTTATCAAAAATATTTTAATTCGGAAAAATAAAAGATTGTTGCAAAATCAAAAAATTCAAATTATTTCAATGATTTGTTGTATACCAACTTACGTTACCTTCGATTTTAGTTATTTAATTTAAGAGCGTTTAATGTATCAAAATAGTTTTATGTAGGTAATCATTGGACGTACGGTGCGTACGATATCTCATCAACTGTTACATGTAACGTGTAAACAGCACTCATTCGGTAGTAACAATATTTTTATTTTTAACGGTTTCAACTAAGCACAACTTGTATTTTTGAATCAACAGTATTGTTTAACCCGCTGGCACCCCACTTCACCGCCTAACGATCAGACTGACCGACTGAGCGTCTACCAATACACGCGTCAGATTAATTTATTTACTATGATGTTCTTTCTGTCATTACTTCTGATCTATAAACGATAGCTACATGGCTCAAAGGGCCATGTGCCTATCGTACCTATGTACCTACCTTTTTTTCGTTAGTAAATACCCTTGCTATTAAAGTAAATTTTCTTCGTAAATCTTTAAATGTAACGACGATATTCCACAGCAAACTGAGCGCTATAATTTTCGTCGAAAATGAAAACTTATAAATGATAATTGTGAGTTATCTATTGACCTGCGATATATGCTCTCGGGGACTTTTTTGTAGTCCTTTTGTAAACCTTAAAAGTCTGTCCTATATATTTTCGATATATCTCTTACATTTTAGCCGTTGCAACGATTTTTATGATTCGCACGCACAAGATTTTTTCCGACTTATTTCTGTCCGTAGGCCCTAAATTTATATAACCCTATCATTTAAAAACCGATTATTTTCGCACCGTTTGGTCCGTAGGGTCCTGAAGAGTACCTATGCAAGTACCTAAATCGGTTAAACAATCCAACAAACAATTTTCCTCTTTTATATATATATATATATATATACGGAGATAATCCTCTCTCTCTCTCTCTCTCTCTCTCTCTCTCTCTCTCTCTCTCTCTCTCTCTCTCTCTCTCTCTCTCTCTCTCTCTCTCTGTGTGTGTGTGTGTGTGTGTGTGTGTGTGTGCGTGCGTGCGTGCGTGCGTGCGTGCGTGCGTGCGTGCGTGCGTGCGTGTGTGTGTATAATGAGAGAGAGATAATCCAATAACCCATATTCCAACAATATATTTTTCAAATCGTTATTTTATGCCGAAAAATTTGATGCTGAATGGTTAGACATTTTCTGTGTTCTATAACTTAAATTATAGATCACAACCAAACTGTAATTATTTTTTAACGTGACGGCACAAAACAAGGTATTATTGTTATATATGACAGTGTGCACACTGCTGTGCATTAGTTATTTATTTAAATTTAAAAGACAGCTTAGTATAATTTAAATTATTAATTCAGTAGTTCAAATTTGATTTTCTTCTTATACATCACATCAAATCGCTGACTAACATATTTAGTTTCCGAAGACAATCAGTCCTAATTCCAAGAAATTCATAAAATTAGAAGTAGTAACATTTGTGTTCGTATCATGATAGTTTTATTGTTGCATGGAGTTGAATTGTTATTGATCCGAATCTACTGTTGCAGTTGCAGATTCTTATCCTCTCATTAGGAGATACGTTAACTATACTTTATCTGCTTCATTAAAGATCCTTTACTATTGTTCACATCAATAACGCCTAGTCTTTGTTTTTATTTCTATTGCTATTCATTGTAATTACTCAATTGTCAAGGGATTTTTTTATTGAAGTTAAATACTCATACACCAAATGAACTTTAGTGACTAGAATTTAGAATTTTATAATTACTCCTTTTATCAGAACGAAGATTTCTATTAGAAATTATTATATTTTAGTTTTAAAGGTAACGAAGGGAAAGTCGGAAAAAAAATTCTATTTAATGCATTTAAAGACAACATTGAACCCCATATGAAAATTGAATTTCTCGAAAATGATACGATCTATAAAAATTTTGAGGACGGCTCTGAATTTTTGAAAAAAGTGCCTGTAGAACGTGCAAATTATGAATTGAAACAAAAAAATGTATTCCCATTTTAATGGTTCTTTCTTTTTTCGTTTTAATGGTTCTTTTTTCTTCAATTTAATGGTTCTACTGTTACTTCTGTTATCTTCTTACTTTCCCCTCTTTATTCATTTCCTTCTGTCTATCTATCATGTATTTATTCCTGTTACTCTATTTATATAATTTTTCTGTCTCACTTTCTTTCTTCAGCTACCTTCTCACTTTTTCCTTTGTCGTTTCTTCTTTTTATTTTCGACTGATTCTTCTTCATAATTTCTTTCTATTTCTGTGTTCCACTTATTTTCTCAGGTTGTATTCCTATTTTAATTATATTATATCTCTGTATTCTAGAATGAAACCTCATAAATTTAGGGTAAAACTCATGTTTTATAGTGACACATGACGAGAATTCGTTTTGACTGAGGCCTATTGCCTATTGCGTCAGTGTGAAGGTTTTGGTCACTATTTTACATATATCTGATACGAGGGTAACATGCGACAATCCTATTGGAATGTCAACAACGTTCAGAACTCACAGGGTTCATTCGTTTGAAAGAAAATAACAGGGGACGAACAAAAATATGTTTAGGAAAAATTATATACGAAATAGAGTTGACGCATTTTATTCTAATAAAAATTGGTGGCATGCTTAGAACATTTTCTCTGAATATGATGATAAATGATGCTATGAATAAAAAATAACACGTTTTCGAGGAAGGTATTTAAGACATACAATATTATAAGGATATTAATTTGATTTTATTATTAATGGGTGGTATATGAATCACGCAGACAAAGTGACATTACTTAAATTGTTATTTGAATTTTATTAGAATATAAAAGATTAACTACTTAATAATTTAATATAATAATTAACAATAAGACATTTTTAAAATAGCTCTACTAATAGTAAGCAATCCTGGAATATACAATATATATATATTTAAAATATATAAATATATTGCGATATGCACTCTATGGACTGATGTTAAATAAAGTTTAAGACAACATTTATTACAAATATCCGATATTTATATATATATATATATATATATATATATATATATATATATATATATATATATATAAATACTAAAAAATGGACATACCTTTGCGAGACTACATTTTCTTTAGTGAAAAATACAAAGATCAAAATCAGATCACGAATAACGGATGAAAATTTTGGAGCAGTTACACGAATAGCCACTAGTGAATTGAATGCCAATTTTGGTGCAGTTATAGCCCAGGAGCATTCTAAATTCAATCCTTCACATTAAAGTTTTTGTAATAACAAGTTTTCTGCATTTGCTTTGTTATCTTAGCAATAAAAATATTTATTCCTAATTTTAGTTTTTGTCTATACCTATCTATAATCGATTCCTATTTAGGTCATTAAATTTTGTATCCGGCCCGTGTCGTGAAAAGAAAATTTATTTCGGCCCGCTGACGAATAAAGTTGCCAACTCCTGCCATATACCAACACCTCTCCATATTTACCTATAATACTATTATACTATATCTTTGGTTACCACAAATAAAATAAAGGCAGACGGTTACCATGTATATGCCATGGAATGATAATGAAAGAGGAGAGTATAGTAAAGAAGAGGTAGGGAAGATAGAACATCCCGCGATCAGTGTGAAGACCTCATAAAAAACATTTAATCGAAGATATGCCAGAATTGAAAAAACACGCGGATATACCAGGCATGTACCAAAACAAGAAGTTTGTATCAATTAAAATTCAATTCGACTGACAATGTTGAAGAAGTAGAAAAATGTAATTTTTGTAAATTAATATCGTGTCCTATTTCCAACCAAGATATTTAATATTTCTTTTTGAGTAATAAAACTTTTGATATGATAAATTCATTACAATTGAGAGGAAAGTGGAAATTTTACTATAATATTCCTTCATATTTCTCGGAAACAATTCCCAACCAGACGCTAACAACTAAAATCCGTCGCATTAAAATATAACAAATCCGCATCATGTTTACTTTGGCTTCTTTTCATCTTGTAAAAAAAAGAAAAACAACCACTTTACTATTCATAGAACAGTAAGTTCTGGTGAAACAGCACTATCTCCAACGAAACACAATACGAATTCTAAAAAATACAGAAAAATAGTAAAACTAAAACTGTTTTTTTAAAAGAAATTTAAAAATAAATATTCGTTAATATTTACCATTAAATTTCATTACATTATATATTAAAATCGACATAGATCCGTGGAAAAGA
Organism: Liopterus haemorrhoidalis; assembly: GCA_963971575.1. Classification (NCBI taxonomy): domain Eukaryota; kingdom Metazoa; phylum Arthropoda; class Insecta; order Coleoptera; family Dytiscidae; genus Liopterus; species Liopterus haemorrhoidalis. The sequence continues at coordinate 30,061,461 of OZ020615.1, forward strand.
ACATGCCAGGTATTCGCCTTTTCTGATCGCAAATTAAATTCATGGATTACTCATTTGAAGTTTATGTGACACTAATCAAAAAGTTTTCATCATCTTATATGCCATCTTCTGGTTGAAGATAGGCTACTAACGATTTGCGCCCTGAAACAAGCAAATAAATATCACCCTAAGGGCTGCCGCGTGCGCTCATTCAGGGTGTGCAACGGCCCTTGATGTCTTGTATTATAAGAAACAAATATTAGAAAATCTCCAACTACTATTTAGTTTTTATTAGAAGAGAAACATTTAAAACTTAAAACAAATCACATAAATTATACTCCTAATTTGTTCATATATATATTGATAATTAAAGCTTTAGGAGAAGGTAGAACGAGTACAGAAGAGGTATTTGAGATGAATCTTAGGAGTAGATAGAATAACGCCAGGGTATATTGTAAGAGAGGAACTGAAAAGTGATAAGATGAAAGTGGGTACAGGAAGGAGGGCGGTTAAGCACGAGGAGAAAATTAGAATAGAAAAAGACAAAAGAATAGTGAGGGAATGCTGGGAGGAAATAGCCAGAGAGGAACAGAAAGGAAGATGGTACGCATAGGGGAAGATGAGAAAGGAGTATTACTGGAGATGCGGAGTGGATGTTACAGAGATGGAAAGGAGAAGAAAAGAAGGGATAAACGTGATTGAGAAGGTGTGGAGGAGGGATAAGGAAGTGGGGAATCAAGAAAGGACAGTTAGAATAGACAAATTGAGGAGAGCAGGGAGATATAAGGAGGTCAGAACTATAGGGGTACCAAGTTACTTGAAGAGAGAAAGAGGAAGGTCAGGAGGGAGGGTTAGGAGGATTGCGAGGCTAAGGTGCAGGAATGAAGAGAGAGGAAATAGATATTGGAGGAAACAGGAGGATAAGATGATTGAAGGATTGAGATTGGGGAAGGATAACAGGAAAGGGTAAAGGAAGGAAGTGGCCGGGTGGGAACCAGAAGGGGGACAAGGAAGGAAGGAAGGGGGATGAGGTTCCCTGGAAATGGGAAAGAAGGAAGGGAGATAGGAGGGGTGAAGAAATGGTTGGAAGGGAAGAGAATGGATTAAAATAAATTGTAATGTAAAGTAATGAAATGTGATGTACGTTTAATTGGACGTTGTGATGTTGATAGGAGATATATGTTTTGTAAATTGTAGTAAATACCTAAAACACCGAAAGGTCGAGAGGAAATAAAGGATTATAAATATAATTAAAGCTTTACGGGTATATCGCACAATAAAGCTGTTTAAAAGTTCTTCTAAATTTCACTTGTAGGCTATGTCCCGCCGATATAGTTGACTAATCTTTTTTTCTTTAGCCATTGCTCTTCACAAATAATTTTTATCAGCTTTAGGAAAACTTATACTATATAAAACTTGTATGTTACATGCCGTACTCCATCCTTGATAAATGACACCGTGAGGGAGATTGTCTTAATTTTTAACACAGCAGCTCGAAATTTGTTTGGATTGGACATATCATAAGACACTGGTGAAAACGATACTGGAAGAAACAGTTGAGGGAAAGAATAGTTGAGGTAAAGAACAGTAGGAGTAAATCAAGGCTAGAGTACATAAAACAGATAAAGGAAGATATCAATTGCAACAAGTACGTGGAATTACTGGCTTACTGAGAACGATGAAGCATAGAGATATGCTGCAAACCTATCAGTTGAAAATTTGAGGAGGAGGTGCTTAAAATGTATGTATGTTTGACTTCAATTTTTCGTTATTTGTTCTGGTACATTAATTAGGGTTTTATTTTGATCTTATCAAGCCACGTAATGACCAATATTCTCTTATAAATATTCGTGTTCTGAAAGTTCCTATCTGTTTATGATGCTAGCAATCGTCATGGCTATCAATACTTTGTTCACTGCTGCTCGGAATAATCCTGTGGTAGTAATAGTATTTTCAACCACGCGATTCTGCTCCTTCCAGCAACTCGTTTTCCCCTGCATGTTTTCTTGTAATATAATACATTCTTCAGTAAATGGAATCTGTTTTCATTTCTAATTATGTGGTCCAGGCATTGCAACTTTTTTGTTTTTACACTAGTCAGCACTTCCCTATCTTTATAATTATGTGGAGAAATTTAACATTTGTGATGCGATTTGTCCCTGATATCCTCAATATTCTACGATAAAGCCACATTTCAAACGGTTACTGTCTTTTACTTGATGCCTTTGTTATGGTCCATGATTCTACACCATAAAAGAGCCGAACATGTAGTAGCGCAGTATTGTATAAATATATAGTGATTTGCAAACCTAGAATGGAAATGGGCCGGCATGTGATAAGGTTGTCTTACTGAAGGTGGACAAGAAAAATGATCGAAAGAAAATCACGAGATTGTACTAGATGTACAGGTAGAACTGCCTGATTGATGGATGATGTTCAGAGAATTAGCCAACGTCAATCCGATAATGGCTATTGGTAACCCAAGACAGAAAGGTTTAGAAATGCAATAGGGCGATCTTTATTCAGCAGTAAACAAATTTGGCTAGTACATATTTCATATTTTTACGGAACTTATATAAAACTTGTTTTTTCTTAAACTTTCTTGTCTTTCTATCCAAATAATTCAGTAAATAAATAAAAATGTTTGTCTATAAATAAAAGTACAATAATAAATAAAACCAAATGACAAATGAAGTGACACTAAAAACATTATAACTAACTTTCCCCTAGTCCAGCCTCCCTTTCAGAAGTTCCATCGCCGCCCATGTAACTCGAGCAGGTTCTCCGCTTTAATACAAGGAGAAATAAATAAGTTCGGACATAAATCCCAGTTTCGACTCCAGCAGTTCTCTTCTCACTGTAAATCCAATAGTTTCAAGAATCACAGTGGACAGCAGGTGCGCCGACAAAGGAATGTGCACACCTCAGGGAACTAAGTAAATCGTAACAAGTGAAAAAAAAAGGAAAATTTGAATAGAGAGAATGAACGAGAGACACGGTGAATACCAATATAGAATTGTGAGAAACAAGAACTAAGACCAGAAAGATTTTTATTAGATTGAAAAAATATCAAAAACAAAATAACTGCTTTTTGAGGAATATTTTAAATTGTTAATACATCCAGAGAATACGACATTTATATTAATATCTTTGAAATTATATTTTTAAGATTAGTTTTACATTATGCCTATGAAGACATATTAAATCTTATTCAGAGCATAAGTACGTCCTAATTCTAATGATAACAATACTAATAGGATCTGTTGTAAATGCACCAAATATTTGTATAATGGACATGTTGCCCCAATTGATAGATGAAACGCATTATTATATAAACATTTTCTGTTATATTGTTTTAAGATTAATTTATTTTGAGTTTTGTTATACCTATGTATAAAAGCATTGTAATGCAAAAATCATTATGACCCGAGACAATACAAAAAGTGTAGTTTGACGGAGGAGAGCAGCAGGGTTAAATAATACTATCTGAAACCTAATTTTTTTATAGCAAGGTAAGCTTGCACAAGTAACAATGTGTTTTCCTTGATGGAACTGCAATAAACGGCTAATGCTACATGGTAGAAACGCTTTCATAAAAATACAGTGGAACCTCTATATTCGTCAACCTCCATATTCGTAATATTCGATCTTCGTCACATTTTGATGACAATTTTTGTCCCCCATATTCGTTAGTATTTTCCGTATTCGTTGTCACTCCCGTCGAATTGGTTGAGGAGCATGGAAGGGAAGTCACAACAGAAGAACTGTTAGAGCTACATAAAGACCAAGAAACGGAAATGATGGCGGTGAATTCGTCTGGAGGGGAAGAATTGAGTAAACCATCCATACCTAACGCTGACATCAATGAAATGCTATATAATTGGGCCAAAGCGCAGAATATGGTCGAAAAATGGCACCCAAATTTTGCTACAGTCAACCAAAACATAAATGCATTTAACGATAATGTGATTACCTACTTCAGGAAGGTTTTACAGAGCAGACAAAAAAAGACAACATTGGACAAATTCCTTGTTAAAACGAGTGCTGCTAAATCATCGACAAAACAGACCCCATGATCAGAATTGGAATTACTATTGGCTGCTTTGTTTTAATTGATAGCAACTCTTGTTTTCAACATTAACCTTCCTCTTTATCTTCAAAGAGCAGTCTCAGATCTGACGGAGGATGATGGGAATTTCTTTCAGTGTTCTAGAACGAGTTATGAGTAAAATAAAATTACTTGGCATTTTTATATATTTTTTTCCCAATTTATATATTTATTTTATTTTAAATTGTACATTTCTTCTTACTTCTCTACTAAATTAATTAGTACTTCGTCATTCATTATTGTAACAACTATAAGCTATATCAAAAAAATAAAACAAATAAATATATGCCGGTGCGAACTAGAACTGAACAGGTTGCATTTTGTTCTCACGTCAACAGTGCCAGTTTTGTGGTTATTAAGTTTTAATTGTAATTCAGTTGCCATGCGACGTTAGCATCACAAAAAACGTCTCCACCCACATGAAGCAGTGCGGGATTTAACTTTGGTGAGGTCCTAAAGTAAATAATAATAAAAAATCGTGTTTGACATAATATTTATAAAATGTTTCAAAAATATAAAATATGTTGTCTTTATGCCGGACAAAATAGAAAAATAAACTTCATCAACATTATTTAAATTCATTACGGTTATGGCTAACATTAAGAAATTAATTTAATAACTAAAAACTTGGAGTTTTTCCACAACAGTTTAAGTAGTTAGCTATTATGCTACGACCTAATACAGTGCGAAGCCACAACAGGACTTAAAATATTAGGCTATTCTCGCCTGAGTAGGAATGTAACGAGACTATTTATACTAGAAAGGTACTACTTTTATTTTGATACTAGTATTTTAGTACTTGATACTTTTTGTTTCGATGCTTTACTGGTATCGATATTTTTCACAGTTGTCGATACTTTTTTACTGATATCAGTTATAATTCTTCATCTTCAGCTCATAAACAGTAGTCCCACCGAGCTGTAGTTTTCACTACCGTACGCTACTTTATATGTGACACAAGCCTTTCAGTCCGAAGAGTGAATTGGTTATGATTATGGTCAGTAATATTTCTAGAGTAATGTGAATCAGCGATCTTAGCGGTGAATCATGGTAATTGATATAATGTTTAGTTATTTTTAAATGGAAACTCTAAGTCTAAATTCAACTACTACAGATTGCAGCACCAAATAAGACATGTTCCGCGCGAATTTAAAAAATTTCAAATTTTAAATCAAAATTATTATTTTGGTTCCTTACTGCAACTTACAACAATTCGAATTCTTTAACAATAACTATAATTTTAATTTGGTAAGTCCTAGTATAAGTGACAATTTTCATGAAAAGCACACAAAAATACTTGTTTGTTCTTTCCGATTAAGCTGAAGCCTGTCCAAACAAATTTGTCTTAAAATAAAGAATTATTTATACTGGTCATTTATGTCCGAGCATTGACTGCACCACACTTTTTTTACTAGTAAAGTAATCGACTGCCATGTTAATTAGGTACATTGTTCTTAGAATTGATATATTTGGGGATTTTTTCCATTTAATTTTAACGCTTTCGCTTCTTTGCAATTGTTTAAAAGAATTTGGATACCGTGATAGTCACAAAAACCGGTCTATTTTACCATAAATGATGCCATGGACACTTTATTATATTAGTTTTTAATAGGTGAAGGCGTTCTTTAGTTTCGCCGTAATATGCATACACTCAAATGAACTGATTTATATATTAATATAGCTTTTCAGCGTGTGAAGAATAACGAGAAAATGAAAAACTTATAAAAAAAATATAATAATAATAATTGTGAAATCTATGAATTAACATAGCATGTTATCTCCAGCACAAATGAACCATCTCAGTTTTCAACATACTTGCATGCTCGCCTCGGACATTTTGTGTTGCAAGGCACCCGAGTGTTATTTGTTTATAAAAAATATGAAGTTTTAAGGTATAAAAAAGAGGCTGTAGCCTGCGGAAAGCTTAACTGAACACGTTGGTGCAAAAGAGATTTCCGTACAAGAATTAAGAACAAAGTTGGAAGCATTTATGTTTTTAGAGAATTATTTTCATATAATTTTTCTTGATTTTAATTATTTTAAAAATGTCAGGGTCTTGAGTGCCATAAAAACGGCTATTTTACTATAAATGATGCCATGAACACGCTGGTGTTTATTTTAAAATCGGTGCTGCCATTCCTTAGTTTAGAGCAGTGATTCTCAAACTTATTTGGCCTACCGCCTCCTTTTCAGAAAAAAAAAATACTCAGCGACCCCTGGAAATCTACATTCTTTAAGCAAGCAAACAAGAAGATATATGTATCTATATTTCTACCTACGTTCCAAAATATAGTAAAGAAAGATGTTGTAAATAACACACCTTGAATATTGAAAATAAAAATTATTTATTAAAATCATATTATCATCTAATGAGAAAAATGAACCTGTCGCGTTGCTTATCAATGTATCAATCCTCGGCTCTATTTTTGTCAGCAGTATTCTTAAATCACCGAGATTAGCTTTTTGCATTCGGTTTCTTTTTTTTTTTTTTTTGTTAATAGATTTGTGACCGCACTGAACCCACGTTCCATTAAATATGACGAAGGAAATGCAATTAACAACTTTTGTATTATAGCCCATAACCCAGGATAAGCTGTAGGAATCTGCTTTTGCAGCCAGAACTGTTGGTAGCCGTCTTTGAATTTAAATTTCAATTCGTAATTTGTTGTTACTTCCATCAGTTCTTCTTGTAATTTTGGAGTGTTTGCTCTTGAAAAAGGATCCAAAACCCAATCGGGTGTGTTCATTTTAAAAATATCTTCAAATTGTTGGTTGAAGTCAGAATGGAGAGCATACATGTGCTGACAATAGGTCATCATTTTCAATGCCCCCCAAATGCACCGGAGGCTACTATCACCCCCCTGGATCGTTACAGCGCCCCCCAGGGGGCGGTATCGCCCACTTTGAGAATCACTGGTTTAGAGGGAACATACATACATTTATAGATACATACACACAAACGAACTAATTTATATATTAAGTATAAACAAAGAAGAAAGTAAATTCTGTGTGGTAGCTTTGTTGAACATTCTCAATTATGGCTTACCTTAATCAATTTTAGTTTTCATAATTTTATCCTAATAGTTTTCATTTCAACCTAATATATTTCATTATTATCTCTTTACCAAGACGTTATTTTGTAAGAAATTTTTACTTACTGTATGCTATGATATTATTTATAATATAGTATTCTTCAAAAGACGCTTTCGTTTTATTTTAAAGTCGAACAAAGCCAAAATCTCTTTGTTCTGAAATATGTCAACGTAGTCTTTTTGTGTACATATTGCACAAGTTCTATAGAATATAGACAAAACTGTCAGTGCACAAATCCGGTCAGGTAATCCTTACTCTAAATCAATGTTATTTAAGAAGTTTCCCCGAGATATTGACACATGTTCGTTCAAAGAATATAATCCAAGATTCTTAACAGTTCAAATAAGTTTTGGATTATGCTTTTTTCTTAAGAGATAAAGATTCGTCGTCATGGATTCACTCACAAGTATTAACTCGTCTGACTTCTTTTAAGAAAAAATTTCCCTCGTTTATTCCCAGGATGAGAATCTTAGTTCGTCGCAGATTATTATACTCAGTAACTTAATGTTGTTACTATTGTCTGGAGGTTTGGTACATTGTTTTATTTTCTTTGTTTTAATTACAACTTAGTTATTTACTGCAAAATTTGATGTATCAATGTATCAAGATGGAGAATACGATTTTTCTCGAAAATATAATTTGTGAGTAAGAAAAAATGTTGATTACCAAAGTATTGGAATTTTCCGGAACAAACCGGAAGTACAAGATATCAGCTACAACTTTGGTTTTTTAAATGGGAACGTGTGTTGTATCGGTTATCTTTCGATAGAGTTTTGATAAGAAATAACTTTCACATAAACATTTTTTTGCTATCTTTTACGGTTTACGAAAAAATGTATTCTTGAAACGCCTTGAAAGTAAAGTATTTTTATTTATAATTGTTCAAAGTGTCTTCCATTTTGATTTAAAGATATTTCACAGGTACAACTGAGAGTAAGTGTTTAAATCAAAATGTAGGCACTTTGAACCCTTGTAAATAAAAATACTTTACTTTTAAGTCGATATGAAGAATACATTTTTTTGTAAACCAGAAAATATAGTAAAAAATAGTTGTTTCTTTTCAGAAGCTCTACCCAAAGATACTCAACAAGACATACCTATATTCCCGTTTCAAAAAAACAAAGTTATCTTTGATATCCTGTACACTCGGTTGGTTTCAAAAAATTTCAATACTACCATTCGATTCTTTGGGTAATTTTTGGATGGCAGAGAAATTGGTATTAGACTGGTTAAATGTGATATGCGGAAAACGGCCAGGTTCTCTGAGAAAACCTCACTCCTTGATGCATTTCGAGGCCACCTTAGGTCAGGTGTTAAGGAAACAATTCAGGTATTTAATTTCGATAATACCAGATATAATGACACCTATATCTTGGATGTGGTGGTGAATAAACCACTTAAAGACGAAAAGATTACAACAATTGGGTATTAGCTGGAAATCATCCATTGACACCTTCAGGAAAAACAAATAAATCCTCAGTCTCACTTTTAGGAGAATGGATTGCGACCGCCTGGCACAAGATCGAACCTGAATCGATAGCAGTGACGGACTAAGGAAAATCGAGGCACTAGGCAAGGTTCTCATTGCGGGTCATACTAGTCCAAAAAATCATAAATGAATAGAAAAAATCCATAATATAACCGTCTTACGGGCCTAAAAAATAAGGGCCCAAGGCAGTTGCCTAGTCTGCCTAGGCCAAAGTCCGTCCCTGATCGATAGTGATGGTTTTAAGAAATGCTGCATTTCAAATAATTTAAATGGGTCTGAAGATGATATTTTGTGGAAGACTGAAATCGAGCATACTAACGTTATCGATGCGATTTTTCGATAACTTTTTTTTCAAATTATATTCATGAAAAATTTTGGTGTCGCGTTAAATTCGGGGTCGCGTTATATTTGGGCTAATACCGTTATTTATTTACCATAAGCTCCTGCGAGTTTTCTTTTTTATGAACAATCTTTTCTAGTGTCCGCGGATACAATCCCGGATTACACTTCGAAATTTTCAACTTTCTATACTGTAAAATTATTCAAGGGATTAACTCAGCCTGGAGTATTTACCACTTAAAAATTAGTACTTGTTATATACGGATAATAGGACTGGTCATAACGTCAGGCTTTCATATTAGTGTCAAAAGTCTAAAAACAGAACATTACATCTTTGTTGCTATCCGTTTAAATGCTGTCAACTTAAGGGACATTTTTTTAGCAGCATTTTTTTTAAATGGCATTTAAAGTCAGTAATACACTATAAAAGTAACCAGCATATATATGCTGTTCACTTTTGTAAAAACAAACTTAGAGGAAATTTTGATTTTCATAGTTTGCACCTTTGAAATTGCGTGTCAAGTTGGTATTAAAACATGGTAAAAAATTTCATTTTCTTCTATGGTATCTGTCACATTTGACCTACTATGTCATAATGAAAAATGATCTTAATTATAATAATCATAACCAACAAACCGGAAGTCTGTTTTACAACAAAAGGAATATTTTTAAATGACATTTAAAGTCCAGGATAGACTATATTAGTAACCAAAATGGCCAGATCTGGTTTGTCCTTACAAAAGTGAACACAATATTCCAAACGTTTAGGCGGAACTAACTGAAATTTTCATTTTTGTAAGTTATGACAACTTACAAAAATGTCATGGTCTCACTTTTTATGGTTTTAAATGGCCTTTTCCTAAACAAAATGTTCAAAAGCCTTACCTAATCGGTAAAAGTTACTAGAATTGAAATTCTAGTTTCGCCTAAACCAAAGAAACGAGCTATAGCTGTGTTTTATTTCTTAAAAATAATTTTATATGACAAACATTTTTTGAGTCAAAATGAATACAATAAATAAAATGCTATAAAATAAATCGTTTTACAACGTGTCAAGATTTAAAATTAAATTTTACAATTGATTTCCTTCTTTAATATTTATAAAATCATTTTAAGCCATATTTTATGTTTGTAAAATAAATCCGGAAATTCTAAAAAATCGATTAATGGCTTTATCATGTAACAGGAAGAACATTTTTCAAGTCACTGATTTAAAACAGTAGTTCACTCATTGACCATCTGAGCAGAAGAAAACGTGAGAAGAAAATAGGAACAAACAGAATGGAGGGATACAACACCCTAAGAAAATCGAGGTATTGGTTGAAGCTATAACAGAATTCAGTGACTTCGCAACTGAACCATGTGAAATTTTTATATAGGCTTTGTGGATGCTATAATTTTTTCTTTTTATTTTCTTTTATTGTTAAAGAAAATTAAAGGGAATGTTTTTTGTTTCCAGATTGAAATTAAGTAAAGTGAATAGGCTGACACCCTTTAGTTTCAATGTTAGTAAAATAAATATTATATTAAATTGCTTATAGATAAGAAAGACCAGTGACAGAATTGTTATCTATCTATGTATAAATGTAAAAGTCTGTCTGTACAGGCATCATGCCAAAATGACCGATTTTCACGATATTTCCAATATAGTTTAAGGTGAATCCGGGGTAGGTTACAGGCTGTATTTCATATCAGAATTTTAATTTAAAATAAAAGTTTTGGGGGGTGAGAACAAAAAAAAAACTGTTTTTTCAATGTAACACTAAAACTATTCATCATATCACCTCTGGTTTTTTAGGTTAGAAAGAGCTTAAGAAACTAAAGAAAATCAACCTTACATAATACCTTAAAATATCTTAGTTTAGTATTTAGTATAGTTTTTGAGCAAAAATTAAAAAACCTTTCTCCACGACCACTATAGAATTTACCAATTCTAAAACCAATTTTGATTACAAAAAGTTAATATTCTAACACAAGAGTTGGAATGTTGGAGTCTTATGCATTTTGCATGTATTTCATTCCATCACTTGTTATGGAATAACTATTCTATGCTTGTTGACATTTGTTTTGTAGGGTTACATTAAATTATATGCAATGTTTACATTATATAAATGCAATATAACTTCCTAAAAAGTACTAAAATAGTAGCCGATGTGCGGCAAATTAAATTAAAATTAAACAAATAATGAATAGAAAAACAAGTTTAATTAATTGATTAATTTGTTATGTAATACAAATTATTTGTTAATATAAAATGTTTGTTAAAATAATTATTTGTTAATTTTTTTTTCTCTCTCTGGTGGTCTCACTCGTATCGAATTTTCTCATTCCAACCTTGTTATAGAATATACTATTCTGCAGTAATTTCTCGATGAAAATAACATAAACGTTTTCTTTGAACATTGATGAATAAAACAAATCAGAAATTATGTAAATCAGGCGATCTGAACCGAAATTACAACGGTTTTAAAATATTGTATATATTGTGCGCACTGAGAATTACAGGCGTTGATTTAAAAATGATATGTTTCTTCCACAGCCAAGTTATTCTAATTTTTTTTCTTTGTGATCTCCATGTTTCAAATGATGTCCATCTAGAAGTAGTAGAATCTAATTTTATGAATGCATAGGTAGATACATGTTAATACTAGGTGTCTCCGTGTCACATCACTGTATCTTTCTATATTCCAGCCTTCTGCTGGTGGTCCTTCGTAGTCTCCGCCACGAAGACCATTTTGTGTGACTATCTGGTAATATAGAGCTAGCTGTGGAAAAATAGAGAAGGCAGTTCAAGGGTGAATAAAGTCATAGATTGTTTCATTCATGCGCCGAATGTGAAAACCTAAAACGTTGTTTTCAAAAAAAGATCTTTAGACATGATAAGAATTATTAAAAGACATTGTTATTTATTATATAATCAATTAAATTGAGCTTATCCCGTGCGAAGAATCGGTAATCTGCTAGTAACATGTATAACAATTTTGTGCAATTTTTTACACATAAGAAGAAATCAAAACTCGAGTCAACCGAATAAGAGTATGCATTAAATAACTAAACCCAATACTCTGCTATAGACATATCCCCAGCGACACAAAATCAAAGATATATAAAACAATGATCTAGAATCTAGAATATTATGCTGTGTGGTGCGGAAAACTGGGCCGTTAAGAAATAAGAGCAACATAATCGCTACAAAGATTGAATTTTGGGGAAGATGAAATGTTGAGTCACGATAGTAGACAAACAACTAAATGAAGAGATAAGAAATATTATAGAAGTAAAAAGAAATGCTTTAGAATATTTTTTCTGAACGGGTGGTCCGCTGACACTACTGATGGTCCGTAGCAACATTTTAGTGGTCCACAAAGGATGAAAATTTTATATTTTTGTGGTTTTTTTATTATTGAAAAATTATATGTAGAGTGTACGTATACAATAAATTTATTTAATAGTACATTTATTACATTAGAAAAAAAATGTACTTACATTATTATTTTTAGTGGTCCGCGCTATAAAATTAGATATTTTACTGGTCCGCGGTACGTTTTCGGTTTAGAAACGCTGCTTTAGAATACTTACAAGAAAAATGTGGTATGGACATATCCTGAGGGAAAATTATACGTGATGAATTAAAAAAATAAAAAATGTGGTCGCATAAAAAAAAAAGAAAATGACCCAAATCGTAGATCAAATGGATCAGGCCAAAGAAAGAAGAGATCTGGAAGACGGAGAATAGGAGAACAGATCAGAATGAAGAGTTTCATGAAGAAAATGAAGCCATCGGTAGAAATATAGCAATATAGTTCTACAGAAGAACCTCATTAAATTAAAGTTGCATAATTTTGATTGTAACTTTGCTAAACCAACTTATTGGTTGTCGAAGAAGAGTTTCTCAATATTTAATGATATAAAAGTATGTTAGAATAATGAAAGATTGAGAAATAGTAGATGTAATGAGAACTGAATTAGAAGTTCTTAAAAAAAGATTAACAAAATTGTTTTTATTGAACATTAAACAATAAATGTTAAATGGACAATACTTGTAGTAATAAGTACAATTATTCTGACATTGCATGCTAGGCTTATTATTAATGAATAATTTTATGTAAATGCTATAGTAGTAAAAGAATAAAAATGTAGGGGGTCTGAGATGTCACCATGCCCTCAGTTTACGGTGCATTAATTTGGTGGAGGTACTTCCTATGTTATCATCACAGTTCCTTAGTATAGAACGCTGGGACAATGGCGCTAGTAGATATGACCTATTCAGTGATGCTCAATCAGTGGCACATAGTTCTAAAAGATTCAACGATTTTAATGAGCTACAATCGAACTACTTGCACCATTGTAGTTTCAAAATGTCTACCTAAAAATTATCAGAAGTGACTAGTACATGATTTTTCAGTTGTATCAATTAAATAAGTCAAGATTAAGTATGCCGTTATGCCGTAACATTACATGTAAATAAAACGTATACGCGCAGAATCAACCAATTGGCTGTAGATATCCTTAACACCTACATATTACTTACGAAATACATTACTGGTTGAACAAAATTGACCTATTAAAATGAGCTAAAGAGCTTGATTATTGTCCCCAAAGAGTCTAATACTTTGGACACTTACGTATCTGAGATTAGCGAATGTTTTCCGACTTATGCTGAGTGCTAATAATAATATTTATATTATTTTAGCAGAAAGTTTGCCATACATAAATGGGATGTAGGTGTAGGGACAATCAAGTGGTGCAGTAGCGTAGCGTGGTATTCCTGCACTCGGGGACAACCAGGTAAATCGGCGCCCCCTGAATGCCGGCGCCCAGGTAATTTGTACCCCCCCGCATGTATTACATTAGCTGTACATTAAATATTAATTTAGCTCTACATCGGGTCTATTTTGTATCTTTTGTGGTTAAAAAGTTTGGTTAAAAACGATGGTTAAAAAGTAACATTTTAACTAGGAGTTAAAATTTAAGTTCTAACTTTTTATCCTTATGGTTAAAAGAATGTTGTGAAATTATCTACAAGTGACGTATTTTGCTACTGTAAGTGTGGATTTAATGTAAACAAGTGTTATGGTTGAATCGTGAATGAACAACGTTTAAATATAATAAATCTATATTGCGGAAATGTACAATATTTATATATAAATAAATATTGGAATGCAGAAAGTAAATATAATATTACCATAAAATTCAAATGTAATCAATATTTTTTCATTCTTTTCTCTCTTCTATATTAAGATACTTTTATTTTCAGATTATATTTATCTTATTTTTATTTTTAAACAAACAGAAAAATCAAAATTTATAAGTGTACTTGTAAGTTTTAAATATTTACTTGCAATATATCGGGAAATCTATTGGTTCTTCACGGATTTTCAAAACAACATTCGTAAAACGCAATATTCCGTAGAAGTTTTAGACAAATGAAAATATTTTATAATGTTTCCTCAGATAAATCAAAAGGATCACTCATATTACGCAGTTGCCTTTGTTTAATTCGAACTGATTAAAAGCATTTGTATATATTTTTTATTCACCTATATTAATTTTTCACTTATTAACCTCTTTTTGTTCAATTTGTTCTAGTAATAATTGGTTTAAAATAAACAGACTTGCCATGATTAATTCTAAAAATGGATTTTTTCTGGCTATTTGACGTTTAGAGGTAATTCTACAGCTGGTTAAAAATTAACACCATGTATTTGGCTGGAGTTAAAATTCCAAATATATCCTACTGAATTAATCAAATCGATGTTAAAATTGTAATGCCATAGAGTTACAGAATAACAAAATATTGTAAAGTGTGGTTAAAATTTTTAACTAGAGGTTACCTTGAGATTAACTTTAAGATGCAGAATAGACCCGAATGTCTGTTGGATATAATTACATTTTTCACTAGTTTTTTTTTTTTTTTTTTTGTTTCCGTTACTATAACCGATCCTTTTATTAGTTCTTCTTTCATTCTTTGTACTGTATATATCAGCAGAGGATCAAAATTGATGAGTTCGGAGTTACATAAAAGATTTTGCGTGTTATTGTCCTTTGTTTGCCCCAGTATCACACGCTATAACGTCTCTTCCCATTATTCAGATCTCTGATTAAAAAATATAAATTATTTACGTCCCCTATAAACGTAATTTATCTCTCTCTTCAATCTCCCTAAAATAACACAATGTAATAAATCGTAATCTCTTTCTCTCACATTCAAAAAAATCGTAGAAAACCTTGAAATAAAACCAAAAACAAACGACTTTCAATTTATAGTTCCGGTATCTGAATAATTCTCTGTCACAGCGTTAGTATCGTGGCCGGATCACTAGGGACCAGTTAGGTCCAAAGGAAGTGACGCGCAGCTCCTTCCAAAGCCCTGACCTGACCGGAACTGGAGTCATACGTCACGACAGTTTCCTACTGTGCAGAAGGGAATGCTCGTATCTTGATAAGGATGAGACGTTGTTCGGGATTGTTGCTTTGCTAATCTCGCTATGGTTTTTACATCGGAGATGAAAGGCTGATTTTGCAAGATTTTAAACAACGATTAGCTTTATTGGCGGTTTTTGGAAATGAAATAACGAAAAGGACTTATTATATATATCACATAACTATTTCCATACATTTTAGGACTGTTTTAAGTTTCTCGTTGGAAAAGCAAACTGAAATTTCAAAAGTAGATAAAAAGCTTAGAAATTCGGTTCTTGCTTTGTTCACTTTTCATGCACTCGACGCTGTACGTCATTAATATTTGTTCTACCTTCTAGGAAAATCTTGCACCATATTCTTATATTTTAAACACTTATTACATTTTCGTTGTATAATGCTATTTGATCTTTATAAATTAAGCAAAGGGAATATGTTTTGCCCTTAAAAAGCACATAAATAATACTTTGAATTACTATACGTGACTACCTTTCTGTTGCGTCGCCTGTTTAAACGGAAGGTCGTCAGGCAAATGCTGTGTTCTGGAAGTTTCGTATGCATTATATCATGATTAGAGACTAGAGACCAGTGTATCTATGGACAAATATTACATTTTCATTTGAAGATAATGAGATATTTTTGTTCCTCATCATAGCCCAAATTATTCTAATTTTTTTTTCTTTGTGATCTCCATCTTATCATATGATGTCCATCTAGGAGTAGTAGCATCTAATTTTATTAATGTATAGGTAGATACATGTTAATACTAGGTGTGTCTCCGTGTCACATCAGTGTATCTTTCTATATTCTAGCCTTCTGCTGGTGGTACTTCGTAGGCTCCGCCACGAAGACCATTTTGTGTGACGCACCTTTTTACGTAGAAAAATCGACTTAAAATTAGGGTGCGTCTTATGGTCCGAAGAAACTTTTAATTCAGAGGGCATAAATGTAAATCTACCAAGAAGACTTTGAAAGAAATTAATACATAATTAGCTGTCAGTCTTTATTGTCTTACAAGTCAATTACAACAATTGGATGTGTCGATTAATAAACCATTTAAAAAATGTATGCGGGAAGAGAAAGATGACAAAGCAAAATCATGATGTTAAAGTAGTAAGACGTATGAAACGGCCGACAATTTCGGAAGAATGTATCTGTATAAAATTTTCCAGAGAAGCTGTAAACAATAATAGTCCAGACGAAATAATATAACATTAACATTAACGAGACGAATGATATCAGGTCTGGGAAAAAGTTCGTGGCGTTTTTTTAGTAAAATTCAACTTGTTTTGTTAAAGTGTGAAAATGCATTTATTTAAACCAAATATGCTCCATTATTATAGACAACGTTTCGCCATTTTTCTGTGGTTTCTGGTTGAAAAACTGAATCAAGTGGTTTTCACAGGCTTCTTTTGAAACCAGCTTAATTCCATTGAGAGAATTCTGCAGAGATCGGAATAGGGATAGTCAGAGGGTGATATGTCGGGACTATACGGTGGATGCAAAAAAATTTCCTAACCAAGCTCTCGCAAAGTCATCAAAGAAGTGTGTGGTCTTGCGTTGTCATGATGAAATGCGACACCTTTCCTATTATTCAATTCGGGCCGTTCTCTTTCAATTTCCTGGCGTAATCTCTCTAGTTGTCCACAGTAGAGTTGAGAATCAATCGTCTGACCAACAGAAAGTAACTGGACAGAAAGTAGATGGTGGACGATTCCGTTCCAGTCCCACGACACACACAGCATCACCTTGTTCGGCGTCAATCCTCGCTTCGCGAACGCTTGTGATGGCTTACCATCCCTTGCCCACGATCTTTTACGCTTCCGATTGTCGTACGTGATCCATTTTTCATCACCGGTTATGACACGTTTCAGAAATGGCTCGATTTCATTGCGTTTCAGCAGCGCATTGCAGATGTTAATTCGGTCTATCATGTTTTTCGCGCTCAACTCATGAGGAACCCATTTTTTTTTGTAGCCAGCTTTCCGTAAATGGTTCAGAACAGTTTTGTGGTCAATGCCTACTCCGTACCAATATCGACACTGCTGATATGCCTATCTTACTGGACTTTTTCAAGAATTTCATCAGCTTTTTCACTGATTGGACGACCAGAGCGTGAGTCATCTTTCACATTAAAATTACCAGAACGAGCGAACCATTTCCGCGCAGCAGATTTTGATAAAGTACCTTCACCGTACACAGCACATTTTTTTTTTCACAAGCAGCCTTCTTCCCTTTGTCGTAATAATATTGCAAAATATAGCGCCATTTTTCATTACTTTTCTCCATTTTCAAACGCAAACAACTTTCCAACCACTGCACAAATTTTGATGTTTGGACACTCAAAGTAACGCTCGAACTCTCACCTTTCCAACGAGCGCTTAGTGGTGTCGCTACGATCTGTGTTTCCTGAGTTATTTGCAATTGGCTGCGTCTACCGACAAAAACGCCACGAACTTTTTCCCAGACCTGATATTACACAGAGTAAAGAAGAACTGAATGTTGCTGGTCCAAGTTAGGGTAATAGTAAATAAAAATTAAGAATGTGTGAATATTATTTTCTTAAAACTGTCTCATAAATTTGGGATGCGTCTTATCGCCCGGTGTGTCTTATTATCCGAAAAATACGGTAATTTAATGCATATTTTGCCGATTTCTACTTATAATACCACAAAAAGAGACAGCATTCCATCTTGCCTGCAGTTGCCTTCGTTTTTACCAAACATAATTAAGATCAAACATTTTTACTTGATTCTCATTTACATGTAAATCAACATTTCAATTTGTTGATATATATTCAGTTTAATATACAAACCAGATTAGTGTATTTTTATATATTTAATTCAATATTAAATTTTTAATTTGGTATAAAATTTTAAACAAGCAAACAAAATTTTAGCTCTATATTTGATTCTATAGTACTGATGAATATTTAAAAGGTATCATTGAAATTGTAAAATTAAATCAAGTAGACAAGCACGTTTAATTTTGTTTAATAATGTGATACACTATATTAAATATGCATTATCAGGGGTAAATAATATGTATTTTATACATTTTATTAAATATTTAAATTAACTAAATCATGCATACGTTTGCGTGACAAGCTTTAAACCAAACATTTGTAAACTTTAGTGGATAACTAATTTTGTTTTTTGTTTCAGGTGAGTGTGCTTAATTACTTCAAAATTATATTCCAAAACACGTAAGTTATTCGAGAAAAATGTGCTGTTATTTTCTCAAGACATTTTTAAGGTACGTTTAAAAAATGTTTCTGAAAATGGCAAATTACTGTCAAAATATTCAAAACAAAAATGTATTATTAAGTGCTGTATTACTTACATATTACATGACATAAAATTTCTATTTAGAATATCCAAGAAACCCTTATATATTTTGATTTTTTGACTTGATCTCTCAGGAATAACAACGCATCGCTCGAAGTAGAAGGACTATTTGCTAACTTCATTGCCAACTAACTTACAACATAGGCGGCGCAATAAGATTTTATTGTAAGATAATTATGTATTGTTATGCGTGTTGCATAGATTCACATGAATTTTTATGGTTTTTGTATATAATTGGTGTAGTAATAAGTATTAATAATAATTATTGACAAAGTAAAAGGTAAGGCTAGAATTCTTAATTTAAAAATAGTGGTTTACAGTGATCCCTGTATTTAGCTGAAGCTAAAATTCCATTTTTTTTTTTTTTTTCTGTCTAAATATAGGTAAAACATCGGGAGAGCTTCCCCAAAATAAGATAGCAAATTGAATGATGTACTTAATAAAAGGGGAAATATTCTATTATTAGGACATTCTAACTAACACAATTTGATAACTGCCTTGATAAAAATAAGGCAGAATTTAATTTATTTTATGGTTGATTCAATTTGAAATTTCCAATTGAAATGTGCATCTAAAAATACTCCCAACAAATGTGTTAAAAAAATATAAGCTTTATTCGCGAATGAAGTTTCTAACATTTGGGACGAAAGGATAATACGTTATCATCCACGGTACGCCTATCAGCTTGCAAGAACTTAAATATACAAATTAGCGAAAATATAAGTTAATTAATTTTATTAATAAAATTAATTTGATTTTGATTTGATTGATACATTTGCTTTGTGTTGTTTATTACTAGATCGTTCATTTAGTTGGCTGAAATTAGTGCTGGACGTAACCTTGTTGTGACTCTAAGCTGAAATATAAAGCAAACCTATCTTCGTTCAACAAGTAATACAAAATATTGAATTACTGGGTTAAATACATTTCCATGTATAAAGGCAACCTATTGCAACTATCCCTGGTCAGCTGTTTTGATGTAAATTATCCCATGTGTAAAGTCGCATACACACTGTGTACATGAATATACAGAGCGTTCGTTAATGGCTAATAGGCCTTTGAATTTAGCGCGATAGAAATTTTTATCCCTAGCTGTTTGTACCTAAGCTCTACATAACTCCTTTGATCATAAAAGGAGATACGAATATAATTTGATATTGACAATTTTCTGACATTGATTTAGTGTAGCATAAACAATAGCAAATGTATGTTATTAATAAATTGTTTTGTCACTGACCCATTAATTTACCTTTGTCGTTTTTCCCAGTGGTAAATACCAACCTATAATATTAATCTAATGAGCGGGAAATTCAAACCCGTATTAATCATTTATAAATGCCCTGTATAAAAACAAGTAATTTAAACGAACACAAACACCACCAAACATCCCAATCTTAACGAAATACGAATACGCAAGAATGGACAAATACTGGGCATACATCGATGTTTCACTAATCTACTTTTCATAATTACCGAAAAGTTTTCGTGAAAAAATACCGACAAGCGATGAATAGTCTTTATTTATGTTGCGCGTTTCTGTTTGTTTGTGTTCACTGGTGGGTTCACGCGTATCCAACATATTTATTCATTGGCGTTCATTATGAATAACTTAATAAGTTTCATTAGAAATCGCTGATTTTGCACTGCGTGTAAGCCCGCGTTTCCCAACCGCCGGTCTTCGGACCTTCACCGGTCCGTGAGATATTTTTGCCGGTTGGCAAGATTTTGTAACAAAATCTCCAGGTTTGTAGTTTGGAGGGGAAGACCTTTTTTATTTGCTCATCACTTATATTTTGGAGCTGAAGACCTTTTTTTGCTCATCACTTGCAGAGTTGGGCATTTTGTTACATAGTAAATGAGTAATGAGTAATGATTAAGATATTCATTATTCCTGATCGAGAGTGATGAATGATATTCATTAATCGTTACTTTTGCTTACTTGGGAGTATATTACTCATCACTCATCATTTATTACTCGAATATTACTATAGAATATTATCAATAATTACGGCTTAAAGAATTGATAATGCAATAGGTATAATGAACCGGTTTTTTTAAAAGTGGAAAATTATTAAAGTTAAATTATGATTCGAAATCACGTTGTCTCTTTTATAAAAATTTGGTGCACTGAGGATTTTGTCTAAGAGTGTTAGTGAGCCTGCAACGTTTCATACACAGTATTCGTAAATCTATCCATTGGGAAAACCTAACATCTACACAGTATAAAGTACAATTATACAAAACTACAGACGAAAAGTGAGAACCTGATCTGCAATTTCGAATGAGTAATGATTGGTGAATAATGAGTAAAAGTAATATTCACGTACTACGAGTAATGAGTAAAGAGTAACAAAAAGTTTCATGAATAACGAGTGATGATTAATTTTTTAATAATGATTATTCCAATGTATCACTCGAGTGATGCCCAACACTGATCACTTGTAATAATTTTGCGATACACATTACTTTCTAAACTTGCCGGTCCGCAAATTTTACTAGGTTGCTTGCCGGTCCGCCATGAAAAAAGGTTGGGAAACGCTGGTGTAAGCAACGCTCGTGTTCAACAAATATAAGATTTATTCGCAAATGAAGTTTCTAACAAGGTACCAACAGTTAAGGAATAAGTTCATGAACAGATTTACTGTGCATGTCCAACTTGAAACGTGTTAGATATTCTTGATACCGCGAATGATAAATTTGTTTGGTTGACAAGATTTTAATCGCGGTGCAGTAAATTTAAGTGGGAGAACTCAGTTTATTAATCAAATTCAACAAAACTATTAACGCGCGTGCGTCAGACTGGTAGTTCTTGCTCTAATCTACAAACTCGTGTGATTTGCTACGAACAGATTACGTAAATGTGCACAGGTTATAGCGAATAACAAAAATCTTGTTAGAAGCAGCGATTATTTCATCCATGAATACTAAAAGGAATATTTTGCACGCACGTGGTGCTTCAATCTGTACGAAACTTTATCCGTGAATAAAGCTGAAGTTAAAACAAAAAAATTAACTCTGTCAAAGCAAATTCTTGCTCGAATTGTACTTTTTTAGTATTTGTTCGTGTATAGCTGTAGGTCATTTAACTTTTATCTGGCGGTAACTATATCCTTTTACAGAATAATACTTGAAAAATTAAGTGCATAAATTTGCGAAAGCTGTAGGCACAAGATTTAATTTTTTTGTAAATTAAACTGTATGACCTAAATACTATCTCATCGTTCTTCTTTAAAATATATGCACTAATTTCTTTCCAATAAATTCAGAGATAAAAATCTAATATCTAAGATTTTATCCATTTGCAAATTCCGTTGAATCATCTGAAACGTGGAAATTTATTTGAGGTAATTTATGTACGTTCCAGTTTTTTGGAAATAAAACTTGTAGCAACGCAAGCAGAACCTTAGTTGCAGAACTGAAGATAATAGATTTTAGTAGCAGTAATGTAAAACGTAAGACGTAAGCCAGGACTCGTATTCATTCAGTAATTCTATTTGAAATGTGATTGAATAGATATTTGAATTACTAGTTTTAGTTGAGAAATTGACGTGTCGGATTATTTGATATAAAAAAATTGAGAAAACCTTTTACTCTATTAAAAGTTTTCGGTAACATAATTGAAGAGTGATTAGCAAAACTGGAAAAATGCGTTTGATAGTTTTATTTACAAATGAATATCTTTATAATCTCTTTAATATATCTTTATAAGTTTATATCCTTCAACCGAAAGGTAAGATTAATATTTAATTTAATATTGGTTACAACAAATGGATCGAATTTGTAAGAACAGATGGAACTGAGAAGTTCCATCGTGTTTTCGTGACTACATGCACAAAAAAATAGCACATAAGTGTGTGTTAATTTGGTCTACTGCAACGTTTTAAAGTTATACATATGTAGTTATGCGTGACAAAGGTGTGGTAGAGTTGATCGTGTTTGTGGGCACCAAACCATATGTTATTGATCAAGTTGGCCAATTAATTTAAGATATATTGGTGTGAATACTTCATAGTTGTGCTTACTTTGTACTTAAAACTAGAGGTCTCCTACATAATGAGTTCATAATCTGCGAGCGGTTTCGGACATGAATTCCCCGTGTTCGCTAGTGGGTTGCATTGATTCTAGGATGAACTTAAGGGTTGTTATTTTACTTAACCTACTTAAATTAACATTATAGGTTCTATATTTACATAGTTTATAACACTATTGACATAATTATAGTACAGTTAAATTAGGTCATAATCCGTTTTAATCTTATTTAACAAATAAAAAAAAATCATTGTTCTTTTTAATTTAATAGAATTAAAATGTATTAACACCTAGATTCGCCGCTCTCTACTTATAATTTATTTATGATACCTTATCCAAATGACAAACATCAGTTAGTTCACTGGACACCATTTTCTTCACTACCGTCTCCGAAAACAATTGCCTGTCATAAGTGTTTATGAATATGTTTTCCATCTCTTTAACTGGACAGTACACTAACTTATATTTGAAATTACATTGTTACAATTTATACATTTAACTTAAAATTGGCTAACTCGATATATCCTAAAAATATCTTAAACTCATGACGTACCAAATCTGTATGCCCTCAGGGAACTCTCAGTACCCAAATGACAAAATGCTATATCACCTTCTTCGCCATCTGGTACATTGCAACACCCATATGGCAATTTATTGGTAATAATTTAGGCAGAACAATCTCATTAGAAAAGTAACCAAAACTAATTTTTATTATCAAGACAAAGATTAATTGTTATTAACATATTGTCCAAATATATCTAATAATTATTTGACACATTTATAAACTAATATATTTACTATTTCATTTTCTTGTTCATACTACGAGGGACATGCAATAATTAAAGAGACAAATTGATGTAGGAAAAAAAACTGTGTATTTTTACAAAATGAGACTTGTACTACTTCTCAACATAATCCACACGAATATTAATACACTTGTCCCCTTGTCCAAACGATGAATTAGTTTTTTTATACCTGATGCAAAGAAATCTTTGTCTTTTTGTTTGAGCCAGTTTCCCACAAATTCTTTGACTTCCTTGTTGTCGCTGAACTTTTTTCCGTGTAATGCCTCCTTGAGTGGACCAAATAAATGAAAATCAGAGGGAGCCAAATCTGGACTGTAGGGAGAATGAGGTAGTATCTCCAAACCCATTTTTTCAATGGTTTCTTGGCGAGCATTGTCGTGGCGCAATATCGCGCCTTTTCTTTGAGATCCGCGACGTTTTTTTCTCATTGGCTTGTTCATCAGCATGTTTGAGTAGTAGGCACTGTTTATTGTACACTGATCTTCGAAATAATCACAAAAGACGACACCTCGGGCACCATTTTTGAACTATTTTACCTACTGTTCTACCCAATTTCCGGGATTCATATAACTTTCACCATAATGTAAAATCATTCGAGAAAAGATTGTAGCCGGTTTTTACCTTCAGAAAGCAAAAACCGGATCACTGAACGTTGTTCAACTAATGTGGAAACTTCAAGCGGACACGCCATCGTTAAATGCAATTTTGAGGTTATAAACAAAACAATTTTTATCCGTCAGGTGTTCTCAGCTCATCCCAGTGATTCCAACCTAAAGTCATGAAAGTATTAAACTCCTCCTACAAACCGTTTTTTTTTTTCTACATCAGTGTGTCTCTTTAATTATTGAATGTCCCTCGTATTAGGGTTTCAAGTTTTATTAAGAAACATGTCTGCATTTATCTTAACTGCCCTCTCTAAAAAATATTTTTTTTTAACATTTTATTAAATTAAAATTGTTTTGTTCAGTGCTCCTGCCAGTTTTAATTTTAACATTAAGTAGAACCCAAATCTAAAATTCTACATTTTTGCACTCGATGTATAGTTAGTTGAAATGTTTGACGCACTTCATCGAAAGCTATTTGCGCCTACACAGCCTAATCAATGTAACATGTTTGATCTGAACAATCTTCAATATGAAAACAACACTGTATAACTGGTAAGCTTTTGTATTTTATTTATTTAAACTTTGATTGCCCCTCCAGTTGCTTAGTTCTAGAGCTGCTATTTGTTTAATAGCAGTGTCAATCTTTGACGTTCATTTGATCGGTAATATCAGTAATGAAAATTTAAGTAGTAGGTATCTGCGATGAAAGAACTAGTGTTAATTGTTGTATATTGATCGTTGTTTGAATAAATGTCCCGCAATTACTCAGGTAACATTAATTAATCTTGTTTAAAGTTGATTAATTCGTCGTTTTATTGTTTGATGCGAAAACAATTTGAACGAATGTACTATGTATGTGTTGTGGTCTGGTCTGAATCGTTAGGTTTTCAGCATGTTGTTCTGAAACAATACGTCCGGAACTTTCCGTGAACCGTTTGATTAGCGGTTTAAACGTGATTCAACCAAAACAAAAGTGTGGTTTGTTACGACGAATAAGCGAAAAATACCAACAATTTTAAGGTAAATATTTAAACTGAAATATATTTTACAAGGTTCAAGCTTTAAATTTACCGAATGTTTAAACCTTTGGATTTAAGTGTTTGCACAATGTTACTCTTATTTAATAGGGTTAAATATTGATATCATGCTATAAATTTAAAATTTGAAGATGAAATAATATTTCATTAATGCATGATTTTTACGCTGATTTTTAGAGTCAGTGGCGTAGTATGTTTAGGTATGGACCCCCCCCCCTTGAAAGTACGTTGGTCAAAGGTGAATGTTATTAGGACGTGTAATAGAAAAAAATCGGATCGCGATTTATTGTGGTTTGAGTAGCGTCGTCAACTAATCCTCATCGTTTGCTGATAAAATTTTGCTACACAAAGGTTATCGCATTCCGCTGCCGGTAGCAATTATATTCAGATTTTTTACTTGAAATTAAATTTTTGTCGTTTTGTATATTGGTCTATAATAAAAATCTAGATGTAAGTGAGTTTCCATGTTAATTCGTGACATCGTAACGAAATAAAAATTTCAGGTCATATTTTGTTGTTCTTCTTGCTCGTTATGACGAATAATAAAACATAATTTTACAAATTTTCAATTACGAAATTTGGTTAATATAGCATTACCCCCTCCAAAAACTTCTGGTTCCGCTCCCCACAAATTTTGATATTTCATACAACTTTCTTTTGTCATCATACCAAATTATGTGAAAATATGTCCAGCTCAAGAAGACAGAAAGGCGCGCGCCGAGAGAGGGGGTGAGGATCAGGGGCTGGAGTCCCCCTCCAAGCACTCAAAAACACTTGTTTTTAAGGAACACCTTGAGTTTTAGAGCTCATGAGCTTGTATTCTGAAAGCGAGGACCCATTTGTGTCATCACTTCTATTATGGAAGCGAGGATCTTTTCTATTTGTCAACACTTGTTTTGTTTAGAGAGCGTGCCATGTTAGATAGAATGAGCCGGTTGGGTCAGTCATTTCCTGATAAAAATGTATGTCCTGGCCCTTCACTACCCCGGTAAATCAATTTTTTCTTCAAAGCTCCCCTCCCAAGGAAATATATTGGGTGCGCACCTGCAAACAGAAATTGATATTTTTGTGGATATCGTCTTATAAATACTTAAAACATACAACGAAGTTTGAGGTTCAAAATATAAAAAAGTTGATGGTCTTCTGGAAATTTTATTTATGTACACAGAGTGTATCTGAAATGATT
The DNA here is from genome assembly GCA_963971575.1 of Liopterus haemorrhoidalis. Lineage (NCBI taxonomy): Eukaryota > Metazoa > Arthropoda > Insecta > Coleoptera > Dytiscidae > Liopterus > Liopterus haemorrhoidalis. Next base: position 30,087,899 of record OZ020615.1, read on the forward strand.
CGTCAAACTTGGCAGTGGCGTATATGATATAAAACAATGAAAAAAGTTCTTGTAGACATATGTCCGGAAATCTGCCTCTTCTTCTTCTTTGGGCACTGTCAGTCTGGTTGACTTTTGGCCTCACTCCAGAATAATAATAATAATAATAATAATAAACATTTATTTGTTTTGGAGGTCAGACCTCATACAAAGAATAGAGAGACAGTCTTGTTACAATACCATTTACACTAAATAACACTATATTTATGATACAAATACTATCTATAAAAAAAAAAACCTCACTCCAGAAAGAAGACCTCCATCTTGATCTGTTAATTGTCAAGTCTTCCCACGTGTCCTGTTTATCAGTACTTGTTAGATCTTCGTTTAGCTGATATATCCATCTCTTGCGAAATCTTCCCACTGGTTCTATGCCCGGAAATAGTTTCTTAGAAAGTAACAGCGAATGATAAAATTACATCTATTTAAGATATTAGTTCCATGTAACATGTCTTTAAGATCGTTTTTCATTATTTTGTTCTATAGAAAAACTGTCCTCCCGGCTTAGGGGCGAAATAATAGTCATCTGAGAATAATCCAGATGATCGGTGTATATACCATAGTTCTATTCTCAAATTGAAAAAGTTTCATTCACAAGTTAATTAAAATACTAACTCGTAGTAACGTTTTTTACATTATTTCTAACTAATGAATTTATATTTTGATTGGCATTTTAACGTCAAATTTAAGCATTTTAACATTTTTTGACATAATATTTATGTTGAATATTATGAAAATCGAAACTCATAAATCCGGAATATTTCAGAAAACAAAAGCTTGACGAAATCAAGTTTTTTTGATCCATTCAAAAATGGGAATAAAACTAAAAAACGTATCCTAATTTATTTCTATTGGGACGTGTAGAATCGGATTGAATTATTTATGAAGCTCGCATTCGTATATTCTACGGATTGAATATGTATGATGACATATTTTACAGGCAATGATAGAACCGAAATTGATATTTATTCCACAAAAATAATGCCCGAAGCCCCCTTGATTACTATACGTTACACTGTATTAATTATTCCGGTGCATACTAACGGTTACATTTACATAACTAGAACTGTGTACTGACATGACGAGTCTAACAATGCGTTTTAGATTACATTGCCCATTGCCTGTATACACCGAGCTTTCATACGCGCTCTTAATAAAATTTTGGACATAATAAAGTTACGAGTTAATAGTCAATAAACAAAATGCTATAGTTAGGACAGGTCAAAGCAACTGAATAATATTTTGCCAAAATAAGCCGCTTTTCATTTATGATTATGTTACACGAGTTGCTGTGGTTCCGTGGTACGATAGTTACCTACCGAGGAGAGGGACGCGAGTTCAATCCTTGTTGACTCCACGGAGTTTTTATTTACCGGCATTGTCCAAACCACGTCAGGGCTTGACTTATTCTCGCATAATTAATTCTTCGGTCAAATAAAGATTCATTCAGCATTTTTGGGCAATAATATTCAGAAGCGCACAACCATAAAGTCAGTTCTATATTATACTTTTTTGCGTAGTACTGACGTAAAAAGTATAATGTGAAACACAATACTTCTTTCCAACTTTCGATTCTACACTACAAACTACACTATTTTCAAAACTACCTCCGGTCAAATTTTTGGGTAACATTTGTGTACTTCTCAGTTGTACCAACTACCAACTTTTTAGTTTTTGTTTACAACTTAACTTTTAGAAGTTTATTAAGTTGATAAGAAGTTTATTTAGAACATATAATTAAATATAAACTTAGCACAATTAAACAATATTTATAAATTGGTTACTAGAATTGGTTCTATAACCAAACTGTTGTCTGTCACCTGAACCTAGAATTGAAGTTGGCAGTGAAGAGCATAACAAAGTAATAAAAGATGGAAGGTATCGTTGTCTCTTATTTTCCCCCACTATATTCTGCAGTATCAAAAGTTGAAATGACGTCAGAGTTGGATAGTATTGAAAAAAGTATAATGTAGAACGGACTTAACAATTGATTTCCTCAGGTGCTACAATAATGACACATAGCCATTTTATTATAGGTATTTACAGTGTTTTTATATATCTATCTTTACTAGTTCTTTTATATTATTGTGTGCACATCATTCTTTGACATACGTTCGTTTTGAAGAGATTGCAAGGTACTAAGGAAATAAGTAGTGCATCTATTGATACAGGATATAATATGTATTATATTATATTCTTTCTGGATATAATACAATATTGTAAAAAAAGTGTATGAATTTATACGTTAAAATGTTTATGTATCTATCTCAGAATGTGTTTCTTTTCTAAAACATCACATTGAAGAATTGAAGTATACCCTAACGAAACGTTGTGCGTTTTTGGATATAATACAGCATTGTTAAAAAACTGTAGGATTCTTTATTTACCTGATTTACAAAATTGCACGTTAACGTTTTCATTAATAATTAATTCGTTTAAATAACTTACTTATTTAGTTAGTAATAGAGTTTGCCTAAATGACACGTGGACCACGTGGCGTTGATATGAGGGGGGGGTCAGAGTCAAAGTGGTTTAACTCACATTTAATAATAATAATAATAAAATAAATTAATTACTTTTGGTTACATAAACCAAAAGTACAAATCTGTTAAATTTTAAATGCAAATGTGGAGCGTATCATATCTCTTCTGGTATTAAATGTATAAGAATTTCAACTAGGATGTAGCGTAATTTAACACAGCGAATCAAATAAAACCGTTTGTTTTCGTGAAATTAACAAAATATGATTTACACCAATTAAGCTTTGATCTCCTCATATAACGGTAGTAAGAAACAAAGAACTTTCCATCTCTGCTTCGTGCACCTTCTAATCGTTGGGAACCTATTAGTTTCATTATAATTTAAAGTTACGGTTCACATAATACTTTTTATTCATTTGGCTTATGCAACCCTCAAGAAAGTTCTTGTTTCTTCACTTTTTGCAGACGTAGGGATAATCTGTATCATTTCTTAATATTTGTCCTTGAACACGTTCAATTCATCACTTTCTTGGCCTTTCTCTGATACACGTATTCATAAGCATTCATTACTGTATAACGCTTCATTATATCTAATATCCAGAGAACCTGTCCGTTTCCGTGGAAGTTTTATATATAAAATCGTGATTTTAACGGTCCGTTTTGATGTATGAATGCATAATAGTTATACAGTATTGGACGTTTATGAATACGGGCATCAGTCTGTTAAAGCCTGGCTTGTTGTCCATTTTTTTTTTTTTTTACAATATTACCTACCAGGCATCTGAGCCACAAGTCCTATCCACTTGATTCTAGAGCCTTTGATGATTACTTACTATCTTTCTCGATATTCTGCATATATTATACAGCTCATAATTCATTTGGATTCGTCATGCTACTTTATTTTCTTCTACTACTTCTTTTATTTGACCAGAAAGCCTACGTATTAATTTTTATTCGATTGTAGTCTTTTTTTCCCCCTAAATTCGCCTTTAGACTCCATTTCTCACAGCCATATATCGGTACAGGTCATATTACAGATTTATATATTCTTATTTTAGTTTTCATTGCTGATCGCCTCGATTTGATAAGTGAGACCATGAAGAAGTACGACTTACGCGCACATGCTATCTATCAGCAAAATAATTTATTTCTTAATCATATGTAATTCCAAAATTTTATTTTCATAAAATTAAGAAACTAGTTACTAATTCTTCTTTTTATGGTATTCTTGTCACCATGTAGTATGGGTTACGGATGAATGAGTAAATAGTTTTTTTTTTTAGTCAAATGAAAAGACCACAGAGAACAAGTATTTACAATATAAGTTCTATTTTGCCTCCACGCTTAAAAATAAGAGGTGCGATAATTAATTTAGAGAACTGATACAAGATGTCACAGTTTTTCTTCTTTTTCTTAGTTTGTGTTAAGGCTTGCTATCTGCTATTGCCAGCATCTTGTATGGATTTACCGCTCCTTCACCGTTTTAGTGATCTACCGGGTGGTCCTTCTTTACTGGAAAACTGTTCCTTCTCTGCATATAGGAATTAATATGGTGCTGTGCATTGAATTTATGTCCTCCTTGCATCTCCATTTCTTCGTCTTCCTCCTCCTATAATAACTTGCACCTTGCGGATTGTTTCGTTATACATTTTGTCCAGTAATTTTTTAATCTACAATATATTTTAGGATTCAGTTATGTTCTAATACTAATATTACTTCTACATACAAAATAGTAGTAATAGTACAGGAAATGAAGCATTTTGGCTCGCAATTTTTTCGTCCAGCATGGAAATACGTGAAATTTTCACAGAAGGTAAGGAATAGCCCAAGGATCATTTTCTACATCATGCCGGTGTACGCTAAAACCTTGGGGGTGGTTGCCACCCCATCTCGGGGGTGGAAATTTTTTACTAGATTTCAACTATAGGAATCGATGGGAAAAGTAATTCTAAGAAAAAAATCTTCTTTACGTTTTCTTCGTAAAACTAATATTTTTTGAGTTATTCGCGGTTTAAAGTAACAGTTTTTCGACGAAAAAATCGATGTTTTTAAAAAGATTTTTGCGAATAACTCGAAAAATATGCATTTTATCAAAAAAACTGTAGAAAGCAAAATTGTAGCTTTCAAAAAAACAAACAAAATTCTTTTTTTATTATTTTTCTACGACAAACACGAACCGAAATACGGCATGTTAATGGTTAACTTTTTTTCGCCAAATGCATAATTTGAAAGATTCAAAGTCAAATAACAGGAAAAATTTGCATTTTTCGAGGAAAACTCATTGAATGTGTTTTAAAGTATTTGATTAGAGCTTTCAAACAAAAAAATTAAAAAGTCTCTAGCATAAAAATTAAGCGACTTATTATCAAAATAAGGTCGGTACCTACTTTTTTCTACGAAAAAATCAGTGAACACCACCCCCTATTTACCCCCCTAATTAAAATTGATCCTCACCCTTCTGTGGTTCTCTTCTTATATGTATTTTCAGTACACCCAAGAAGTTTGACCAATTTAAAATCCCTAATTTTAGAAAAATTGGAGTTTAAAGAAAAAACGATTTTTTGCGATTTCGTATTTTTCACCCTTTTCTTCAAAATATCTCCGAAATTACTGGAGATACGAAAAAAATGATAGAGCACTAAATTGTAGCTTTTTTAATTACTTAAATTTCCCTGTGCATATATTTTCTGTACAGTGAATATTTGGCGAGATATAGCCGTTTAAAACCTCTATTTACAACCGAACACCACCTTATTCGAGCCCTTCAAACTCACCCCATTTAAAAACTAAGGGATCTTAAGTAATTTAATTTACATAGTCTTATAGCTCTTGAAAAGTCCTACAAAATCGTTTTTGAAAAAACTTTCTATCACTAAAAATGAAGGAGCTATGTTTAAAAAACCAATAAAATTTGTTTCGAAACATTCGAATAGCACGGTTCGGAGCGATTTTTTTTATATCAAGCTCTAACAAGGGTAGGTTTTTAAGGATTGAAACATTAGAAATTGTATTCCAAAGCATGAAACAATCATTATTCAACTAATCCAAACCAAATTTTACCCATCTTCAGGTTTACAACGTTATTTTATAATTTTTGACAATTAGGGGTAGTTTTCACCCTTAAAAAATAAACAGTGCCCATGAGCATGATATAAAATTTGAAGTAGAGGGTGAGACGAACCTAATTTCAAATTTTGGTGCAAATCGATGCAAGATGAAATCATTTTTTAATCCAACAAGGGTTGATTTTTAAGGGTTGAAACATTATGAAATTGTATTCTAAAGCATAAAACGATCCATATTTAGCTAATCCAAACCAAATTTTACCAATATTAAGGTTTAAAATGTTATTTTATAATTTTTTACATTTAGGGGTAGTTTTCACCCTTAAAAAACAAAAAGCGTACAACGGCACAATGTAGAAAATGAACTAGAGGGTGAAATGAGCCTAATTCCAAATTTTTATCCAAATCGATGCTGGACGAAAAAATTGCGAGGTTTTGTCATTTTTTGAGCTTCATTTCCTGTACTATAATCAGATATATTTGATGAATACAGAGGATGGGGTAGAATCTCCTATTTTAATTCATAATTAATTTTATTTTATTTTTTCGTTGCACATTAACCCATACACATAATAGCTCGAAAGTTCGGTAGTCATTTCGAAAATATATTGTGAATGAATCGAATATCGAATATCTTTCTGGAACAAAGAGCCATTCCAAGATAACTCCTATAAAAAACAATAAAATTTTAAAGAGCCACAACTTTATTTATCCTAATATCTGGAAAAAATTTAAAAAGTTAAAACAAAGGTATTTTATAATTATTTCAGTATTTACTAATTTACCAATGCTACATATTTAGGATTTGTAAAACTCTGTGATGTTTGCATGGTTATTTTGTTGTATGTGGATACTATAAATGAAACAACATTTGTTATAAATTTTCATTTTAATTAAAATACATCGCCAAACATCACGACTCTCTTCCCGCTACAGCAATATGTATCTGTATTAGTTGTATCATTGGTAATATTTGTACTAAAACAAATTGTAAGAAATATTTTTTATCACAATTTGTAGCGTCTTTCTCTTTTCAAAATAAAGGGCCACACTTTTCCCACCTAAGAGACTCATGCGGTTCAGAAGTTGCCGGTTCCCGATCTCTAAATTAGCTGTACCGTACCAACCAAGGGGGTACAAGAAGTATAATTCTTTCACAAAAGAGATGATCAGTAGAACGGGAACAAGCCTGTAGGCCTGATCTACGAAAATATGATGATAAAATACGTGAATGTTCGAAAGGCATTTAATGATCACATCAGATGATCTACCCAGAATTTTCATATGTGTCCTTAATAAAACAATATACCTATGTCTTAACTGAGTGTAGGTACGCATATATGTTTGCATTATAATTACGCATTTTTCTCAAGTATCTGAATCGAAAGGATTTCTTTCGGCGTGACGGAGAACGAGAAACTAAACAGAATCAGATTCGGGAGATTCTTCTGTTTAAGGACATTTTTATTTTTCTGGAGGGTCGCGATTATTTTTCATTAAATATTTTATTTAGATGACGTTTGAATCTTTACGTTTATTGTGTAGCCGTAAAACTGAAAATAACTGAAATTTCCCCGGTTGCAACAAGAATTTTCAAGAGTAAAAAGATAGTAATAGTCCATATTAATTTTCCCACCCTGGTAAAGTTGAGGTAGCGCTCCTGTATCACGGGCTAAAGGTCTCAAGTTCGAATCGAATCCTGGTCAGGGCATGGATGTTTATGTGAGCCACAGTGTAATTGGCTTTAGGTCCTGTGATGTAAAACAATGTTTTTTTAACGTGCGACATTCGATTTTAAAGCATTAGAAATTATTTAACAATTTCCCTTATACAGAGCGATCAACAAATTTTGTCCGTTATGCAACACTTGACAGAAACATTTAGTTATCAAACTTATTTCCAAGGACATGTACACATAGGCATATATTCTATTTTTATTACCTTATCCGAATTGATTATTAAATGAACAGTATTTTTCTCTACACGCCAATGAGTTGATAACAGGTATTAAGGTAGGAACACATATTTTCGTTGTTGGTGAGATCGGACAACGAAGTAATCTGATTGCTTCTTTGTTAAATTGGGATTTTCAGCTGTGAATTAGAATACAGTTTTGATATTTTTAAATTAATTGTTTACTGTTATGTAACTGACAAGAAATAATGATCGCACGGTATTAAGGTCTGCAAATATCTCAAGGTCACAACTTATTTTTTATATTTCAATCTTATGACACATTTGAAATGTCTTTTTCGGGATGTAAAAAGATAAAATCTGCTTTGGGGAAAATTTTTGGTAGTCTTAGAGACAGTTTTGTGCCGAATTTGCATAAAAGATTGTCAAAAAATTGTAAAAGAATTTCTAACGTCTGATATAAAGAAAACTTGAACGTATAGCAATTTGGACGAAATTCAAATTACAGCAAGGAATTATATTACGTTTTAAATGTAGAAATGATGATTTAATGTTCAATATTTTCAAATTTTAGCGAGAAATATGATTTTAAATTATTATTTCTACCGAGAAGTACTCATACAATAACTGTATTTTTCATATGATAAGAGTTTGAATGCTGTCTTACTTGAAAACATTCGCGTTTAAGAAATAATTATTTAGTATTTATATGTTTAATTAGGTGTTTAATGTTGGAATTCTACAAGAAACAGATTCATTGTTATTTATAAAAATATCTAAAGTGATAAACTTTCAGCTCCTACCGCGTTAGGCCTCAGTCATTCTACCGTTAGATTATATTAAAACATGGAAGAGGTTAGGCCAGAAGACTTTTTAAGAATGAAATCACGCATCGAAGTAAAATAGATACCTATTGTGATTTTATGTAGTATCACATTTCACCGCCTACCCCACGTCGGAGCACCAGTCGACGATAGCCAACTATGCTCTTAGTCGTCACAAAATGTCCTGAAATACTTAAAATTAATTCCCTTGTTAATTATTATTTTCGTAATTATATCATAACTTATGTCTTGTGTTCAAATAAAAACAGATTAATTCATAAAATACGAAATCCCTCGTATGACATATAACACAATCAAATCCTTCAGCCGCAAATAACAGCATTACGGAAGGACAATGGCAGGAAACAGAATCCTTTTGACAAGACACACTTCGTGTCACATACACATAGTCACTCGGCCCAAAGTTTGGAACCACACGCTAATTATCTCGGTTTGCTTGAAGAGCTCAGCCGCTCGGTGGTTTGAATGGTCAGTACTGGACCATACAACCTTTCAAGACAGGTCTGGAATGGATAGATTCTCTAGGGGGAAGAAACGAAGTTTACGGGAAGTTCAGAAAGTTATTGTAGTTATAAGATGATTCTATATGTCTGCAAACTTATTATTTTGTTGTATTGATTAACTTGTTTCAAGGGTAGTGGTTGGAATTAAATATAGAGTAATCTGTACTGATATATAATTAGTGAGTTTGTATGTATGTATGTAAAATTAAAGAATGGCAACATCGATTTAAATTTAAATCCTAGCGTGTTCATGGCATTTTTTTTATGGTAAAATAGGCCTGTTTATAGGCCTCAGAGTCATAAAAACAGGCCTATTTACATTTCTCATTACTCTACATTTTTTAAATAATTAAAATCAAGCAAAACGCTTGTTTTAATTATTATATATATATATATATATATATATATATATATATATATATATATATATATATATATATATATATAGTGTTATATAGTGTTATATGTGTGTGTGTGTGAAAATAATTCCCTAAAAACATAAACGCTTACAACTCTGTACTTATTTATCCCACAACAGTCAGGTTTGCACCAACGTGTTCCACAGGCTGAAGCCTTTTTTTATACCTTAAAGCTTCATACTTTTTATAAATAAATTGAAAACACTCGGGCGCTTTGTGTTGATAGGCGAGCGTGTGTCTTGAAAGCAGATAGGCAGAAATGGTACATTTGTGGCGAGAGTAACATGCGTGTTGATTCACTGATTTCAGAAAATCAGTATTATTATTTTTTTAGGACAGGTTTTTTATTTTTTTATTCATCACACATAGAAAATGTATCTATATTACTCAGAAACGAAATAACTTCTGTACGAATTAAAGAAAAAATAACAAATACACCAGCGTGTTCATAGCATCGTTTATGATAAAATAGGAATTTTTTATCAATGATAAAATAGGCTTTATAACTCTCAAGGTCCCTGAATTTTTTTAAATAATTAAAATCAGGCGAAAACGTTAAAATTATATATTAAAAAATCCCTTCAAACAAATGGGAAGAATTCTGTATCTAACTATCTTAGCAGCCATAGATACGTACTGGAAATAGAGCGGCAGAGGTAGAGATGAAAGGAGGGACAAACGATGGGCCATTTGATTTAAAATAATTATTTTTATTATTCGTTATAAATGGCTAAATGGTAAAACGGTTGACTCAGAAGTAAAGGGACTTGGGTTTAAATCTCGAACTACACTTCGAATTGTCACTTTCGGCACAAAACAGTTCAGGAGCAAGCTCAACCTCGAGCATTTGTTACTTTAAAATGAGTTACTATTTATCAAAGGATAACTGAATGCCATTCTGCCAACGTTGCTTTCATACTGTATTAGTTAAGAATCAAAGTAAGGTGTTCTACCTTGTGCCATCTTTGCATTGGACACCTATTAATTAAGTCGGAAATGGTAGAGCTGCCGTGGCTCCGTGGTAAGTTGGTAATTTCCACTTTCCTATATTATAGAGATCTTTATTTTGTAGCTGATATGGAAAAAAAATCTTTTCACCAGCGGCCAGCTAAACACCAAATGACATATGAAAACTATTTTGTATTGTAGTATTGTAGTGAAATATTGAGGAAAATTCCTTATATTTGAGAATTACCTATGTGGAGATTGTTTTTTTTTTTTTTTATTTTCATGGCCTTTGCTGTTTTGGCAATTAGCCAAACGATTAGTACAATTATTACAATTATTTATACCAGTTAGTACAATTATTGTTTTTGAAAAATTCCATGCCTGAATGGGATTTGAACTCGAGACCTTAGCAACGCAAAGCACATGTGTTACCACTACGCTACACCGGTCGGCTATGTGGAGATTTATTCTAGACTTTTGTATCGTTTGGATTTGTTTGGATTTTAGCTTTTTATTTTTAAAGTTTGTTTAATTTTAAATGAGGATGAGATGGTAAAGGCGACTACAAATCTTATTTCTGATAGGGATTAGAACTTTAGGTATCTTTGGAACGCGAAGCAAGGCGCTATCTCTACACTACCGAGGCCGGCAAAAAGGAATTAGGTGTACTTAAAATCGTTTAAGTTTATTTAGCGATAATAGGGTTGAAAAAACCCACTTACCACGTGACTTTTATATAACACTAGAGATCAATATTAAGAACTTTACTTTCATACCCTATGCTCCTATTAGTAGTTTGGAATCTATTCATGTCTGTAAAAGCAATCCTGACTTTTAGTTTTTGTAATTAAAATCTTTTTAGTGGCGTAATTGTCTTTCCAATAATTTTTTATGTTACTGTGGCAAATATGGTTAATAAGGTATAGGATTCTGAAGAAAAAAAAATTTGAATGTGGGCGTGTATAGAATGTACAAAAGTTTACGCATATTGCGGTTATAACGATAATTCTATTACATGTTAGAGTTACACATAATCATCATAAAATACAATTTTAAATAACGCAGAACTAAATATACGTCATTGTCAAAAAGTCCGATGTAAGTTTATGGTCAAATGTGTCATGTGCAGCTAGGTTGCAAATATTGTGAGATGAAAATAACTAGCACGACAACACCTATCAATCATTAATGAATTCACTGTATATGTATATATTTTTTTCTTTAGTATTTGTAGTTTAAATTTCCTAATTCGTCCCTGTTTGGATCTATTGCTTGTTACTCTTTCTTGTCTGTTCGTACGCGGGTCTCGGTACGTCCTTTAACCCTTAATTGGTCATCCAAAACCGCCCAGTTGCACGAACATGCAACTGAGTTATAGTTTCACTCTAAACTTCGATATAACCGTTTAAAGTTGATTAATACACGTAATTAATTTGATGTTATGTTAAATTACGTGGATTTTAACTCGTATGACTGAAGTTAACGTAATGTAAGATTACTAGAATTTATTGAAGGTTTTATTTAGAAAATATTTCTAAATCACCGCTGGGTATTTTATGGGCAGAATTACAGTGGTCGTAGAATATATGCTGACCAAAGTAAATTTAAAGAAATAACATTGTTTAAATAAGGTTTAAAGTACTGCTTCTGTGTACTGTTCAGAGCTCTTAAATTAGTTGACTATAGGCTATGACTTGTGCACTGTTGATTGTCACTACAGGTTTGTCATATGGTAACGCGAGCAATCGTTTAGAGCTCTAAATATAATACGTTATACGTTGTCGATTGTCGATAGTTTTCCAAACTTATAGTTAGTGAGTTATTTTAAGACAGACATATAAACACATTGGCTATCTCAGTCTACATCTGAGAGAACGTTTGCATTGCATGCCTTTAAATAATTTAACAAAATGTCATCGTGTAAGGGAGGTAATTTTGGTATTATTTCATAAATAAAATTTCATAAATAAATTCATTATAATCATTCAATTAGAGTAAAATATTTAATCTGTTAAACGATACAAAAAATAATCTATTTCTTAGAAAGGGCATTTAAGATAACGGGAGATTGTTTATTATTGCAACTTGACACTTCGTCAATGGAACATGAAAAGTGAATCGTAAATTATTGTGTTAAAAAAATATACGTCAACCATAGGCACATAAATAATAATTAATTTTGTCTGAAATATAAATATTATGATTTCGGCTATTTTCTAATGGGATATTTATCTAAGTTATCACCAATAAATTATGAATTTTAAGATAGTACAATACAGATAATCAAGAGGTGTTAAATGACATTTAACAGTTGGGCGAAGTAAGCATTTTTCAGAACAGTCATGTTTAAGAGAGTTGAGCTTAAACCGTCGTAAAGTTAAGTCATGTTTTGGAGTGGATTTTAAACCGTCGTGAAGTTAAGTCGTGTTTTTTAATTAGAGTGAGATTTTGTTAACCATGGGTTAGAGTCATTTAGTGTTGTCGGTCAAGTCAAGTAAAATGTAACAAGTAATTCCGTATGAACGTTAGTGTAGTGCCCAGCTAAAGACATGTGAGAGATAAATGGTTTTAGAGGATGTCAGTCAGGACTGTGGTGTCCAGTGGTTAAATTAGTGTTTGGTGTAAAGTGTGTCTAGTGTGTGTGACTGTGTATTTGGATTTAGCTGTATCGACGTAATTGTAAGTCTAGTGTAATCATGTAAATATTTAAACCGTAATCGTAATTAAAGTAGGTTAGTTAAAATGTTGAGTTTAATTGAACAACCCTTAATCCTTCCAAGAATCATAGCAACCAGCTAGCGGACTCATAGGGGGGGTCCAGACTTGATCCGCTCGCAAGTCTTGGAACCCATAATGTGAGGGATGTACAGAGTAAGTACAAATGAAATAAATAAATCAGCCAACCGTGACATTTCATATTTACATATCGTAGCTCCCCACAATCGCGCCGATTACAACAAATCTCAAAGATACAAAGACGAGCAGTAAATATGATCAATTTAGGTAACTAGGTTAGGTTTAGTTAGTAAAAATCTAGGACAGCAAAATTAGGAAAATATAATAGATAATAAACCTTTTACGAAGCCACCGTAGTTGGTTTTAAGACACACAGATGTCGCAGTATTCGTAACGCACTAATTTCCTTAGCTGTAAACGCTGCCTTGAACGTTAAAACTATCTACTAAACATATCCACAATGCACAGTGAACAGTCAACTCATTTAAAGAGCTCTGAATGCAACTTTAACCTTTTCAAAACCCCCCTCGAACAACATATCTCCTAGTTGCGACGGGCCTCGCCAGCGACCTTTCTACTTCCTATCTATCATCCCTAATGCATCTCTCCCACTCCTACTTATGCTCATTGAACAAAAATATTAATTTAGCTCCAGACCAATTTTCTTAGATGCAAAGGCCCGAAAGGAAAAAAAATAGTAGTCTTTAGTTTCTCATCTCATGATTACGTTTTTACAATGTGTCTTTTTTTGGTTTTGTAGGTATAGCCAAGAAATAAACCAAGTTCTTCTGTCCTTCCAGTCTTCATCCTGAAGGTTCACCTCCTCATATTCTGCAGAACTTCTTTATTTCATTATATCTCTTGTTTCAGAAATGACATGATGAGGATTGCTTGGCATAAATGTACATAGTTTTTAATACCGGAATATTGAAGGATCATTGAAAAGCCGTTATAAAAATTTTCATTTAGATGTGATTTTTGTTAAAAACGTGTCTAAAATATGTTACCTTATTGCTCAGAAGAGTTATTCTAAAAATCTGAATAAATTGTAATGCATTTGATTGAACTGGAATAGTATGCAATTGGTATTTTTATAGATATGGAATTTATTGTATTTTTGAAATATATGCTCCTATTTTTAGGGTTTTGTAGGTATGACCAAAAAACCCTAATACCGTCATTTTGTCGTCTGTCTGTCTGCCTGTCTGTCTGTTCGGTAAAAATTGTAGCCAAACGGCTAAACCTAGAGAGTTGAAATTTGGCATGCTTGTACAACTTTTTGACCCGCACATAGGAAAAATACTAAAACATCTAAAAAACATATCCCCCTAAAAATATAAACAAATATGTGCTCATCGAAAAAAAATTTATTTTTAATTCTGTGTAGGGTATCAAATGAAAGTTCTTAGTACGTGGATTAACGATCAAAATTTTATTTTTGCTAAATAAATTATTTTGACGCGATTTTTGCCAAAATTGTGCATAAAATTTTTTGTCCCACACCCTGTAGCCCAGATGGTTTAAACTAAAAATCTGAAAAAATTCGAAGTAATGTACATTAGTGTGAACCGGAATAGTACAACAGGAATTTTTGATTAGATTATGTTTTCGGAAAATAATGCATTTTTTCTGTTTTTAACCAAAATATGTTAAATATTTAATTTGCTATGTAACCCAGTCGATAAGTTAGTACTCATAGCGATGTGGGTTTCGTCATTGGTTTTCTAATTTTTATAAACAGATAACTTTCAAACTGAGTTCGAATCCTGTCAATTAAATTTTTTTTTTGCAGTTTTCTTTTGTTAAATAATTTTGTCAAAATTCTGGTTATATTTTGGTAAATGTTGCATTTAATTTTTAAAACCGTAAATTTAATAACCAGTGGAAAGTGTTGAAATTATAATTTAATTCTGTTTGATGTATAAGAAATCAGAGGGCGGGGCTAATGATTTAAGCAACCAATAGAAGCCATAGGCGCAATATTCTTAATATTAATTAACCTTGATATGTAAAAAAAATACTGCATTCGAATTAAAATTCATAAAAAAATATTTTGACATAAAATTTGTTTTGGCATCCCAAATAATCATCATTCAATTACTATATACCTGCAAAACCCTGAAATGTGTGAAAATTCACACTTCACATCAATTTTTTTTATTATTAAATAGAAGCATTTATTGCAATTCTTAGATTAATAGACGAAATGTGATTCTCAAAATAAAAATCAGCTGTGGCTACCACAGGACCGACCGCCATCATAAAGTACTTATATAAATTACAATCTAGCAGCAGAGTAAAAATAACTTCACCTAATATTTTCTAACAGAGATATTATTTATCATGACTATGGAAACATTACAAATAAAAATGAAAAAATTTCGAAAAATTTTACAGAAATTATTCGAAATTTTTCGTTTAATCAAAAAACGTCTCAAATAAAAGTTATTAGTTATTGCTTTTATAGCAACTTTTGTTTAATCATTTTTTTCGAGATATTTTTCTGTTCGCAATAATCTTAAAATCCACACGAGTAAACTCCCATTTTTAGTCAACCGATTTTTACTATAAGTTGATCAACTCGTGCCATTGATGGCAGAAGCTTAAATATGAAGTTTCATAAAAATCCTTTCAGCCGAATTTGCTCTGCACGTGTACACAGACAGACGGACAGACGGACAGACAGACGGACAGACGGACAGACAGACAGACGGACGGACAGACAGACCGACAGACATCATGCTAAAAATAGTCAAAACGTTATGTAGGGACCTCAATTCGTGGAGATACATTGAAATCTCGAAACGTCAAAATTGGTGTGATCACAATACCTCCCTTATATATGTTGGCGGTCGGTAAAAAGATTAATATTGACGCGATTTCAATAAAAATGTTTTTAAAATATGTTATATCAGATATTCAGCTTTGGGACCCTTTGGGGGTCCTCTTACTTGGCTTTGTATTGAATTTTTTAATGATTACTGTCATTAATTTCCTCTTCTATATGAACATAAAGTTTTTAAGTTTCCCAATGTCTAATTGAAGCACATGGTAAATAGGGTAATTTTTTAAGAAGGTATCAAATATCTTATGATATGTCATTAAATTGACAAAAAGCCCAAATTGTAGGTTTTACTTTAAATAGTAGTTTAAATAATTACATTGAAATAAACGTCAATTTCTAGGTGTTTATTTGGATCCGCAATTAAAATTTAAAGATCAGATTAACAGTAGTCATGTTAATAGTACTTTAAGAGTAGTTAAGTAGTTATGAATCCTTTATATGTTACATCAATGGTTTATTGTAAACGAGTTATTGCTGAGTATTAATTAGCTGAGTCGACTTCTGAGCTTATTTGTACAATATCGGTAGGGCAAAAGTCGGGTCAAAAGGTCTTACCACGGATACGGTGACCATATTTTTGACGTAAATACATAATCAAAATCAGACCAGTATTAAGTGGCCCGCACGTAAAATTGAGTGGTAGGAAAAAATTTGCATTGAGTTGGATCTAATCTATATTAATAAAATTGGAGGCTTTATCTGTATTTTTATTTTTTCGGCGTCGTATTTGGTTAATACACGTTTCAGATGATTATAAGACAATATCAGCACAAAAACAATTTTTGTCTGTCTGTCTGAGATTCACGAAAAAGCAACTGGATATATTTTCACGTAATTTGGTATGAGGATAGAAATTCGAACATAGGCTAGAAGTGAAGTGACCATACGTCCCGAATTTGCCGAGACAGTCCCGAATTTTCGCCTTGCGTCCCGATTTTTTTCAGAGGCAATATTTATCCCGAATTCGAGCTTTTTGTCCCAAATTGTCCTGAATTTTAGAAAAGATATTTATTTTCAATTTTTATTATTTACATATTTCAACTAAAATTATTTTTACAAAACTTAATATCTACCGAAAGGGTATTTTTCTTGATGAACATCTTTTGGACGTGACAAGACTCAACTTGATATAGACAAATTAAAAGCAAATATTACTGATTAAAGTAAATTATGAAGAAAACTGTGAGGATTTTTATAAAAAGCTTCAAAGCACAAAACACCTCAAAATGATCCATAGTTCGGAAAAATATAAAAAGTTTTCTACTGAGTATTTTTAATGAATAAATTTTGAATTTAATTAGAAAATACTGTGATTTTAATAATGTTCCTCTTAATAATATAAGTTAACTATCTGTGGTTGGAAATCTTTATTTATTATAAATTCTAATTATTTATTTTATATAATTTGTATTAAAAAATTGATGTGAAGTGTGAATTTTCACACATTTCAGGGTTTCGCAGGTATTTATTAACTGTGTGATAAATACCTGCGTCAAAATATTTTTTTAGGAATTTTAAATCGAATGCCTAATACCATTATTTAAGTTTCTAAATATGTGCAGTATTTTTGGTTCATTAAGATTTTGAAAATTGCGCCTATGGCTTCCATTGGTTGCTTAAATCATAAGCCTCGCCCTCTGATACCTTCAAATATAGAATTAAATTATAATTTCAACACTTCCCACTGGTTATTAAATTTACGCTTTTAAAAATTAAATGCAACTTTTACCTAAATATAACTAGAATTTTGACAAAATAATTCAAACAAAACAAAAATGCAAAAAAAAAACTGAAAAAATAAAAATTGACGGGATTCGAACACAGTTTCTTACAGTAGTTTCAACTCACTAAGCGACAACGCTACCACTGTGCTATACAGGTCACTCGTTTACTGTGTTAAATAACGGATTAAATATATTACATATTTTACTTAAAAACACAAAAATGCGTTATTTTCCGAAAACATAATCTGATAAAAAATTCCTGTTGTACTATTCCGGTTCACACTAATGTACATTACTGAGAATTTTTTCAGATTTTTAGTTTAAACTATCTAGGCTACAGGGTGTGGGACAAAAAATTTTTTGCACAAATTTGGCAAAAATCGCCTCAAAATAATTTATTTTGCAAAAATAAAATTTTGATCGTTAATCCACGTTCCAAGGGCTTTCATTTGATACCCTACACAGAATTGTAAAAAAATATATTTTTTTTCGATGAGCATATATTTGTTTATATTTTTAGGGGGATATGTTTTTTAGATGTTTTAGTATTTTTCCTATGTGCGGGTCAAAGAGTTGTATAAGCATGCCAAATTTTGACTCTCTAGGTTTAGCCGTTTGGCTACAATTTTTACCGAACAGACAGACAGACAGACAGACGACAAAATGACGGTATAAGGGTTTTTTGGTCATACCTACAAAACCCTAAAAAATGAATTAAACAATCATGCTGGAATAATTAACCCCCCCCCCGTGTATGAACTCCCGTCCCGAATTTTGAACTAAAAAATATGGTCACCTTACTAGAAGGCATCTGAAAAGATTTATTCTAGGGAGTTTTTCAGGTTTTAAACTGTTTATCAAAAACTTAAAATATCTCCCTTATTATTGACTTAACCGAAAAATATACATAACAAAAATTGTTTATAGTAAGAAAACAAATATTTTTTATTCAATAATTTTTTCATTAGGATGAGTATTAGGGGAGATACGAGGGGACACCCTAAAGCTAAAATTTTGTAATACCTCTCTTATTATTAACTTTAGATCTTTTTTGTTGTATATATTTTTCGATTTAATGAATATTTTGGGGTTACAGCGCTACACCCTAAACCTAAAATCTGCACATATCTCACTTATTTACTTTACATCAAAAATATATATTAGGGAACATTTTTTTTTCTCTTCAATGCAGTTTTTAATAAGATTATTTAGGGGACAAGGGAAATGTTACTTATAAGGATGAAATATCTCATTTATCATTTACTTACAACAAAAATTAATATAAGGAAATAAACTATTCCTCTTTGTTTAATGTAGTTTTTAGTAAGATATATATTTGGGGAGCTATGTGGAGAACTAGCTATAAACAAAATATCCCGCTTATAATTTACTTAACATTAAAACTATATACAAGAGTTTAGAATAAATAACCGATTATTTTGTGTTCTACTTGAAACTGAATTCTCTCACATCATTTACTACGTTACAACAAAAATATACATTACAAAAACCATACGAAGTACGGGTACTCCAGCTAGTATTAATATAAGATATTTAATTTTAAACATTATCATATGAATCACGTTGTAATAAACTGGGCTATGCTTTTCGAAACCCATCGGCCGTAATCCCATTGCCGGTACGCTAACTGCGTAATAGCATGTCGTAACATGGATATTTAATATTTTTATTATTTTGGTTTTTATTTAAAAAAAATACGTATCTCTACCCTAGCCATAATTAATAATCATATTTTAACAAAATATGTTATATTTTTCTCCGACATTATCTAATCGAGAATTACTGTTGTACTATTCCGGTTCACATCAGTGTACATTAGATAGATTTTTTCAAATGTTTAGGTTAACCCCTTTGGGTTACAGGGTGTGGGATAAAATTGTTAGTACATTTTTGGTGAAAATCGCGTGAATATATTTATTTATTAAAAATTGATACCACAGTCAAAATTTAAAAAAAAATGGTTTTTATTTTTCAGTATATGTCCTATTTGTGGGCCAAAAAGTGGGCCAACTATTCCAAATTTCAACTTTCTAGGTCCAGCTGTTTGGCCAGAATTTATAGACAGACACATGGTATAATGGTTTCTTGATCATGCCTATAAAACCGTAAAGATCTATTCTTAACTATTCCTCTAAGAACACACTTCGAAGTTTAATCAAATGTTACAGATTATATCAGATTTGATCATAAATTCCTGTATTATCAGTCGTATATACATTCCACTCCATTATATCGTAATAAGATTTCCTTCTGTGCGAATGAAGAGGCACTTGAAACACAGATCATCCCGGATTATTTGCGGAGACCGACTCCGGCATATACACGTACCATAACACTCAAATTAGGATTGTAACGCATCAACAGTGTCACTTTACAAAAGGATGGGAATTTAAATATTAACACCCTTTTGTGACATATGGTTTCATGATACTCTTGCTGTCAAAATGGAATGAAATTATTTAAAACAATGTGAGATATTCGTTAGTTTGTCACAGTATATTAGTACCCGTGAAAATAACAGACATTTTTGGAAAATGAAATCAGTTGTACACATAATTTTTGGATTATTTTTGTGAATACTTGTGAGTATGCGTGAGTGTTTGTGTGCTGTTGGGCGTGCGAGTGCGTGGACGAGTGCAAGTATGTGAATGACATTTTTATTTGAAAATCATCTGCTGTTTTTAGGGTTCGTAGGTATGACCAAGAAAGCCTAAACCTTCACATGTGTCTGTGTGTCTGTCTGCCTGTTTATCTGTCAGTAGAGCCTTGCACATCTGCGGATATCCACAACTTTTCTGCGGATGTGGATAAATTATCATTTAAACCGTGCGGTTGCGGATAAAATATCATATCCGCTTATCCGCAGTATCTGCGTGAACAAACAATCTTCGATTACTTGCGGAGAAACATGCGATTTTGCCAGACTACTCAGTCTTCGGATACCTTCGTTTGTTTGTATAAGCATGTGATATTTTTTTCTCTCACATTCTATTTCACTCTTTGTTGCAGTTATTTCATAGATATGTGTAGTATATTAACAAGAATAAACGTGTCAAATATTATTATTTGAAAGTGGAAACTGGGGATTATAAGATTTTATAATGTTTCGTCTTATTTTTGCTGCTCTAAAACAATAATAAAATATCCTAAAACAAAACTAAGTTGCTGAGACATTCTGTTTAAAGTTTTACATAAACTTGGTTTAAAAGAGACTCGAATAATTGGAATTTGCATCCTTATTTTGTATATACATAATCTCAGTACAGCATTAGACAGAAAACACTTTTTTGGCCTCCGTAATATATAATAATCTAAAAATTTTCAGTGTTTTAGAGTAGCAATATACCAAATAAGGCGAAATATCTTAGTTATTTCAATACTGACAGCATATCCTGTTATGCGGATTGTGCTGATATTTTAGTGGATGCGGATATTTTTATTTACAAAAGCTGCGGATACGGGCTCTCGAATACGGATGCGGATACAGAAAAATTTATCCGCGCAGGTCTCTATTTGTTAGTTTGGTGGATATTGTGATCAAACGGCTGAACCTAGAGAGTTTATATTTGGCACGGTTGTACAACTCTTTAGCCTACATACAGAAAAAGTTAAAAGAACGCATTACGGGAAACATATAGACAAATATAAACCATTCACGATGTTCCCTCATCTGAAAAGGTCATGATATTTTTTTGTTAAGTTGGTTATTTTACTCTGAATTGCAAACTGTTGTTCATAATGTAGGATCCTCGAGGAAAAGATAATCAGACCAATTCTGTAACTCAGTTACTATGATTTTAGGAACTAAATTTGTCACTATGAGCAAGGTCAGTTACTATCATAAATGAAAGTCATTATACTTTTTATAATATTTTATCTTGTAGTAACGTTACTACACAGTAATTTTTTTACAGAATTGATCTTGTAACGTGTTACTACAAACACTTAAATATACGAACTTAAGCTATCATAATTGAAAGCGTTGGCAAAAAAACGAAATATATAGCGGAAAACTACACGGGAGACATTATCCATGTATAAAGACTGTATAAAGACAGCAAGCCGTACTGGCCAAAGCTATTGCAACAGAAAACATCTAATAATAACAGCACTGCCGTGTTAACTTGACCAATTTTTGACAGACGATTTACGGCCAAATTGGTATCTTTAGTCATCTTAGAGCACATGAAAGGACAACACTCTATAAAATAAATATATTCATTTTGACTCCCATAGTCGAAATTGACGAAGGATTATTATTACTATTATTAAAAAATTGATGTGAAGTGTGAATATTCACACATTTCAGGATTTCGCAGGTATATAATAAGTGAAGGCGGTATGCTGAGTGTGTAGGACAAATTTTACTTTGTAGTAATCACGGCAAAATGAACGATATTTTTAAAATAATTTATCGTCTGTTAATCATATAATAAGACTGGTTATTAAATTTACGCTCTTAAAAATTAAATACAACATTTGTCAAAATATAACTAGAATTTTGACAAAATAATTTCAACATAATAAAAATGCAAAAAAAAAAACAGAAAAAATAAAATTCACTCCGTACTCGAACTCGAAACCCTTCGTTTTCCAGCCAGTTTAAGAGTGCTCTAACGCATGTCGCCATCGCACGCCATGCATGTGAGTGTCTTACATTGGTATAACTTTTGTACTTTGTGAACCAAAAACCACAAAAAATGCGTTATTTTCCAAAAACATAATCTGATCAAAAATTCCTGTTGTACTATTTCGGTTCACACCAATATACATTACTTAGAATTTTTTTAGATTTTTAGTTTAAACCATCTGGGCTACAGGGTGTGGGACAAAATTTTTTTTGCACATTTTTGGCAAAAATCGCCTAAAAATAATTTATTTTGCAAAAATAAAAATTTGATCGTTAATCCACGTACTAAGGGCTTTCATTTGATACCCTACTCAGAATTTAAAAAAAATATTTTTGTTTTCGATGAGCACATATTTGTTTATATTTTTAGAGGGGTATGTTTTTTAGATGTTTTAGTATTTTTCCTATGTGCGGGTCAAAGAGTTGTATAAGCATGCCAAATTTCAACTCTCTAGGTTTAGCAGTTTGGCTACAATTTTTACCGAACAGACAGACAGACAGACAGACAGACAGACAGACAGACGACAAAATGACGGTATAAGGGTTTTTTGGTCATACCTACAAAACCCTAAAAACGTACATCAACTAAATATATTGCCAGTATCGCCGAATGAATATTTCTTATAAATTTTCACATGAATGATATTTTAGAATTAAAATTATTAGAAATATTTCGTTTATTATGAATTATTTTTATTTTATTTTTATTTTTTTGTAAAATATCAATTAAAACCTCGTAATGAGTGGATAAACCTAAAATGTTTTCTAAAAAATAAAATATTTTTATGAGATTTTCGCACTTATAAATAAAGCCTCGTTTACAATAGATACTTAGCACAACCATAGTATAAAAATCACAGCATTCTCTTTGTTCTGTTTATTAGAAATAAATATTCAGAACAGTAGAACCCTTTATCTCATCTTTATGAAGATACTATGCATCAAGTTATGTAACTATTATAAACGAAGCTTAAGACTATCGACAGTAGTTCATAATAGAATGGCTACTTTATGTGTCCATGTACAACGACGAATCAATGAAAAATTAATTCTACAGGGGATATTTGATGGAATAATTTTGTAGTTATAGACAACCACTTTTCGTGATGTGCACGTGTGAAAGTATTAGGTTCCCATTGCTTAGATCAGTAGTCTCCAAACTTTTTCGCGTACCCTTAACAAAAAAAAGAAAAAGTAAATAAATTAATAAATAAATAGCAGGTAGCCCAAATATATAGATATTTCCTCTCTATTTGGATGAATCTATTCCTTTAGAAAACTAAATGGTGCAAATAGATCCAAAAGAAATCTATAACTAGAAGCCGTTCATTTTCGAAACAACACAATGAGTCATCAAATCGACGCGAACTTCAGCTATTTTACCAGTGGCGGTCCACACTGTTTTTACTTAGTGGAATTTGCACACCTTCCTTAGCTTCTTTCTGCATAAATTCCATAGAGAACTGATTGTCTTAACACAGTTTTAATAAAATAACGAAACAAAAAACAAAGTAAAACAGCTGACTAATAAAATAATAAGTAATACATCACGTCACTGATTTGCGTGCGCGGAGACGCAGTAATCTCTCAGTCAAAAACTCGTTTCTGCGTAGTGTGTTGTTTCGATAATGTACGGCCTATAAATATTACATTTTCTTCGTGTACCCCCAAATATCATCGGACATACCCCCCTGGGGTACGCGTACCAAACCTCGAAGACCACTGGTTTAGATTACGCACAGAACAGAGAAATGAAAATAGTAAGTTATCTCTTTCTAGATCTCCAGTAGTGTTTCTTCTCGAGAATTTCTCGAGAAAAAGTAATAATTCTCATTTTTCATTTCTCGAGAAATGTAAAATTTTCTCGACGCCTTTGTGCTTTTAAAAAACTATTTAAAAAAAATATAATGTTTAGTGAGTCACTGAGTATAATTTAATTTTGATAAAATTTGTCTTCTGTCTCCCGCAACGCAACTGTGGCAACAGATAAGAAGCGATTTATAATATTTAGCTAATTAGCATTTATTGTTACAATATTTTATTTTAATTTTGTGTATTATTTACTATAATAAACTACATTTCAATTTATGTTCAGTTTGAACCTGTTATGTAAAAGATTACCTACAAGTTAAATAAAATAATTATTACTATTACTATTAATATCTTGAAAATTTCTCTATACATATGTATTTTCAATTAATATGTAATTACGTGCCGTTTTCATAATTATTTTTAAAGCCCCGTTATACATTTATTATGTTATTTAAATAAATACTTTAGTACTTTAAAGTTGACTATAATTTTAACATGTTTTTATCCTGTATTACATTCCTGTTCAACATTAAAAAAAGATACATATATATTTTTATAATTATTTTTCTCGAGGTTACTCGTGAATTCTCGAGAGAATGTCTAATTTTTCATTTCTCGTGAAACGAAGAATGTCGAGAAATCAGAAACACTAATCTCTAGTGTTATATACCTATGTATAAACAGGTATGCAGTTGAAGTATTAAATACTTAAGAAGGAGTCTACCCCTGAGCTGACTGGAGAGTATCGGAAAAAGAAAATTCTAAATTGATTTGAACCCGTGTCCCTGTACTCTGAGGGCAACCGTGTTACCACGAATTCACGGTAAAAATAAGTATTGAGTTAACCTCATTGATAGGTACTATTATAATTTTTTAACTACCAGTACAATAGATCTGTGAAATATATGTGAAATATATAATGATGTATTTGCCCCGTTCTCTAAATGAATGAACTATAATGGAATAAATAAAAACATTGTGAATTTAAATAAAAAAGCGACCGTATATAGTCGTGGAGTAAATCTGATACAATCGTCCATCGGTACAATAGATTATTATCAAAGCCACTGAGCCACAACGTGCAATACGAGCATACGTACACATATATAACTGTATATAGATTTTCCTTTTGGTTGCAGCATAAATTAATTTAACTTTATATATGAGCAAACATGATATAAGAGAACTTCCCAGTAATATCCATTTATTAACGCACATACAGATAATATGCATGAAACCAGGTTGTACCGGCGTAAACTGTAGCATCCATACACAGAGAGTAGAGCGGGAGGCAATACATTATCGCATGCAGTTAGTAGTTAGATCAATATGAATATGGTTCACAGCTACCTGCAATATTCATGAAAATACTGTTTGGCCAGTTGAATTACAGGAATTGCAATTCACTATCGCAAAACACACTCCGCAAGAATACCCTGTAGTGCATCGCAAAGATGACAATATTTAAACTGATCAGTTAATAGTTTTTTAAGGTTGTTCGTAGTATTGAATTAACTATTAACCAATAACCAATAAAAATGTAATAATTAAGTAAAATAACCATAAATTAATAATAAAGGTAGAATATAGTATCTCTGTATATATACAGGTGCCCGTTTTTCGAGCCTAACTATTTGGATCACGAGAACCGTAAGAGATACGAAGTCGGTTAAATTGGGACAAACATGCCGCATTAGCTGGCTACTTTAATGATGTATTTGGTTTTCAGGAAAAGTGCACAGATCACTAAATACAAGCAAAAAATCGATTTCGGTCGAATTACTATTTGGCTTATAACTTGTTTGTTTCAATTCAGGTTTCTATTTTGCACGTTCTAGAGGCACCTTTTTACGAAGAATTCACTGCCGATAATTTTTATAGCTCGTATCATTTTCGAGAATTTCATACCAACTTTCAATTTTCATATGGGGCTCAAAGTTGTCCTTAAATGCCTTAAATCGAGTTTTTTTCTCTTTCCAATGATATAAAAACAACTACATTAAAATGAAACTTAGCTGAGAAATTAGAAAATTATTGATCTTAAAACAAAAAGTAAGTATAGCATTACAATATATGCTCGAATATTTCATCTTCAACCTCCAAACTGAGTTCTATTATTTTCCTTAAATTAGATATTGCTCGTCTGACAGCCCTTCGCCTTATTTTATATGTTAGAGTGTTGACTATGTTTAAGCCAAAAATTAAATCGACCAAAATCAGTTTTTTGTACGTATCTAGTGATCTGTGAACTTTTCCGGAAAACCAAATACATCATTAAAGTGGCCAACTAATGGGGCAACTTTGTCCCAATTTAACCGACTTCGTATCTCTTACGGTTCACGAGATCCCAATGGCTAGGCTCGAAAAATGGGCACCCTGTATAAAAGGCAACGTCTCTCTGTCTGTCTGTCAGTATGTTCGCTTTTCAATCGATAACAACTAATGTTCATGCGATTTTTTTTCTATCTGTATCTACATCATCTGGTCAGGTTTTCGATTATGTTTTACTAAAACCGGTTAGAAGTTCCAAAGTTATAATAATATTTATGTGCGCATATAAATCGAATTTCATGTTTTTCGTTTGAGAATTGTAAAGCTGCATTCCCACCTCAGTAATTTAACACTCTGTGCGTTGTAGATAGTTTTTAAACGAGTGCAATTGGTATGATCGGACAAGCTCGTACTATCTCGCTCAACAGTAGTATAGCAACGACAAAGCACGTGCATGTCCGATCATACCAAATGACCTCGTTTAAAAATTATCCATAGCGTACAACGTATAGATTTACAGAGGGGGAATGCAGCTTAAGTATTTTTAAAACCTGTTAATTTCTACCAAAGATATAAAAACGTGTGTACGTGCGTGTAAATCTAAAGCCATATTTTCGGATTATATTTAACGAATTACTTGAGAACTACTGATCCGATTCCCATTATTATTATTATTTTTTTATTTCCAACAATATCATCTGGTTAGGTTTTTGGTTGTGTTTTATTAAATTTGGCTCGGTAGTTCCAAATTTATAATGAAATTAGTGCGCGCGAGTAAAACAAAATTCATGTTTTCCGCTTATATTTAACGTATTTTCTTGAAATTATCAGCGAAAACGTAGGTTTCGTTAGCGGTAAGGTCGGTACACGATTTAAACACTTCAGAATTGAAATATTTTTTTAAAACTGTTCCAATAATTCCAAAGTTATAATGAAATTTGTGGGCGCGGATAAAACGAAATGAAATTTTTACTGACAATAAGAGTAGATATGTAGTTCCAAATAAACTTAAAAACTAATAAAGAAATTTTATTAGTCTACAGTTAAAAAAAATAAAATAAACAAGTAAGGGAAATTTGTCGCCACTTACCGATAAATGGAGAGTTATACATAAATCCACATAAATGTGGGATTCGTATTTAGAGTCACAATTTAAATGTTCACGTCCGCTAATTAAATAACTTAAATGTCCTGTACGAAGCCATGTTTAATATTCTAGTACAGTGTGAAATCCACACCATAAGATCTATAGCGACCATATGGTAGAAGTACAAATGAAGTTCATTAATCGTTTAAATTACAAGTTTCATCGCAACATGTACTATAAAACATATGAACATAATTTAACTTTTTATAAAATGCAAAATCTTCTTTATAGACGAAAGACACTTGACTTGATCTTCTTTCATAAATTAAGAAATTATATTGATTCTCAATTAATTTTACCACTTTTTAATTTCAATTGCCGTTCGTATACTCTGGAATCAAAAACTTTTGTATAATCAGTTCAGAAATTCCAGTTTGAGACGAAACTCGCCCATTGCTAGAATTATTGTTTATTTTGGCTTAATTTTATAACTGTTACGTAATAATAATTTGTATGCGAAAATACGTACGTAGTGTACATTGTTTTGATTGATTATGAATTAAATCGCTCCTTTTTTTTTTCAATTAAATTACAAACTTTTTTCTAATAGAAAATCATCTTGCAGATCTGTTGACATTTTATGAAGCATTAATTAAGCTGTTGAATGTTTCATAATTATTTATGAATACATTAAAAAATATTGAATTACAAAATTGCATGTTAGAATAGACGTATGACATTAATTGCCTTATTTTTTTGTATAAAAACGTTTTAAAGATAACCTACATGATTAATAATAAAAAACATAAATTTTACATAAAACACTAAAAGTCCTTTTTATTTCTATATTTTATAACTCAAGTTTTAAATATGTGAGCATTCTAGTAGTTGCTGCGGCGCACCAAGATCAACCACCAGCACCGATCCTTCCACCCATCCAGTCCATTCGCTCTGTGTCCGGCGATCATCCAAAGTGAACACTGGTCCTTTGAGTTGGCCGGCCGAACGAGCCGGTGCGGGCGTACCATTTGGCCACACCACTAGCCATCCCAACAAATATAAAATAAGAAAGAACAATAACTTAAATAAGATAAGTTATAAATGAGTTACATTCGTTACAAATAAATATTTAAATTAGACACTTATGCAGTTGCTTTATAAAATGCATTTATATATGTATTTTAATACGTCTTCAATGTATAATTTTCTTTAGTGACTAAATGTGTCATTTAAAAGTCTTATTTAACATTCCGTAACTGTTGGGAAACCCTGTTACATGCGGTCTTAGTTATCAAGTTGAATTACTGCGCGAGATGGTACGAGAGTATGATATATTCTCTTTGCTGTGGTTCAACTCGCACTATTTGTAAACGCTACTACTCATATAGTGCAAAGTTGAAGGGAACTCTGTAGTATAATATATTCTTGTTTTTAGGTTTATATAGTCTGTCTGGGGTTTGTTTATTCAGTGTATAGTCGGCATTTTTTGTTCCTTGTAAAATGAACTAATGTATGAACATAGCTATAAAAATGAAAGTTGGATAAAATAGTGAAATATATCGCTGGTGATCTGGCAATACCTCCTATCTACAATTTTTAGCTAAAATAAGTTCTTGGTTTGCATTGTAACCCACGTATTAGTGCACAAGTTGTGACAATACTTCTTAAACAAGAAAAATAGTAAAGGTCTAAACTTCGTACAAAGAATTACCTTTTATCTTAAACTACGCAAAAACGGCTGACATAAAGCAGTTTTTTACCTCTCCTTTAAATTTCTATTTATGCAGATAGGAGGTATTGCCAGGTCACCCGCGATATGCTTTTTACAATTATGGGGACTTCGTATTTAAAGATGAATGGAAACAACTTTTGTATTAAGTTCACCGTATCTTAGTAGCAGTGATCGTATCTTACTGCGTTCAGGGCTCTTAAACTAGTTGACTAATTGTTCACTGTGTGTTGTGGATTAGTTTAGTAGATAGTTTTAAGGCAGCGTTTACAGCTATGAAAATTATTGTGCTACGAATAGTGCGACATTTATGTGTCTTTAAACCAACTACGACGGCTTGGTAAAGGGTTTATTATCTATTATGTTTTTCCTAACTCTGTTGTCCTAGATTTTTACTAACTAAACGTAACCTAATTACCTAAATTGATCATATTTACTGTTCGTCTTTGTAATTTTGGGCGAGATTTGTTGTAATCAGCGCGATGACATTTTG
This sequence comes from Liopterus haemorrhoidalis, assembly GCA_963971575.1. Classification (NCBI taxonomy): domain Eukaryota; kingdom Metazoa; phylum Arthropoda; class Insecta; order Coleoptera; family Dytiscidae; genus Liopterus; species Liopterus haemorrhoidalis. The sequence goes on from OZ020615.1 coordinate 30,117,460, forward strand.
TTAGGTTAGGTAAAGGCATATAATGTAAACGTTCTCTACGATGTAAACTGAGATAACCAATGTGTTTATCAAAATAAACATTAAAATAACTGTCTACAATCGACAAAGTATAGCGCCTTAAATTTAGAGCTCTGAACTGTTGTTCGCGTTACCATATGACAAACTTGTTAGTGACAATCAACAGTGCATAAGTCATAATCTATATTCGACTAATTTTCTGAACTCAGCTCTGAACGCAGCTTTATACTTAAAGGTTGTTTACACGAAATAAAAATAAAATATTTTGAAATTTTTAATTTGTTATTTGTATTTTAATATTCTAAGCATACAAAATAATATCATTTATATTAGAAAAACCGAAAATAACACTGAAAGGCAAGTGAATTGTGTAAAATCAAAGAGGGCTAAAGACTGGTTTATATTAGATCCATAACAAAAACGCTTTACAGTTGCATAAAGATGAATCAAAATAGTATCATTGTTCTGTTTATAATACGAACATCTGTTTATAATACATAGAACAATCATACTCCACTGAATCATCTTTATGTCCATGTAATGCACTTGTGCTATGGATCTGTTATAAACGAAACTTAAGTGTCAATATTATTCATCATAATCATCATTGGCGCGACAGTCCGAGATGGACCCAGGCCTCTTGTTTTCAAGTTTCGTGGCCGTATTTTCTGTGTACATTCAGGTGTAATATGGTCAGTATTACGTACATTTTTTAGTATGCACAGAAAGGCACCTACAGCTAATAGGCAGTTGCGAACAGCGAAACAGAAGCTGTTATTACATAAATTATTTGACAGAGGCAGGAGTTGAACATAACGTCCATACTTTTGATAAGTCAAACTGCAACAGCACATGGTTTAGCAGTTGCAACCACAGACTTGCTTAATATTATTATTGCTAATATTATTATTTCAGGAAAAAATTATTTATTTGAATTTGCGTGCGTACAGAAGAATTAGCACTATCTTTTGTGAATTACCGTTAGCTTGCAAATTGAATTTGGCATATAAAACCTATTTCACAAGTCTCAAGCACACCCGCACTTAAACTTCTATGCGGAAGTGTACTTATGTAAGGTGACAAACCGTACTCCTTTAGGCAGGTGAGTCCTCCTGTAGATGATTTGTGTTCCCCAGTATGACAAACGGAGATATTATTTTTTGTACAAGAAATACATCCTTAAAAAATTGATGTGAAGTGTGAATTTTCACACATTTCAGGGTTTCGTAGGTATTTAGTAAGTTAATGATGATAATTTGGGATGCCAAAACAAATTTTATGTTAAAATATTTTTTTTTGTTAATTTTAATTCGAATGCCTTATACCATTATTTAGGTTTCTAAATATGTGGAGTATTTTTTTTATATAGCAAGGTTCATTAAGATTTTGAAAATTGCGCCTATGGCTTCCATTGGTTGTTTTAAGTCATAACTCCGCTCCTCTGATTTCGTGTATTCAATTTCAACAATTTCCACTGGTTATTAAAAATTAAATGCAACATTTGCCCGAATATAACTAGAATTTTGAAAAAATAATTTAAACAAAATAAAAATGCAAAAAATCAGAAAAAATAAAATTGTCTCGAGACCGGAGGGAACCCTAGTTTGCAAATTAGAACGCGAGGACGCTAACCATTACACTATCAAAGCATGCTGGTTTAGTGTGGTACATAAGTTATTAAATATTTTACATTGTCCAGCAAAAAAACACAAATAAAGCTTTATTTTCCGAAAACATAATCTGATCAAAAATTCCTGTTGTACTATTCCGGTTCACACAAATGTACATTACTTAGAATTTTTTCAGATTTTTTAACCCATATGGGCTACAGGGTGTCGGACAAAAAACATTTTTTTGGCACAATTTTCGCAATAATCGCAATTTTCAAAATAATTTATTTTGCAAAAATAAAATTTTGATCGTTAATCTACTTTCTAAGGGCTTTCATTGTACAGGTCAAAGAGTTGTATAAGAATGCCAAATTTCAACTCTCTAGGTTTAGCTGTTTGGCTACAATTTTTACCGAACAGACATACAGATAGATAAACACACATACAGACAGACAGACAGACAGACAAACAGACAGACAAAATGACGATATAAGGGTTTTTTGGTCATACCTACAAAACCCTAAAAAGGACATATATGTATAAGTTGTAGTTCTAATTTAAACCAGTGATCTGTAATTTTATTTAAGTTCTAACTAACCAAATAAATGTCGAAAACAGTAAAAAAGAGTGTACAAATCATTACATTTTTTTTTTTATTAATCATCTTACATCTTACCATTCCACTTAAATATTTTTTAATAATATTTAAAATAAAATAAATAAATAATCTAAGATATTTACAAATAAGTTGAAAATCTTACTCAAAAATTCCCGGTTGATTATCTAAAATTCTTAAAAAACTTAATGTATTAATAAACTAAATTTTTTTCTAATTACCATAATATTACAAAGACTTAATACACTTTGTTTATCCTAAACGGTTACAATACACCGTAAAATATGGTCTTTATGTAGCGATTTAAAAGGTTCAATATTCCGTGCTGCATTTGCGTGATGTCACAAAGAGCTCGCGTGATTCCATGGCTCTCTATAATCAATTTGGTGCGTAATTGACACTTAATATCGCTGCTCAAAATGGATAACCCGCCGGGGTTCTGATTAAGATTAGCACGCTGGCTTAAAGTATACTTATTTGTTTTCCTTGACCGTATTTGTATGGAAAATTGTAGTTAAAGGATTTAGATTGTGTCTGACTAATAATCCTTGCTGACATAATACATTATTTTACAAATTCACGTGCAGATTACTCCTTACTGAGACGATACATTTTGCAATTAATTAATATATTATGGAATAAAATTAGTCCGATGTACAAAATTCTTGTTGTATGATTTTAAAGAATATTGCACTATATTTTTGAATCTTTAAAAGATCCCAGCTTTTCGCACGGGTACTGCAGACAGACTGAAAAACTCTTTAGTTTTGGAAGGTTCTTGCTTTCAAGCACTTATAAATTAATTCTTAGGTGTGAACGAAACATGTCATGTTATGAGGATGCAAGAAATATCTGGAAAACGGTGTGTCCTAGGGCTTTGAAACGTAGTTTTCAAGGAACCGTAGGGGTCTTTGAGTTTGGTTTGTCGCGTCTAAATGCTTAAATTTAATTTTTTCTTGTCCTTGTACGACAATATCTTGCCAATTTCAGGCAACCTTCTTTTATGTTAATGGGATGAAATCTGAGAAAAGGGGTGAGGTATCAAAACATCATGTAGCCAGTAATATCCGAAGGGTCCTAAATGATTACTGTGTGATATTTGGTTCAGGTCGGTGGAACTGTTTAGAATTGTAGAAAGACTTTCTGCTTTAAATATATAGTACGGGCATATTTTTAAATTACGTAATTTTTCTTAATTTTTTGTAGGATTTAGAATAATAGAAAGACATACATACTTTTTTAACTGTATTTTACTAGGTAGATTACGATGTTGATAGTTAGAAGAATCCAAATACTTCTACATCCTCTACTCGAATGTCTTTTATTGTTAAATATATAAAAAAAAATCATTAATAATTTATAGTTAGAATAAAAACTAGCAGGGGATGAACTTCTGTAAATAATTTTTAAACAACTTTGGATTATAAAGAATCTTTCCGAAGCCAGTTTTTCCATTCTGCTCTATTTTCTCCAGTCTTCAAGACCACATATCTTCTTGCTTCGTTGATTTTAAATCTTCATGATCCTCCTCATTTTCTTCTCATGGGAGTCCATTCTGAAAGGATTTTTTAAACCCCATGCTACGAGAACTAATTCAGCTAGCGGATAGATTTTTTTAATCATATGATATGTATCATAAATATCATTAATTATAATATATAACTGACGCCGTTTTCCCTCTCTCAGACACATTCTCCAGTCATTTTTATCTTCCCATTTTGTATTTTTCAGGCCTCTCTTCTCCATGATCTCAATGCTACGATCTTCTTATTCTACCTCTTTTTGTTCCTCCTATTGGGCTCCAGTCTGCCACCCTATTTATCCATTTTCCTTCATTTGCTTTCCTGATATGACCGTACCAGATGAGTCTCTTTTTTCTATGTGTGTCTGTGTAATATGTATATTTTATGGACTTGCCCTACTGCACATAATTTTCAACTTTATTATGTTCACTAAGAGACAGATTGGTTCAGCAACCGTGTTAAAATGCAATACCATTTCTTCGAAATCGTTGATATTCTTTGCTAGATTGACTAAGTAATACATTATTAAATGAAACACTTTGTAAAGTTTCACTAAAAGTTTAATCGTCATGTGGACTACATTTTCTGCGTAACAATTTTTAAAGATTGTAGGGCTACATAGCCGTGATGTTTTTTCGAAATCTTAAAGAAAAAAAAAATCAGCTGTGGCCACCACAGAACCGACCGCCATCACAAAGTACTTGTTTAATTTAAGATGCTTTATCAAAAAATGTAAAAGTTGTTAGTTATTGCTTTTATAGCCACTTTTGTTAAATAATTTTTTTCGAAATATTACTATGCTGTGAAATTTTCGCAAAAATCTTAAAACCGACACGATTAAACTCCCATTTCTAGTTAACCGATTTTCACCAAAAGTTGATCAACTCGTGCCATTGATGTCAAAAGCTTAAATATGAAGTTTCATAAAAATCTCTTTAGCCGAATTTGCTTTGCACGTGTACACGTACCTACAGACAGACAGCCAGACAGACCGACAGACATCATGCTAAAAATAGTCAAAACGTTATGTAAGGACCTCAATTCGTGGAGATCCATTGAAATCTCAAATGTCAAAATCGGTATGACCACAATACCTCCCTTATATACTTACGTTGGCGGTCAGTAAAAAACTAGCGTTATAAATTGCTTCTTCTATGACTACGTAGGTGTGCCGCGAAATTTATCTTCTTTGGAAAATGTGCCCGAGAATAAAAAGATTGGGAAACACTGGTCTAAACAATTACATTTGCTCAAGAGCTTTGTAGTGTCAAAAGATTATTCATTTTTTTTCTTGACTATAATTTAATAACAATAAACATATATTTAATGAAAGTCGAAATGTCAGAACAACTATACAACACTCTATAGAATTGCCAACTGTTAATCTGTAAAATACGCTTCATTCAGATTTTATCGTGATATGCCTATAGGACTGATACTGTTAGTTGCCTAGATTTGATTCCTAATTATTGCGTAACTATAATTTTAACTTTAGCAGGGTAACTGATTGTTTGTTTCTTATTCTGACAATTTAACAACAATGTTCCTATAGTACGTTCAAACGTTAGAATTCAGTATTGCTCTTATGGGAAATAGGAGCAGTGTAACTAAATGTTGTAAAAGTGTCAAATATGACAATGAAGTTTTATAATTAATTCATTGAAATTAAATTTAAAAAGTATCATAGACTCGTATGATTTACAAAAGGCAACTCTACAAAAATCAGGTAACACGGAACAAAAATTAATAACCATTTGTAGAATAACACGTTTTACAACCGGCACAGTTGCCAACAAAGGAAATGATAGCGATATTGGGAGAACATATTAGTGAGTATGAAAATGAACTACTCCATTTGCCCTGTACTGCATTCTAACGTTTGAACGGACTATAGCAACGTTAGTATATTTTTATGATAGACATTGATCTTACACAAATAACACACTATCAACATCAAATTTACGTATACATTTAAATAGCCAACAGATACAGTGTGTATGTTGATAGCTATTGTAAATACTGTATTTAATATTATGCAATAATTGTATATTGGAAAATAGTTGAAGTCGGAACTGCATTCAGCATGACAAATAAATATATTAGGGATATTGATGTATTTCGTCTCTATTTTAGTCACGTTACACCCGTCCTCCGATGTATTTTAATTATATGCTTTATAAAAATTATTTATTTCTATTCGGAATCGAACCTTTAAAAATTTAACAGAATAAAATTATAATATAATTTAGTTCTTTCTCATTTGTCCATTGGAACTTAATATTCATTGATTAAGCCATTAGCAGTCCTATTTAAATACGTCAACTCCTGCCCTAATTAATAAAAGATAAAAATCTTTTCAACTCAAATCACGAAATTAAACAAACAAAAAAATTTCAACAGCCCAAACGAAATCCATCAACTACGCATAAAAATCTGACAATAATCTTTAATATAAGCCTTTACTCTTGATAAATTAGCCGCAACCACGGTAACTTAATACTGCACTAAAATAAAACAAATATACAAAGCTTGCCCTGATCATAACAGGCGAGTGATTTTACTAAAAGACTGGTTTAAAGGACATCCTGCAACCGGTTTTCGCAATTCTCCTGCTGGGGTAAAAAACTGCATATAATCTGCTGGACGACAGATGTCCCTGTAGTTTGACTTGTGTTTTGAAAGCCTCATTGTTGTACAGCAGCTGTTGCTTCGGCTAACTATTTAATTTTGTCTTTAAATTAGATGTCATATACGGGCATTTTGCAAAGAGCCAGGTAATTGTGGTTTTAGTAAGTGACAGGTTGTTTTTTGGTTTGGAAGGGTTTTGTTTGTTATAAGGGGGATGATGTTTGGTTTTACATTTTTTAGAAGGGAGTTATTGAAAAGTCCGTTAATTTATACATTGAGGGCTACTACAATTAGAACAGTTATGAGGAAAATTGATTAATATTGAAATTTTGACATGTTTTAAATTTACAAAATGTCTGTATCAGATGTCTTTGCTTTTAAAATAACCTTTATTACACATTATCTTTACATACACTTTATAACATATTATATTTGAGATGTTTTCCAAATTAATAATTTCTTTACCATTCGTTGTCTGTTAAACAAAATACACATAATTTACCAAAGTCTTACTAAACAAACAACATATCCATTACCTAATAATTTTCAGATAAAATATTTATTAAGCATTTTAAAGTAAATTTGCCTTCAGCAATTTACTGTTTACTACATTTTATCAGTGGAAACCATATATTAAACTTATTTATAAGGTAAATGAATTGCTATTTACAGTTTTAGTGCCCAAAATTAGAAATATAAAAACCAGGCCATATAAAAATAAATAGTCAAACAATTTAAAAGAAAAAAATTGTTCACACAAGAAATGGGAGGCAGGTGGTTAATGTAGATAGGGCATGCAAAGGGGGTTGAAGAGGATAGGACTAAAATGGTTCGAAGAAAGAGACTAGCCATTCTTCATCCTCTGGGAAGCCTTAAGATAAGCTTTTTTGCAGGGGTTTCAAACACGAGGGCCGCTTGCGGCACACCAAGTTATTATAATTACAAATTTAGTGCGGCCCACTTGAATTGGGAGTTTATTAAACGATCTACGCTTTCATTTGTCAAGTTAATTAATAACGATCGAACTAGGAACTAAATAATATTTAAAAATTGAATTTATAATTATCTTAGCTTTGTAACTGTATCGAGTTAAGTCAAAAATTTGACTTAATCAGCACGTTTCATTGCATAAACGTGCGTTGTACAGTCGATTCCAATGCGAGCCGATCAATAGTCATTATAATTTTACTACAGGTAATAAAAAAAAATAATAATAAAAAAAATACAAAATTTCGACAGTGTCCGAAAAATTTCCTTTTAGCACAAGTCATTGTGGCTCTCATTTGAGTTTGAGACCCTTGCTTTAATAGTAAGGACATGCGATGTCAATGAGAGAGAACAGAAAGACAGAAAAATTAATTGGTCCAAAATTCCTCGATCTGTGTGCAAATACTCAACTATCAGACAGAAGATAACGGAAATTGATGTACGAGGTTGGGCAGAGTTGATAAAGTAAAAGTAAAGAATTGTATCAGTGATACCAAAAGTGTAGTCGAATAACAGTACCTATGCATAAGAAGAATAATAGAATTGTTGCCTAGGTTGACAAGTCAACATAAACTAACCTTGTTTTCTCCTGAACATTTGTTCTGATAATATTTTTCGAGACATCTCGTTATTAAGATAAAATCTGGTTAATCACGTTAATAAGTGTTAAAAATAATTAAAGAAGTAATAGAGGAATTATTTTTTATGCACTGAGTGTGTAAAGAAGGTCTTTTAAATTGAGTGGGAACTTTCGCACGAGGCGTTAGCCGAGTGCTAAAAATGGTAGCACGAATCCGTAAAATTATATAATAATAAAGAATCTAATATTGCAACACTGAAAACATTAATAACTAACTGACGTTCCCGAACTTCGTACAGGTTTTTGTTAAATACATTTGTGATAATAAGTGTATAGGTAGCTCTTCCCATGCCCCCTCCCCAAATTCATTTTATTGAACATAAAAGAAATGTTTCCTCGTTCTAAACAAATATTTTTAAATAAATTTTTTATTGTTAAAGTAAACCATCAGTGAAATATTTCAAGATTTTAGTTCTGGAGTGTCCCACCGTAACTTCCCAAATATTTATTCAATTGAAAAAAGGCATAGAAGAGAAAAGATTTGCTTTCTTATTATAAACAATTTTGTCTTTCTCGACATTTCTCTTATAAGTTTTTTGCGTTAAATTCACACTAAGAGAGTTGAACCTCCGTAACTTCCCAAATATTCATCTTATTGATAAATGATATATCAAATAAATATGTCTAGTCGTTGTTCCGTGAATCTCGGACAGACAGACAGAATTTTTTTCACGGATATCGTCTTATTAACTGAAATGTGTAGAAACCAAATTATAAGGCCAAAAAGAAATAACAATAAAAATACAGATATAGCCTCCAATTTTATTAATATAGATTAATACAAAAAAAATAGTTAAAATTAATTGCAAATTCCATCTATATCAAAATACCACACATGATTTTTTAGAATTCTGACAACTGGGTACCATGATAACATAAGATGGTCGACCAGTAGCTATATTGTTGGTTATTTAGAATTTACGTGCTTTAATAAATTATTATGGTTATTTAGATTTCTCATTTGAACTGATGTATTTTAAAAAATTATATTCGTTTGCTCATGACTTTTATTTACGTATTTTATTATATGAAGTTATAGATTTTATAATTTTTTTATGGAAATATTTCACGCACTAGTGCGTAAAGTAAAAACTATTCACGTCACTAAAAAAGACATTTTAGACACTATAATGCGTGTGTAAAATGCGTACTTTAAAATAAAATAAAAACTATCATGTCCGAAAGTGTTTATGTTTCTTATATGTATTTTATTTAAAAACCAAATACCCACCAAAATATAGAACTTTCGGAAATATGTCGAATGTGAGATGAAATGTGTTATACGATTATTAAAGTTTGGGAAACGTTGATGTAGGTATTCATTTTTTATCCATATCTACTGGATTGTGACTCTAATATTATGATAACTAAATATATGTATGTATACATTCAAGTGGACAGATTATATGCCACTGATAATAATGGTAAATATTTTACATTTCGTTCTAAATATTTGTTGTTAATAAGGTGATTTTATTTAAAGAACATTTGTATATTTACATTATTTTATAAGTAGCTTGCCTGTCACAAATAAATTTGTACCTTTTAAGTGTTCATGTTAAGAACCCATTGAAATAATTATGTATCGGATAAAACCTTAAATAAGTATAATAGCTCTGATACTATATCGTAATTTTTAAAAAACCTCCCAATTTTATTCCACAAATTCCAGCTAGGTGCTCGACCTACAAGAAACCTATTTAAATATACATAAAAATGCAATAAATATTTTTAAATTGATTTGTAAAAATCACAGAATAAATATGCAAATTGCTTGATTTGTGACAAGTCAAGAAAATTGATTTTGTGCTTCATTTAGCAGGAATATATTAAATAAATTAAGAAACATATTCAAAATTTTTTCACGCTGATTTATTAGATTAATTCTCAATTTAAATATAAAATGGATTTTAAGAAACCAATTCTGGAAATATTTATTTTAGGAATTTGCGAAATGGCATGTTTTTTTTGGAGTTTGATAAAGTATTATAGGTGAATCAAAATGGCAATCGTATTTTAAATTTAATCGCACAAAGAATAATAATTATTCTTTGTGCTCATTGTGCACATAATTAAATTAGAAAAAAAAGAAAAATGTCTTTTCTTTTCAATAAAATAAAGCCATAGGATTCAAAAAAAAAAAATAGGTTAATACTAATAAAGAAAGTTTTGTTTAAAATATTTTACGTTTTTCAATAAAGAAGTTATAGGTGAAAATTAAAATTGGCAAATTTTAGTTTTTTGTTTATATCTAGTACGCTGTGCATTTCATAAATACAAATGAAGTGATATATTTTTACCGATCGCCAAAATATTTAAGGGAGGTATTGTGATCATACCGATTTTGTCATTTCGAGATCTCCACGAATTGAGGTCCCTACATAACGTTTTGACTATTTTTAGCAGAGCCGAACTAAGAGGCGGCGGAGGGGGCGATGGCTCCGGGCGCACTTAGAAAGGGGCGATGACGCCTTTTGTCGGGGGCGCAAATTATGGGCGAGGACCTATTTAACTAAACATTAAACGTAGATTAAATAAAATGCAGACTTTAATTCAATCACCCTTATTCCTGTCATAAAGATTCTAAGCAACCGACCGGCGGGACTTTAGGGTTTCAGAGTTGATACCGCTCGCAAGTCTTGGAATCTACTATGTGGAAATACCTTTCAAAGTAAGTACCATGAAGTACAATGAAAATACTTAAATTCATTTAGCCAACCTTGACGTTACGACCAACCCTATAAATGCCCCCACAGATATTAAAATAAAAAATATACAGTTTAGTATTTGCAATCCACACTGTACACTGCTGTTTTTGCTAATATAATTCTTTTGCAAATAATTTTTGTCCATGAGATTTCTCACCGTCGCACAGTGGGGCAAGATCGCAAAAAACCTGGCAGAAAGTCGAAAAATGAAAATGGGCGTAACGTTAAATTTTTTGGGGGTAATGTATACTAGAGACTCTGGACCAACTTATCCGCCCATTTTGGCCAGCTCAAAACTGCCCTTTAGCCCCTTACAGCCCTTAATTAACGCAACTCTTTAGCGTACACTACACGTCTCTTGCGCGAGTTATTTTCAGTCCTGTGTTTCTGGTGTGTTTAAGCCGTAGTTTTTGAAAAATTCGAAAAAATTTTCATGGGTCCTTCAACTTCAGGTTTGTAGCTAACTTTTAGTAATAATAAAGTAATATTTAAGTGCATGCAATATATATAAATAGGCTTCTGAAAAATGGCCAGAAATATTTTGCATTTATATGTAATTTTGTGAAACAATGGACTTTATGTTTATGTTCCAAACCCGTCCCAGCTTCGATTTTTGGTTTTTTATAATGGCTGATGATTACAGATTATAAATCTGTTTTTTTTTGTGCCCGTTTCCCCGTGCGGTAGATATTTATAAAAGTCCGTCCGCCGGACGTATTAGTTCATCTTATTATTATTTTAGCCGTATTAGTATTTGACGAATATTTCTTTAAAAAAGTAATATTTCGCAAAAATGTGTTCAACATAAATTGTTAAACAAGTTAAAGCTGACAACTTTTATTTGAGATATTTTTTATAGGACAATACATTTTTATAGTTTTTATATTTTTGCAATATTTCCTCAAAGCAGGTACATTGAAATATACGTTTTCATAGTTGCGATAAATTTTAAATATATGTTATGACCTTTTCTGTGTGTTATGTTTTATTATTATTTTATCAATAATAATTTCTTTGATTATTTAATATAATAAATTATAATTGTTATGCCGGGCTTATAAGACTTCTAACGTTTAATAGTTATTGTTTATGGTTTATGTTTAAAGTATTTATTAGAAGTAGAATTATGGTTTAGCGTTTAACAAACTCAACTTCTTTAATTTTATCATTCTGCACATGACAGACTAACGTCAAATATTTCAATTAACGGTACGGCATTCTTCGCTATTTAATTCATTTATGACATTCACATTAGTATCTCCTAATCATATGTTTTGTTACAATGCACACAAAAACATAACAAATACAATTAAAAATGCGCATGATAATAGAAATATAGGTTAGGTTTTTAATTCGTTAATTTTGTTTATTCTTAAAATTTTCTATGAGCTTATTACCTAAAAAAAATCTACAAAACCTTCCAAAAGAAGCACTAGATTTATTAAAACCTCCAGACGTACATGTTATTAGTCATCGGGATAACAGTGATGATGATGATACCAGTGACAATGCCGATGAAAATGATGATATATTTTCAAATTCCAAAGATGAATATGAATTTTGAAGCAGTTATTTTATTTATTTTAATTTTTATACTAATTTGTAAGACATTATATATTAATTATATTAGTAAATAAATATTTAAAAATCTGTCAATGCATTTTTCTTAAGTCTACCAAGTGCCCTTAAAACAAATATCTAACTTAGAAATCCAGTCCTATAATACCTGAATTGATGCCAGTTTTGAAGCTCTCCTGCCCCACTGTGCGTCGTCGGGTTGATTTTCGCCGCGTTGACCATCCCCGAGCTAACCTTTGCCGAGTTGTCGCTTATTGTCGTTATATTTCTGCACAAATTTGCATGAATTTCATTACATCTAGTGATCAACTTAACAGTTTGTCCATACTAACAAGATTTTTTTTCGTATTGCGAAAACTTTAAACATCTACGATAATTTTCGAGTAAGTTTTTCTATAAAACTACTAATTTATTGAAGTCACGAAATTTGTAGTAATCTAATGATAATCGGCCATGGTAAAACAATCCACTGTTTAGAATTAACGAATTTAAATTGGCTATTGATTGCGTCCCCAAATGCTAATTAGTAAATTAACTGATTTTAACCGGGCCAGACTTTCTGCACACTACAATAACACTGATTGACCACGACAAATTACATTTTCTTTTACAAAACATTTTAAATTTAAATAAATTAAATCACTTTAAAAGGTCTGAAAAATATGATTGCAATTACATTCTGATTTGATTCAAATAATGGATTTGTAAACAAATTTACAATCATGAATAAAATTAAATACTTATTACGAAATAAATTGACAATCAAAATAGAGTATTTAACATAATTACAATATACACATATTTAAATTAACTTTATTTAAAAATGATGTCTGTATGTGGTCTGTTTAGTATGGAATTATTCTGAACACAATTTGTTTACTTTAACAACGTTGTAACCTTCCAAAGTCGACCGATGATATAACAATTCTATTCTGTGCATTTCAGTTAATTTCAATTATATTCATTTTCAATAATCATTTTATTTCATAATAATTAACTATGAACTTAAAACGATGAACTTAAAACTTGTGACTACTCAGTAGTTGAAGACGTAAAGACAAATCAGTTTTGATGGTACGGTCAGTTACAGAATATCGAATAAAAGATGTTAAGATACGTTGATAAAAGGTTAAGGGGAGGCAAAACAGTATAGTTCTCACAAGTTTCTTATACAAAACTGACAGTCTAAAATAAAATTAGTTACAATCTATACAACAAAATAGAATATTTTTAATTGTAAAAGAAATTGTTATCATCATCATCAAGTACCATATCTGATGCAGAATTCGGCTATCATGGAACGCCAATCGCTCTATTCTCTACAATATTGACTAAATTTTTAAAGTTTTTTGTGTCACTAATGATATTGTCAATTAGAGTAATTCTTCTCCTACCCCGTTCTCTCGTTTTGTCACATTGTGCATTACACATATCCCACTCTATGTTCTTCTGTCTCGTAATATGCCCGAAAAATTATAATTGCGATTTTTTAATTTTGCTGACCACTTGTCTTTTAGTTTTCATTTTTGCCAATACTTCACTGTTTGTCATTTTTGCAGTCCACGGAATCTTTAGGCACTTTCAATACACCCACATTTAACAAGCTTTTATTTTGTTAACATTATTTTTATTCAAAATCCAACTTTCACAACCGAATGTCAGTAGGCTCCACAAATAACTGTTTATTATTTTATTTTTCATTAGCACATTAATGTTTCTATTATAGTTGAAGGTAATGGGATTCGGACCAGTCAGAAAATAAAAACAAATTTATTAACTTCGCTAACGTTTCGATTTTAATTTAAATCTTCATCAGAGCTTAGTTAATAGTCACGATATAAAATAACAATTTTAAAATTAATAAAGAACACATCATATTGTCCGGTTATTGAACTCAGAGATAAGCATAGGAATAAGCCACGAATGACCTTTGGGCGTAACTCAACTAATCAAGATTAATGTTTCTGTTTGTGAGTACTGGTCTTAATTTAGAGAACGCACTTTTAGTTAACCTCATCCTGGCTTTTATGTCCGCATCTACTTTTCCATTATCTGCTATAATGCTCTCAAGGTATTTGTAAATTTTTATTCTTGTAGTATGTTACCGTTGATATCTAAAATCTGAGATGCATTGTTGTTCTGTTTTTTAGATATAACCATGTGCACAGTTTTGCTAAGGTTTAATTTTAATCCCCATTCTTCACTGGTTTTTTGAACTTTAGTGAGTAATTCACTCATATCTTCTTCGTTCTCCGCAATCAACAGTGCATCATCAGCATATCTAATATTATTATAGCATCTTCCCCCTATATTTACACTTCACTTTTACTTATAACATATACTTTTACTTATAACAATTAAACAGGTCTGGTGACATTATACATCCTTGTCTAACTCCTTTTTTCACTTGTTATATTCTGAAATACGTTTCTCAAGTCTTACGGCCGATGTTTGCATTTCGTAAAGGTTGTTGATAAATTCTTGCTATGTAATTTTATTTATTTATTTATTTATTTATTTATTTATTTATTTATTTATTTATTTATTTATTTATTTATTTATTTATTCTTTATTATTAGCCTTTGGCTATTAATGTACATAAATATTATATTATACATACATGGTCTATATACATAAATACAAATATAAATACAAATAACAATGTACTGTATATAATTTACCTAAATTTCTTTACTTCTATACATTTTTTTTACAGTAACCTTTTTTATGTTTCCAATAGCTTTGATATCATCTGGCAAGTTGTTATACGCTTGCAGGCCTGTAACATAAAGCGACTTATCTGTACTAAATTTTCTAGTACGCCTAATTCTAAAATCATTTTTGATTCTTGTATTATATTTGTGTATGTTACTATTTATTTCTAAATTATTACATAAATATGATGGCAATTCGTTTAGTAATATCTTGTGAATAAATATTGCACAATCTATTTCTAATTTATTTTTTATACTAAACCATTGTAAAACATATAACATATATTTTACACTAGTATATCTGTTCTACACTAGTACAATTTAATATGGCGCGCATTGCTCTATTTTGTAATCATTGTAATTTATTCATCTCTGTACAAGTTGTTAGGTACAATAGCGTACTACAATAATTAAAAGAAATTATAAAAATTATATCTTAAAAGAAATTGTTATGTAATTGTAAATTAACAAATGGCATTATAGACGCCATTTTGCAATCTAATCGAAGCTTATTTGCGTACTACGCGGCTAATTGTAGCTGAAACTTTTTTCTATAAATTTGTTTGTAGCTTTTTTGTTCTATCGTGAAAATTGCTTATAGTTATTATACTTCTAGTGTTCTATTTTTGGCTCTATCTTGATTATTTTGTGGTTATTAGTATAGAAATCGCACAAAGCATAGTATTTTCCGACGAAGTTCAGAACCTTCTTCGGAAAATACTGTTTCCGACGAAAGTTCTGAACTAAAGAAATAATGTTGAAAAAAATTACGTATTATTTTAACATTTCTACACAATATTATATAAATGTAAAAGTTATTTGTAACCCATAAATATATTTAAAAAGTTACAATTTTTTTTTTTTCTACTATCTGTCATTAATTTACTGAGCAGTAACAATTTTTTCTATAATTAAAAATATACTAAGAACATGTAGAACCTGCAAAGAAGCCACAAAGACAATCCAACGCGCAGAGTGCTGGATGAGGCAGGCAGTGGGTACCTATGGATGAAGGAGGTCCTCGAAAGAAGAGCGAAAACAAAGGAAGAAAACGACATTATTTGGCAGCACCATATTTTAAAATGTTTCTTTTTGTAAAAACTAATGTTAGAAGCTGCAAATTTATAGATTGAGAGTTAATTTGAAATGTATATATAAATCACACTAAACAATTGTAAAAAATTGTATATAATTAAAAACCGAAAGGCACGAATAAAATTACCACAACTATTAGAAAGATAAAAATTCGTTGTAAATTTTGATGTATAGAATTTTACTAATTTTATTGCATATCGTTAGTTTTATATAAGAAACTTATAATTCGGGTGGGGGGGGGTATACGCTATACGTACCGTTAATACGTTTTAACATGGTCACCAAGAGTTAGAAGGAAACAATGAAGAACAGATAGGGCAACTTGTTCTAACGTGTTCTCCAATTTTTTCTTAGTAACTATAGTGTCACACTCCTGCGTCTCTAATTGCTACATACCAGTAGAAAGCCGCAATAAACTATCCTCCCTAGGTATTACAGATAACATTCCAATCTCATGATGCGAAATTGATCAATACCTGTGGTATAATACTTGTCCATATACAGGGCTCGTATGAAGCAGCTTCCGTCTGCTTGAGCGCTAAATTGAAAATTTATCCGGTCCGCAATTACAATTTGCATACGACTATTAATAGATAATGTGCCATGATCATTTCCGCCCATTCAATATACGGTTCTTATGTAAATTATTACGATATCAATTAACGTAGTATCGTTGGTAATTATTGGCCAGCCAACTATTTAGATAAAAGTAAAAATATGCTGATTGGAACCAGTTTTTTGTGCTTTTAATTGCTTATAATTAAGTTTAATCTTGGAAAACTAAACTAATTTTAATGATTGCAAATTCTAGAGAGATTACCTGGATTTAAATTCATAGTTTCAGAATTTTTAGAGAGGCTGAAATTTCTAGGAAAAAAAGTCGTTAAAGTAATTTGGATTATAAATGGTTTTATTCTGAAACAATAAATATATTGTATATGTAACTCATGGATATCTCTTACGAGGTGACATAGATTTGACTGTGTTGCACATTTTAGCCCGAGAGTTTAGAGAGGTTAGGTCTGTGTTATGATCTGTCAGTTACTTTATATGACGACAGGATACTCATTGACAGCTTGATATTCTTCCTCAGAGAATTGAAGTTACTGTTTCATTTGTACCTTATTTTAGTATGTTATTTATTATGTCCGTCAGTCCTTTGCTACTGCTATGGTTGTAGGTTTGCGCAATCCCCAAAAAATACAACGAAAAATATTTAATTTCTCGTAATAACAATCAACACATTATATTCGTTATAATATATAATTTACGAGAACAAAAAACACCGAGCGCTTTCTCTTAAATTTCTGCCTTAATACACGCTGGCAGGCTGGTTTGTATTCAGAATGCAACCCAGTACAAACACACTGCCTAGGAGCTAGTCCTGTAGAAGCTAGCAAGTTGTAGATTAACAGCAATACGCCAGCAACCGTATTGCTGTGTTTATGTGCATTAACAACGTTATTGTTTTCGTAAAAATGTATTATCAGTCAAGTTTAATAATGGAGCCATTTTTTAGTCGATATTCCACCGATAAATCTGAAATAAAAAGACTTCGAATCCGTCTCCAGTAAAAAACGAACCTTTAAATTTTGGTTCTCCTCCAAACCCAATTGCTGAGAAGAATAAAACAGAATTTTGGTGAGTCTGTTAGTTTGTTTTCATTTCATTCTAAGTATTCGATAGAACCTATAATACATTTTATTTTTATTTTTATGGCCTTTACTGCTTTGGCAATTAGCCAGGCTCATCATTATTTTTTAAAAATTCCATGCCTGAACGAGATTCGAACCCGAGAACTTAGCAACGCAGAGCACATGTGTTACCATTACGCCACGCCGGTCGGCCTCAATACTTATATCTGTAAAAATTGCACCCCCCCCCCATTTCTACAGCACGAGCCGCCACTGTAGTCTGTGATATATGATGTTAACTAGCCTTTTTAAAGACTCTTACTATCGTCCTGCGTCTATTCAAGTATTCTAACAGAGTTTTATTCTAATTTATTTGTTTCCCTGCAGTATTTTTTGTTGTTGTACACGTGTATACAGATTTATGTATCTATTTATTTTAAGTTAATATGTATTCTCGTTAAATAGATTGGTTGTGTTAGGCGCAAATAGCCCTAGTTGCAACGCGCCAATCCGTTCTAAAATGTTAACTAAAAATTTTTAGATGTCCGATTAAGGCCTTATGATATTGTAATTAACGATTGTTGTGTTTCTCTCTCTCACTCTGGCAGTTTGTAAAAAAATACAAATGCGTAGTTTGTCTCTCAGATTAGTTCATTGTTTAAGCAGAGCTACAACAAACTTATATATTCACTGTTCATGTTTGAAAGAATTCAGTGTGAGTTCTTAGATTCTAGTATTATTCTAAATGAACCAATGGCGTGAAATTTGATAGTCGTGACTAAACTCTTACAGCATACAATTCACAAAAGACCTTAATTGGAAATCTTGTAAAATCGAAGTTTAAATGTAATTATTATAATTTATAATTCTTAGCATAGCTACACAATAACACAATGTTAAGAAATCGCTCAAGATGTTGTTTAGCAAAATAATTAATATATGTTTTCTCTTTTTCAGGTAAGTTTCCACCAAATTTACTACCGCAAATAAGTAAGTACTGCGTATGTGGAAAATCTGTAAACAAAATCTACCGAGAGGAACAAGCTTTAATATTGTTTTTCACCTTATGATGTCGCGAACCATTAAGCTGCGTTCACAACCTTTAAATTAGTCGACTATAAACTATGACTTGTTCACTGTTAATTGGCACTACAAGTTTTTCATTAGGTAACGCAAGCGACCGTTCAGAGTTCTAAATTAAATGCTTCATACTTTGTCGATTGTAGTTAGTGCGTTGTTTTAATGAAACAGACATATAAACACACATTAGCTATCTCACTTTACATAACCTAAAAATACTGTCACACATGTTTCAACAAATTTTGGAATTGTGAAAAGAAAAAGAATTGCTGTAGTTGCTGTTAAGTTTTGTTATTAAAATTTAGTAAAAAATCACGATCTCGCTGATGGCGAGTTCGTAAAGAGTCACAAATGCTTTTTTCCATTGAAGTTGGTTTTAAAAAACATAGATGTCACAACATTCGTCACGCATTAATTTTCAGAGCTATAAACGCTTTCGTAAAACATTAAAACTATCTACTAACTTTATACACAATGCATAGTCTATAGTTGACTAATTTAAGACTTATTAACTAAGTCGACTGTGAATGTCGAGCTTTAGGCTGGGCGACCGTGCCTAAGAAGAAATAGGGAGAAAGAGATAGAGAAAATTTTGTTTGCTATAAGTATAAATTTCAGCTACTCTTTATTTTAATAGTTACAAAAGTTAACCAATGGTAAAATAGATTTTTATTTAATTTATGTCTCAAACATTCCATAAAATGAAATCATCCCATTTACTTCATTTCCTAAACATTCTGCAAAAAAACAAATAAATTTCATATATAACACAATAAAAATATCATTCAGTAGAGTCTGCAAACGTTTCCCGGAAAAAAATATCTACCCCGAGGCTTATAGGTCCTAAATAGAGCGGTTAGAAGTGTTCTCGGTCTGGCGACTACCGAGTCTATCTATATCATTATGTCACAAGGGATGAAATTCTCGAGAAAAAATAAAATTCATTCCCTACCCGTTTGCGAAATGATAATGATCGCAAGTTATAAGCCTTAAGAATACACGGTTTAGAAAAACTGCTTGGCAGTGACGGCGGAACAAGGTCACAAAAATGGGCTACATTTATTGTTAATTATATCTGCCTGCCGTAAGTTTGCCTGTCAGTCGGTATGGTAGAAATTTTGGCCAAATAGTTACTTAGAGACTTGATATTTGGCAAGAGAGTACACTTCTTTGACCCACATGTTTATGTATATTTCGAAAAAATAATGTTTTTATAAATACTGGTGGTTGTGTTTCATTGACCAATACACAACTTTTTTAGTAATGTGGTAGGGTATAACATTAGATTTAAAAGTTGCTTGATACCAAATATCCTATATTGAAAAAAAAAATTAATATCAAATTCTGGCGATATTCAGTTAATTGTGAAAAAATCAAATAGAACACATATTTTTACACATTATGAATAGCACACAAATTCGGTATAACAACTATGTTACATACGAGGTGTGTAAATTAAGTAACGGGACTGATTTTTTAAAACTTTTTTATTCGAACAGAATTACAATTCAATATTGTCTGCCTCAAAATAACTTCCTTGGGAAGCCACACAGCGCTGGAGACGGTTCTTCCAATTCTCATAGCAGTGCTGGAACTCTGATACTGGAATAGCTTTCAGCTGGTCGGACGTTTTAATGTTTTAGTGTCCAAGTGTCCCAAAATAGCTCCCCTTGATGTGATTTTTCAATCTTGGGAAGAGGAAAAATCACAAGGACTCAAGTCAGGCGAATAAGGAGGCTGAGGAGCCACAGGAG
Organism: Liopterus haemorrhoidalis; assembly: GCA_963971575.1. Lineage (NCBI taxonomy): Eukaryota > Metazoa > Arthropoda > Insecta > Coleoptera > Dytiscidae > Liopterus > Liopterus haemorrhoidalis. Next base: position 30,138,045 of record OZ020615.1, read on the forward strand.
TGTTTTTACTGGCCAAAAACTCGTTTATTAAAATTGCTGTGTAACAAGGCGCATTTTTCTCATCCCCAATTCATGGGTCAAAATCTGATGAACGGTAGTATGAGTCGAATTCAACTCTTTCCTAATCATTCTGACTGTCAACCGATGATCTGATCGCACAAGATCCCGGATTCTGTCTACATTTTCATCGGTTCTTGAGGATGATTCATCTTTAATCAACTCTTTTCCTTCTGAAAATGCCTTAAACCACCAAAAAACCTGGGTCCTTGACAAAACATTGTCTCTGTAGGCCTGTTGTAGTTTTGCAAATTTTCCGTTGCACTGTGCCCAAGTCTGAAGCGAAACCTGATAGAACACCGTTGTTCGAAATGAATGTTACTCATTTTTAGAACGCACTAGAAAAAACTGTTTCACGGAACAAATCGCTACGGGCAACAAAATTACTCTAGCGAGATCAAACTCTTACTGAAGGCGTATCACATGTTCACCTGCCGCCCGTCCAAGTCCCGCGTCCCAAATTTTGCCAGATCAAAGCTATGATGCCAGTCCGGTTACTTAATTTACACACCTCGTAAGTGTCATTTTAATGTTAAATAAAGAATCAAGTTATAAATATCAATACCATCAATAAATGCATGAAGTAGGCTACAAATTTTAAATAATGACTTCAAATTATTCATGATTTTGATGCAAAAATGTCCAAAAAATAAAATGTCTTACTCATGGTGATTTATCTAAAAATTTGTAATTATGAACATTGATATAAACGGAATTAAACTAAAATTTTTAATCTGATTTTTTTATTTCGTAAAATTTTTGTAGACCGTTGAAAAAAAATATAAATAAATGTATTGGATACCAAATGAAGTTTTTAAAACGTAGATAAAGGAACAGAAAGCAGTAAAAATATATCTTTAGATTCGAACACATTTTTTGTCAAAAAAAAATATATGTAGCCTAGAACAGTAGTTCTTAAAATTGTAGAACACAAGGACCCCTTTGAGATAAAGATTTTCTTGGCGGACCCCCTAGTTTTTATATGTGCATTGTTAGTTCATGCGATAGATTATTAATTATTTAATGCAATTTTTTAAATATGGAGGATTTATTCATATACTAGTTTGGTTGTATAACTTGAATATAATTATTTAAATGTCATTCAAATGAATTTATTTCTTTTTGAACATTGGGGTGGTCGCAGACCTACGGACCTCCAGACCTTCACCCCTTCGGGCTGCCGACCACAGTTTAGACCTAAAGGGATCGGTCTCAAAATCTGATATAAATTGCGTGTAATGACCTGTGGGTCTACATAGTACAAACAAAATTAATTACTACAAACAAAATCACATTCTTTTTCAAGATATATAATCTAAATTTTTGAAAAAAATATACACATAAATTTTTCATTTTAGGTATTAAATGAGATAACTTAATACTGAAATTAACAGACGCAAGTTGATTGCAAGAAAAGAATTTTGACGCGATTACAGACTAAAGTTCGCTTATAAAACCTTATGTAAAAATTCACAGTTCACAACAATTTTTATATAGTTTAATTTTTCCGTGTTTTTGAAATTTTCACAATCAAACAGTTGTAAATTATAAAATGTATTTATAAATACTGGTTATTATATAAGTGTTTTATTTTAAATTTTAAAAGTAATTTGTACAGTAAGTTCACCTGATAATAGGATTTTAAATTACCCCTTTTATTTTTTATTTTTCATATTATTTATTTATTTATTTTTTTTTAACCAAACTGTATTGTCCGATAATCGGATACGGTATAAACCGTGTTACCTCGACTAGTCTGAATTATACTGATCCAAAATCTTATTCTGTTTTTGCTATTGTATTTAAATATTCCTCTATGCATTTTCAATATTGTGTATATTTATTTACCTCAATAAAATAGTAAATTCGCCGTCTATGGTTGGTGTGGTACGGTTGAGAGGTTTCTAAGGTAAATAACACTCTTTAGCATCCTCTTTTCAACAGTATTCGATATTTTATACGCATTGTTGACGATCATTATAAAAACGAGTTGGAACAAGGAAGTTGTCGCAAGACTTCTTTGAAAACTCTTTCAGTTCTGTAAAAAGTTCTACTTCTTCTTTCCAAGAGTTATGTAGACTGTTCACATCTTTTATTTGCTCTAGAATCATACCGTTTATTGGATGCTTGATCCTCATCGCTTTTTGCATGCGAAATTTAAAAACGGAATTTTGCAAAGATATAAAATATGGACAGTTTAAAAATTAGTTTAATGTCCGTATTCGTAAACGTTCTTTACTCTTTGTTATATCAAATTTCCATTGAAACGATTCTCTCCATGAAGATTATGTATAGAAATTTTTAATTTTACTGGTCTGTTTTGATATAATGGGAATTAATCTACCAATGAGCTGGGTGTTAATTCTAATGCCTCGTTTATAATAGGTCCGTAACATATAGGCATCGCATATGCATAAGGCGAATCAATGGTGTATCACTGTTCTGCTTATATCCAACTGTTTGTAATAAACAGACAATATATAATCCATTTATATATCTTTATGCTTGTCATGCATTTGTATTATGGATCTATTATAAATGAGGATGAAACGACCATATTAGTCAGTCTCCAAGTAGTCAATGTATAGAAATTTAATTTTTTATATTGGTATTACATAGCTACATATGTTGGCATCGTAAAAGAAAAAACATACATAATTTTCTTTTATATGTAATTGGGAACCGCCCCTCCCCCCAAAGAGGAAAATACCATTTTTTTAAATATTTTATCACCATTGTCTTAGGTAAATACACAGGGTGTTAGGTAAATGTCCGGCACAATTTAAAAGGCAGCATTGTTAGCCCATTTAGAGCTAAAAAGTCCTGTACAATTGTACATTAAACACTTCAAACGCTCACTACTTACACATTCACTACTTGTATGTAAATGCGAAAGAATGCGTTGGTCTTATACTAATAATGTGTTAGTTAAACGAGATAAATACAATAAGAAATTTCCGAATATGAGTTAAATACAACTGAACCAGAACCACGAATTTAATGCATCGCATAACTTAAACCGCATTAAAATCATACTCATAAAAAGAGACTTGACTGTATATAAATATCCAGTGATCTCATATAAACAAGGGAAAAAATAGAACAAATTAAAAACCATATACCTGAAACGACCAATCAGAATTAGGAACCGACGCCATGACACATCAACAAAATCGTAGCTGTCTCTAAGCATTTGGCGACAAGATGCTAATTTTGTTAGTTTGTGATTACCCCAAAAGATGATAAAGTTTCAGTCAATATCCTTGGAAGAAAATTCGTCAACTTTGGATGCTTAGCATTTAGAATATCTTTAGATAATATCGAAAGAAGTTCAATGCCGAGTCCAATTAGTCCGAAACAGATTCGAACCAGAGTCCCTGTGCCTTGTAACTGTCTTACCGCGGAGCCAGTTATACATGTAGATGCTATATGGTGCCATATAGAGATAGTTATCTATTTTAGAACGGAGAGAGATATATACGTTTTCCTCAAACTAGCTGAATTCAAATTGCTGGCAAATGTTGTTCTTGGACTCGGTTGGACTTGGACAGTTATCCCCAGATATATCGCCGTAGTTTATACCGCAGTCTTTCTTGTTCCCCGTCATCAATATAATGTTTATAGTCGTCTATTATAGCGCGATTGTCTGAACTTATAACTGAGATCACCTTACTTTTTAGCTTGACGGAATTCATTAACAGATTGGGCGTCAGGCGGTCATTGTGTCTCTCCGTGATATCAGCACCACGGGCCACGGCGGTCATGATTCCCGCCAGCCTACTTACTTTTTAGTGATCGATCCATATAAGCTGCCCGCTTCTGCATTTTACGTTGTATGGTCCCATAGATTGTGTACTCACCAAAATGCCCAATCAACATGTAAACTTTGTGGAAAATTAAACTCATATAGTTTCAGCAGATTTATTGAATTAAAACTAAAACTCTTTGGAAACAAATAAACATAAACAATCATAAAAAACGTAAAATAGAGTCACAAATTTATGATGCTTGAGATTGAAACAGTCGCGGCACATATGACGATAGTCATATGTGTCTGTATAGGCGCTAAATCAAAGCGACGCAAATATCGAGTAAGTTTTGACTTGCATAACTACTTGCTGTTAATGGATGCTATCATCCCCCATATATTTACCGGCTGCCACGGCAACATTATCGTGGTTACGCGTCTGCGCCACACATTTTTTAAAGAAAATCTAAAAAACATCTTTCGAAATTACCTACTTTTTAAAACGTGGCTAAATTTTCTAGAAATTCATCATAGCACTCAACCTTTTAAATAACAATATTTACATGTATTTTTTTTTTCTCCTACATTCTGGTTTTCTTGTAGGTTCCATTTCAGCAACCTTTTGCATTTTACCAGCAAATTTTTGAATCATAATAACCCTTCGAAAACATCGTTCTTATTAATCTTAATTACTAGACAACGGCCAATCTAGGTGTTAAAATTAAGTTATGTTATTTATTTATTTATTTATTTTTTCAATGAAGTAGAATTAAAACGTGTTATGTTCTAAATTAACCGTACTCAATTAATTACATATTTCCTTGTGTCTCAAAGTATGTTTTGTTTGCAAATCTTTTGTTAATAACGGCATTTGAAATGTAAAAATGTATCCAAATGGAAACATTGAACCCATATTTTGCATTCACTTTTTTTCATAAAATATTCTACAATTAAATCATTTGAAATACGCCAAGTCATGCACTTAGCCAATCAAAGCAAAAATTTTCTTCAACAAAACTCTAGCCAATAAAAAAACTTAGCTTTGAACCACTATAGATATAAATCAAAATAAAAATGAATGAAAAAGGTCTTTGTTTGCAACAGTAACCACAGGCAAGTTGATTTTAAAATTATAATAATCATAGTTTTGTTTTACGCTCGAATGGCGTTTAACCAACGTTGCTAAATCGCTCAACGATTTGTTCAGTGTAAAAATGATTCTGTACTTGCGTGCACTGGTTGATTGTCACGGAAACTACCCGGAGGGCAACTGTAGACCGCAGTTTGAGTCCGGGACACGCAAAACACTCTTCGTGTCGCATCCGATAAAGTTTAGAGGATTCTTTGCGTGACAATCGAAGAATTTGTGTGAGGTTTTGTCATACATACTAATTTGGAGGGTGATATATTTGTTTTGGAATTATTTATTTTGGGTTTTTATGTAGAAAATTTGCAAAAAAATCTGTCAGTGGCGTGCGGTGGAATTTACATATGAACCAGTTTGGAATTTGGTTTAATTATTTACACAAAATACGACTGTATATAAATATTTGTTGCTAGTTAGTAATCTACATATGAATTTTAGAAATTTTTGCTTTATTTTTGTACTTGAGTTACAAATATGTTTATAATGAAGCTATTCATATTATATCAGAAATAATGCTAGAATATTATTTCTAAAAATTTCGTCAACCGTACGTTACTGAAGGGGTAGTTGAAATAAGGGTTACCTCAACTGCCGTCAACTGATATATGGTTGACGAAACTTTCAGAAGTAATATTTATTTAGCATTATTTTTAAGATTTATGAGATTTGCACAGTGTAAATTTTATGTATACTCGTATACGTTTATTCTGTGACGTAAATAATGAATCAAATATTTCAGGAAGCATTGAACACAATCGTTTCTACATTTTAAACAACTTTTCCGAATTCATTTTTGCTGATAAGTAAATATCAGGTCGTTAAGGATGAAACTTGTAGTTAATAATATTGTTAAATTTAACAGCTTACATTGGCTTAATATTTTACCGTTCTGTTTTTTTTTTTTTTTGTTGGAAAGTTGCGCATTTCGCCTGTTTAAAGAAATCCTTGTATGCTCTAAAAAATATCAAAAACTTTTTTTTTAAATTAATTTTGTTGATAATGTAACGGTCGGAAATTCGCACTATTATGAGTATGAGTTTTTACGTAGAACTACGGCATCGCAGACCTCGCGAAACATTAATAGTGTATTTGGCTCTAGTTTTACTACACAGCAGACAATATCAAATTGGTTCGCCAAATTTCGTACAGGTAATTTAAAAACCAAACAAATCAAAAAACAAAAAAAAAAAAAAACTGGATCATCGATCACAGCAGAAATATACTGCAACCAACTAGACGAAATGATGCCAAAACTTAAAGACAAACAACCTATATTGGTCAACAGATCGACTCCTATATTATTGCATGATAACGCTAGACCACACACTGCACAAATGACTGTGGCAAAACTAAGCCAACAGAGTGGCCGAGCGCATTAAGTTGTGCGGTTTTAGACTGTTAGAAACAGGCGTGACTAGGCGGCCGGTGGCTCGAGCCGGCTTCGTTGGTGATATTATTCGGGCGAGAATAATATGTTTACATTACTCTCATTTTCACAATCATTCACCCCTCATCCAGATGTAGGAGCTCACCCCCTGGCATCGGCGATTAGCCTCGTTGCAGAAATAAAGGCCGATGTAAAATAAATAGTATAATAATAATAATACTGTGGCAAAACTACAGGAATTGGAGTTGAAACTTCTTCGTCATCCTCCATACTCACCAGATCTAACCCCCACTGACTACCATTTCTTTCGCAATTTGGACAACTTTTTAATAGGAAAACAGTTTAATTCCGACAATGCCATAAAACTGGCCTTTCAGGAATTCATTGACTCTCGTCCGCCAGGGTTTTATACCACTGGCTTGTACAACCTGCCGCTTAAATGGCAAAAGTGTATAGACAATATGGATACATACTTTGTCTACAAATTTCATCCTTGACGACCTAATAATTGGGATATTTCAAGTTTAAAGGTAGCGCTCCCTATAGTTTTAATAGCTATGAAGTTTTTAGGGCATTTCCTTCAATTGAGTATTATTGTAAAAACAGAGGTTTATTTTTTCATATGCAGTGTATCTTTTTATACGCTTTTATACTCCACTTCTTCAGGAACGGATCTACAGGGTAAAAATAGAATTGAATGTATTTGTAAGTTGTCGTACTTTTCCTGACTTCATAGAAAGACTATTTGCCTTCTGCTAAATGGCCTAAACAGGTAAAGGATTTAGATAAGAATAATATAATGAATATAATATTATTGAATATAATAAATCGAATATAATGACTGTTTACAGTTTATTTGTATATACCTGTTTGATATATGTAAAGGAAACTCCTTCTAACTTTGCAAAAATTTATAATACTCACAATTATAACATCCGGAGTAAATGCAATCTAAGGCTACCAAAACTAAGATTAAGTAAATCTAAAAATGGTACGTATCTAGCCGCAATCCTTTACAATCATTTACCTGAGGAGATAAGGGTTTTAAACATAAAGAGCTTTAAACTCAGAATGAAATTCATACTGACGGAAAACTGTTTATATAATGTAAGTGAATTTTATACTATCGGCTTTTCAAAATATTTTAATTGTTAACTAACCTCATTTTAATATATTGTAATATCATTGTAATCTGTTTCTATTGTAATTTTAACACCAATAAATTATTATTATTATTATAGAATTAGAACTGTTCATTCTTTCCCTAAGGCTTTGCATTACATTGCCATTTTACAACTGTGTTTAAATTATTTTATTTACCCCTAATTACAAATCTTCGTTGACTTCGAGAAGGCTTTTGTCAAGATCAAACACGATAAACTTCTCAGTACACTCCGAAAGACGACAAAGATGTGCGTTTAATTGCTAACCTATACTGGAACCAAACAGCACCTGTCAGGGTGGAAAGCAAACTTACAGAAGAAGTGGAAATAATGCGAGGAGTCCGTCAAGGCTGCATTCTGTCATCCTTACTCTTCAACATATACTCTGAAGAGCTTTTTAGTGAGATTTTTCACGAAATTGAAGAGGGTATAGTAATAAATGGCAGGATGATTAATAACATCAGATACGCGGACGACACCCTTCTTATTGCTATTCAGGAACTGCTCGATAGATTGGAAAATGCGAACGACCAATATGGTCTTAAAATCAACGTGGCTAAAAGCAAATACATGATAATCAGCAAAGGTGCCAATCCACCTGACACCGGGTTAATAATTAACAATGTTGCCCTACAAAGAGTACATAATTTCATGTATTTTGTTACAGTCGTGAACGAGGATTGGGACCACTCCGCAGAAATAAAGTATAGGATAGCAAGAGCTCTCGACACTTCAAAAAATGAGGCCAGTACTCTGCAGCCACAATCTGAGCCTGTGCACTAAAATCCGCATTCTGAAGGCGTACGTATTCCCTGTATTATTATACGGAATGGAGGCATGGACCCTCACTGAGGCTACATCCAAAATAATTCAGTATTTCGAGTTGTGGTCGTATCGTAGGATACTGCGAATAAGCTGGGTCGACAGAGTTACAAATGCCGAAGTTCTCAGGAGGATGCAAAAAGAAGTTGAAGTCTTGAAGAACGTCAAAATCAGGACGCTTGAATACCTGGGATTCATTATGAGGAACCCAGTTAAATATCAGCTCCTCTAACTTGTTATTCAGGGGAAAATCGAAGCCAGTAGAGGGCCAGGTAGAACAAGGGCTTCGTGGCTGAAAAATTTACGACAGTGGTATGGAAAAACTTCAATAGAGCTATTCCGTGCTGCTGTCAATAAACCGATTATAGCCAGAATTATCGCCAACATACGGTAGCGGATAAGGCACCAGAAGAGGAAGAATTACAAATAGAATATAACCTAATTTAATTTAAACCTTAAATAGCTATATACTTGTATACCTGTTACTTTTAATTTTAGCGGAATGGAATTATCTGACTTTATTTTCTTTACTTTTTTTTTTATAAATATCTTCAGTAACTCTTTTCCCGATCCTATATCGTCTAAAATTTATATCATATTTCTTAATTACTTCCCATATAAGCATTCATAGAATATGTGCCACATTGTTTCTTCTCTTTCCTTACATATTTTGCATTTTTTTTTTTTGTTATATATCCTATTTTGCCGTGTTTGACTTTCCATCTGTTTGTCTGTACTTTCTACATTAATTATCACATGCTCTCCTATTTCCCGCATCATCTCAATGTATTTGGTTGAGAAGCTGTTTTTTTTTTTTCGTATTAACTCTGTCTATTTTTATTTCCCATCGACAGAAGTCTCTTGTCCATGTATCTCTCTTTGTCTAAGTTCTCGCCAGCATTCTTTCAATATTTTATCCACCTCCATATTTCTCATTCGTTCTTCATATCTTATGGCAATTTTCCCACTTTCTATTCTCATTTTGTCTCTCTTTGTTTCTTCCAGTAGCATATATGGGTGTATGTTTGTCTAATCTAAAGATCCAGCGTAGATATTTCTGGTGTAGGCGTTCAATTTTTTGTTGTTTTGTCCAACCCCAAATTTCTGCCCATTCATTAATATGGCTATGGTTATTATATAGTGCCGGAGATCTAAAAACAGAACTTACCGCTATGCACGTTTAGAAGATATTTTATTATTATTATATTATAAGATAAAATGAACCATTAAGTTAAAGAAAAACAAAATAAATAAATAATAATAGATCGTAGAAGGCTTATTATTTTGCATGAATTCGTAGAAAAGATTAGCAACGTAACACACGTTGATAAAAACAACGCACAAAGATTGTAGAAAATATTGTCATAATTTTTTTATGAAATCCTAGAAAAGCTGATGACCATCTGGTAAATATTCAGGAATCAGCAGTTCTTCGTGTACCACACTTTGAAAAGCACCACAATTTCTTTCTTTTTTCTTTTACTTTATTTAATAAATAACCAATTCCAAATTTCTAATTGGGCTATAGAGTTTCGTATATAACTTAAAATTATGACCCTATAAATCATATTGTGCCACATGTGTCAATATGGCAATATTTAGGTCAATTCTGAAATAAATTGACTAATAAAGCAGTCAGTGTGAGCTCAAATCATTACACAATAGTGTTTGACACATTTTAATTAATTTTCTTTCACAGGAAATTGTGTGGAAAAGATTTTATAAAATGGACCAAAAAGAATACATAAAAAAAAATTGAGTGAATAATTACTTTTATTAATGAATTGACCACGAAATTGAGGTTACAAATTGGACCAAAGACACGTTTGTTTATAATTTAAAATTTGTCAGAACTTTATAACATTCATAGTATCTGGTTGGAGGTAGCGATTATATAAAGGAAGGGTCATCTGAGTCCTTGATCTGCACATGTTGCCTGTACGTATAACCGATTTGACCCGTAGTTTACTGTAGAGAGCGCAACAGTAGTAACAGAAGAACGACGGAAGACGGTACAACGACGTTGTAATTCTGTATTTGTGCGTTTTATTTATTCTCTACGACATTATTAATGCGCGCATCCAAATTTTTTCTTGGGGAGCGCTCATGCTTAATTATAAGACTAGCGTATTTTTTGAGTGCTTGTGAAGTGGGGGGGGGGTCAAGCCCGTGAGTCTCACCCGGGTGTGCGCTTGCAGCTTGTAAGGCACATTTTGTTACCAGTTCCAAATTTCTGCAAATGTTACGAGTGGAGTTGTATCTTGTTGATCTTGCTTTGTGACAGTTGCTTACGGATTATAGGAACGCGAATTCAAATCCCGGACTACACTGCAGAATTATCATCTTTCAATTGAGCAATCAGACCACGGGCCGACTCAGCCTGAAGAATGTAATTCTTAAAACGGGTACCTGTTTATACAGGGATAATAAGACTGATCGAATTGCCATTCTGACTATGTGGAACTTACTTTTTATGTCCTATATGCAATCTAGGCTATGAAAACTATTATGTTTACGTTTTCTTCGACCCTTTCGGATTCTTCTATTCTAGCCTGTTAGTAACCTAATTACCTAGGTTTTAGGTGCACAATTACCATACCTTCATGCCTAATTTAACATTATGTTCTAACAATTTTGTATACTATAACAGGTTAATAAATATGAGGTTAGTCAGGTCTTGACAAGCGTTCACTAATAACAAACTTCAGCAACTTTTTGAGCTGCGTCATACTAGAGACCAGTGGAGCTAAATACACACGGCTGCATCCCAAACTCTGGCGATATGCAGACGTGGAAATTACGCCAGATCCAATGCCCGCACAATGCGGAGTGACCCAAGCAGCACTGTTTTCTGCATCCTGCAGATCAAAGAGGTAGCAGAAGATCTGCAGGCGGGAATGGCTCGATTTCCCTTCGATAGGAGGCTTTCATGCCACCCAAAACACCAACTATCAGGACCACAAGCTTAATTTTATACCCTGGATATAGCTTTCTAAGCACGGATAAGAGATCCATATATTCGGACTTCTTCTCCTCCTCCTTGAGAGAGATATTCTTCTCAGCTGGATTCGAGAATTCGATCACAAACATCTGTTTGGTCTCCTACATCCAGGAGGATCCGGCTTCAGTAACTGTCTTGTTGTGGCTGTCAGTAACTTCGAGGGGGGGGGAGTAATAATTCCAATAAATGCGGCACTTGGAATTTTCCACCACCGATTCTATATCAGAAGGAATGTACGGTATAACCGGTATTTAGTCAATACCATAGAAATGTCTAAGATATAGTAGAGCACGTGGAGTGCAACATTATGTTAAGACACGTAGCTCGACGCTGCAAGAGATGGACAAGCAGACAGTATGTGCGTAATGGTTTCTGGGTAATGGTGGCACAAACTACAGAGTGTGGACTCCGCCATTTGGAATATGCGGGCCCTGTACGCCAAAGTATTTATAATATTTTAGAAAATGTATTAATTTTGTCTCCGCTATAACCTTTCTGCCTTTGAAAGTTTGGTGAACACTGCTTTAGATAAATTACATTCTTGATTTTGTAGTAATTTTAGTATAAAATTTTATAAATATTTTTACATATTAGTGCCTTTGATTAATTGTGTGCCGAAATACATATTTATTTACGCTTATAGAAATATTTTAAGATAAATTCTTACATGTAATTTTCCAATCATGAATTAGTAACTATTTTTTAAATGTTACGCATTAAACAAATTTTTGCATAGAATCACGTAATCACAAAATTTTAATAATATTTCTAAAGAAAAGGAGCACATTAAATGGCAAAACCCTACAACCGTATAATTACAAGATTTGCACCCAATGATATAGGGATGATGAGATTGGGTGTCAGGTTGGTAGCAGTCTTGAGAATGTTTGCACACAGACAGTTGACGCTCGTTGGCCCTGTTTTCATACTATTGGTGGAATTTTTATGGGATAACAAATAAATATTATTTTCTCTAATTCTTTGGGTGTTTCAGTGAATATCCTTGGACAATTTCGATGGATGTAGTAAATATTAATAAACTAAGTAAAGAATAAGAAGAAAATAATTCTTGTTTTCTTACTTAAGGAGTTTTATAAGGGTGTACCCGTGAGGGTGCATCCATGCCTCGCTACGGCATTTCATCACTTTAAAAGGAAGAAAGTAGAACACAACGCTCAAAACGTTTAAGTTAAATATATAAAACGATAATATAATTTGCAGTTAACTATTAGACGATGGGTAATATAGAAATCTCCAACACTGCTACCTATTGGTAAGTTCCGCACCAAATAGCGACATACATGCACATTTCTGTGCATGCTTACACTTTACAATGCAATAACTCCGTTATTATTAATCTTTAATATATAGTGTTAAATACATTATGATTCTACGTGAAATGGTCTAATTCATTATTCTAAAATAATTGAAATATCACTATAAAACTTCGATATTATGCACCCACAAACTTTATAATACAAAAACTATTACGTTTAAAAACAGAAAATTGACCAATACACGATATTGGTGCATGATAGGTATATGCTCTCCCGGACTTTTTTTAGATCTAGTTAAGATCTACATTTTTTGTCTGCATTATGTCAATATATATCTTAAGGTTTATCCTACGTAATCAATTCAATCTGCACGGAGAGTGCGAAACTGATGGTTTATCCCCCATAACTGTTTAAATACTATTAGTTGAATTTTTATAAGAAAATAAATATTATTTTCTTTTTTTCATTGGGAATTTCAGTAAATACCCTTGAACAATTTTGATATGAGTGTAGTGAATATTAACAAACTAAGAAAATAATAAAAGGAAAATAATTTTTGCTTTCTTACTTAAGAAGTTTTTTAATCCATATCTAAGATTAAAAAGACAATTATTTGATCTCATGTATAAAAATCTCATGACCTATTAATTTAATTTTTAATTACGCAAAAAATTAATGAGTCCCACCATCTGCATTCCCGCCTAGTATCTGCATGATGTAAACTAAGTTATCACTCCTGTCTTGAGATGACTGAAGTGAAACTTGGGCAGGTGTTCTGATATGTCACAGGTGATCGCATTCTGCCGAGCTTTGTCTTAACGCACCTGCCCTACTCAGCCCAGCTTACTGTGTACCTAAGATCTGGTTTTGTATGTTTTATTACCATATTTTGAATGTTATACGGTTAATAAGATTTAAAAGACCCCAGACATTTATTATTTAGCTTAATTTTGTAATTAATTTATTAATAAATATGACGCAATTTAATGGAAGTAATACAGTTTGAATACCAATTTTAAACCTTGTCTGTTTTTCATAATTTAACTCAGTGTACAGTTCGAGGATGTCAGGGAAAGGTTAGGCCTGTGCTATGACCTGTCAGTTGCTTTAGATGACGACAGGGTACTCATAGACAGGCTGATTCTCTTCCTGACGGAATCTGTTTTTTGTATGAAGTCTTGCACCGTATTTTAATGTGTTTTAACAGATCTTTTATCTTATTTATTTGTATATGTCCGTGCAAGGTTTCTTTTATTGTGTATGGATAATATTTAATTTATTTATTGCTTAAATTATTGATTTTAATGTATATCTTATTGATTACTCACATAGTCACATAGTTACATGGGCTGTGTTAGGCACAAATAGACATCGTTGCTATGCTCCAAAAAATGTAATTAACTAACGAATTTTAAACCCTGTATTTTTGGTTTAGCGGAAAAAGGCAACACTGATGTTCGTCCGTGCGGGTTGTTACATTTTATATGTAAGAGCGCCCAACAACTTCCTCCAAGGTTCATGACAGCAACATTATTTTAATCAGTTTTACCCAAACTAAGCTCCAGTATCACTTTAATTTTATTTTTGCCAAAGCCTTACTCGAGTAACGCATTTACGAACACCATTTTTAGTTTATCAGAGTTTTATTTAACGCTGATAATATAGAAATATATGAACTACATAAACTACATCGAAATGTGGTCCTGGCGAAGGCTGTTACGTGAATAATGAACAGAAAGGAGAACTTATGCTTGAATTATTGAAAAAATTAGAGAACCCATAAGGCTCTTGACAATAATTTCTAATAGAATACCTATTTTTTAGCCACGTACATCAAAGAAGAAGTGCCAACTTAGAGAAACGAATTCTACGTTCTTGATATCCACAATTGATGCGAATATATGGACCACCAATATGTTGGAATTCAACAATAGTAAGATACAGTGCTTTGCCCACGAGATCTAGCTAGTGGCGTCATCGTATATGCACTAAATAATGACGTCAAATCAATAGCTACACAGTTTACAAGCAGTTCTACGTAAGTTGCTTAGCAACGATGCGACTATACGAATATTGGTTTCTGCTTGTGTGACGCCACTGGCCTGATCTCATGGGCAAAGCACTCTAGTTGGGAGTACATTCCGACGGCGACTTACATATTTAACTCATATTGAAACTTAGGCTTGCCCAGCAACAGCAACAAGACTACGCCAACTCTTCCCAGTGATTAAAATCCAAGCTCAAACTAAAATGTCTGGTGAAACACCTCCAAAACCAATAATCACAACTCTCAAAGCTGCAAAAAAAAAATCTGAGAATAGCAGTAAACGCCGCATGGTTTATATGGAACGATCAACTTCTCCAGGAATTTAATATACCATCCACTGAGTAATTTATAAGAAAAGTATTCAAAGGTTTTATAAACAATATAAAAAATAATAAAAGTCCGATAACCTATAACACTGGTCAAAAAGGTATACACGTTAGACTGAAAAGACAGAAACGTAACACAGACATAATTATTACAATATACGTATTATTAGGATAGCAAGCCTGTAGTTCCAAGCGTTAAACTGCTTGTATCTGCTATTTGTCCACTGAGCAAGGCACGGACGTGAGTTCAGTTCCTACTTTTACTTAAAATAAGCATAAAAATAAGCGTAATTTACTACTAGTAAATTACATGTTATGCTTAGCCGTTCGTAACCGGCTATAAACTGTAGGTGCCTTTCTGTGTACGCTAAAAGAATTGAAGGAATACTGACCATATTAGTCCTGAATATATGTACATAGATTGAAAAAACATGGTCATGAAACCTGGAAACAGGAGGCCAAGGCTCACCTCGGGCTGTCGCGCCAATGATGATGATGATTATTAGGATAATTAAGTTTATCTCATGTCATTAAGCTAGTTTCTTTTCTATGATATCAGTACTGTGAATAAAATTTAATTTTGTTGCAATCAGCAATAAATGTTATTTAAAAAAAAAACATCTTGATTGGTGGAACAATTTTGAATCTGCCACAAGAGAGGCAAACCATCGAAACTCTTTAAAGACTCCATAGGTAAGAACTCTTCTAGCTAGAAGAAGTCGGTAGAGAAAAAGAAGAAAAGGGAAATCTTATTTGTACAACGAGTGAATTATCATGACGAAAGCACATATTCTTGACATATTGTTTTTAAAGCCGCATACACACCTGAGTAGCGAACATGATCAAACAAGTATGTGCGATAGTTTGTAGACGTATCAACGAACATACATATATATTCAAGATAAAATATAAGTTAATGACTGCCCATCGCTTATTGGTACAACAAGGGAAATTATTCGTTGACTAGTCTGGTTGAACGTTAACGAACGCTGAATTTTTGTTCGTCTTTGTTTATTTTTGCTTGTTTCAAATTATTTGACGTTTTTCGTTTAGTCGTTGTTTTTATTCATTCATGTTGATTCGTTAGATATGTACGCGACATTACTGTAGAGCAGTATTTTTCAAAGGGTGTGCCGCGGCACATTATTGCACAAAATTTTCCAAATGTACCGCGAGACCTTAAAAATAAAACTACCGGCGATTTTATTTTATCATATATATATCGTGTCCGAATATACGTACAACACACTAATAAGAATTCTTCACGCAGAATCTTATTATGGCGAATTGATATTGGCATATCCTGAATACAGGGGCGTCTGCATTCAAAATTTCTTCTTCTATGACTACGTAGGTTTGCCGCGAAATTTTCCTCTTTGGAAAAGGTGCCACGAGAGTAAAAAGATTGAGAAACGGTGCTGTAGATTGTATGAAAACAAACTTTTATAGGGCTATTCTAAACAAGATATATTAAGATTTAGATACATCATTGTAATTTATTTCGAGTCTATATTAAAAAAGACTCGCATTTGGCTAGTTTCTGAATGCTGTATCGGTGTAAAAATGTTCAGAATAAGCGTATTAGGCAAGTTGACGAAATATTATTACCACGGACACTAGGAATGTCCATCTATTGTAGTATTGGGTTGTAACATAAGTCCCCTTGTTTTTTTTTTTCGTCTTTTATTCAATAAAATACACATTTTAAATAAAATTTATTATCAAATGTACTGTCCACTATTATATGTCACTTTGGACAAACGCTCAGGCAATTTCATAATGCCATCTCTCCAGAAGGTTCCGTCTTTGCTATCGAAAAATCTATAGAGGTGATTTTTGATATCGTCCAAAGATGCGAAATTTTTTCCGTCAAGGGAATTTTGTAGAGAGCGGGACAAATGGTAGTCGGAGCATATGGTCCAGACATCGCACCATCCGACTACCATTTGTTCTGCCCTTAACGGTTTAAAATTCCCTTAACGGAAAAAATTTCGCATCTGTGGGCGTTATAAAAATTCCTCTGGACAGATTTTTCGAGAGCAAAGACGGAACCTTCTGGAGAGATGGCATTATGAAATTGCCTGAGCGTTTGTCCAAAGTGATAGAAAATAATGGACAGTACATTTGATAATAAAAGTTTTTTTAGAATGTATATTTTGTTGAATAAACGGTGAAAAAAAAAAAGAAATCAAAACGAACTGATTTATGTAACAACCCAATAGATATTCTACCTCCATCTACTACAGTGATGCGACCATTTCAACTTAAGAAATACATATTTTTATAAAATACGCAGTTCAAGTATCAATTAATATACCTTCGATGTAATGTTGAACTTAAATTGAAATTCCAAGAAGGCGGTTTATTGAATTTTTACAAATGCTTTCCTCAAGACAAATATCCCAATCTATATTATAATGCAGCTGTTTGTGCAAGTTTATTTGGAAGCACATATATTTGTGAACAGTCATTCTCTTTAATGAAACTTAACGAGACGGCTCATCGCAACCGGCTTGCAAATGACAACTTAGACTCAATGTTACGATTAAAACAACCGATATTAAAATAGATTTAAAAGGTTTAACCTCTTCCATACAAACTTAAGAATCTAATTAATAAATTTTACTTTTTGATTTTATTTATTAATTAAAAATATAACTTTGTATAGGTATATATTGTACATTCATTAGTGAAAATAAAAAATGTCTAGTTAAATTTTCTAGTTTTCAATATGTAAAAAGGGATTCCTGTTCTACCTGCGGTCCACTATAAATGCATAAAGCTGCTGTATAGTGAATAATGTACATTTTATACACGGTAATTTTTTTTCAGTAAGTCAGTTAAAATGTTTGGCGCTCAGAAATGATGGCTATTTGCGCATATTTGCAGATATTTGCAGTTTGACACTGCCCATATTTATAACTAGAATATTATTTATAACTGAGAATAATTAAAACAATAAATAATAGTATTTTAAACATTGTTGTTCGTTACATTCAGCTTATCGTTCGGTAGCCATTTTCATGACGTAGGTTATGAAAATGGCTATTTAAGTTTTACAATAGACGCTCAAAATTTATATATTTTTAATTTAATTTTTTAAGATAAAACTATATAGTTGTCGATAAAATATTGTATTCGCATATAATATCAGCATTACACTAGGATGATGAAAGCCCTCACTTCATCCTCATGCAATATAGCCCCCATTATATGCGTGTTAAATAAAATATTAAAATTTATCAACATTTTCTGTTGCTATTAAATTTTAAAAAATCCAATGTAATATAATCCAAGTAAAAGTGTAATTACGTATTAATATAGAAAAAATAAAAGGTTTTCAGTATTAGAATATGTATATTATTTGGAATTCATCTTTTATCAGATAATCTTGGAAGGCAGGCATTCTTACATATGGTGACAAAAGGTGCATGAGGTTAAAAGGGTGGAGAACTACTGTACTATATGAATGAACGACATTAAGAAAATTGTCGGAAATTTGAAGAAGTAGTGAGGAGGAGGCCTATGTTAAGCTGTGAATTCTGCTGTAGATTATGATAATAATAATAATAATAATAATAATAGTAATATTAATTATTAATGGTTCGACAGTACATACAGTTGCATTCCTCAGATCAATACAAAAATAATAACTTTAAATATAAAAAGATATTCCCATTTTATATGCAAGCTATACAGTCATTTACACAAGTAAGAAACAAATAATTATGCCTAAATAAGATACAATTTTAAATTTGAAGATATTCATCCACTCAATACAAACAATATCTCACTAACAAATACTTCACAGCTGATTTAAATCTATCAGCAATTAGCTCTTTAATATTATTCGTTAAATTATTATACAATACAGGACCGTAATAAGATGGATTTTCAGGTTTAGTATCATTTTTCGGTAGTAACATTTTGTTTTGTGTCTTGTGTTATGCGAGTGCGTATCTATATGTGTAGTAAAAGTGTGTAGTTATATATTTTTTAACATGCGTATATTATAAATGTAAACGCACGGGAACGTCAATATTCCAAGTTTCTGAAATATTGCCTTAAATGATCCCTACTTTTGCCTGTGATAGTATTCGTATCTTTTTTTTTTTTGTTTGTAGAATGAATATTGCATTGTAAGCTATTTTAGTTGCCTCCGGTTTAGTTACAGAAGAAATTTTCCGTAGCACAAATATAGTCTGCGATAATTATTTACAATAAATATTTTAACAATATTTAGATGTTTTCTCCATGATAAATTCATGTCTATATGTATTCCTAAGAACTTACAACTGCAATTTGGTTCTAAACTAATATGTCTGGTAGTTATTGCAAGATGGTTAGTTTATCCTGCATTTAGAAGTAAGTTAATTGCTGTGAACCAAAATTTTGATAATTTTAGGCATTTATCTCTCTGTTTAATGACATTCTCTAGGATGCTTGGTGGCAAAGGAAGGACGTGTCGTCAGCAAATAATATTGTCTAAATTACGAGTATAAATGATAATAATGATGCATTTTGAACATTTGCTGGTAGATCATTTATATACAGAAAAAGGAGAATAGGTCCTGAAATTGAGCCTTGTGGAACGCCCTGTGCCACGTTACTTATTTGGGGAAATTTTTCTTTATGACTTAGGTATTTCCTTAGGTATGACTACAAAATTTAGAGTAATACCACTGTTATGATGATGATGGTATGCACTATTGTACAGTTAGTTAGTTAATTAAAATTTCTGGTACACATTTCTTGTACAGTTGAGCAAATGCATTTTTATCGCGTAAAACGACGTGTTCTTAATCAACTGTAACGTTTATTTTACCATTATAAAGTGTTAAATTCTGTTAAGTGGTTAAAACTAATGTTCTTTTATAAATCCTTAAAAACCAGGCTGCGATAAAATGACTAAACCTTCCAATTCTGTATTCCTCACATATTCACATAGCGCTATTGTATAAATCGTTCTATTCAGAGTAAGAGCATTTCTATTCTAGATGTAGCAGATGTAATTCAAGGGTAAATTGCCTATCCGTGTTTAGACATTATATCATTTGTTTGAGTGCCCTCGTATTCAAGATTACAGTACCTTTATTGGTATTGTACGTCCGAATTCATTAGATGTGCATATGTAACGTATACTAACACCTTTGTAACATAAACTGCTTACCTATTGTCTATTAAAATAATGGTTTAAGCGAGGGTGGATTGGTAACACCATTTATTCTATACTAGTAACAAAATCTAGTATAATAATTGAATAACTCGCCTGTGTCTAGGTGACAGACAATTCACGATATACCTGGTACACATTGTCGAAAACGAAAATTGCCATTCTCGATAGACTAATCATTGTGTGAATTTACGATGGTTCACTTTACGATATTTGAACTTTACGGTGGGGCGATAGTGATGCATATTCAGTAACCATCAAACCTTAATCAGTTTTAGTATATCATATTAATATCGACGTACGATATTTTCGACAATGGGTTTATCAATTTTATTTATGGGTTTATTATTGAAATAAATGTAGCCTGAGTGCGACCCTCATTTAGATTCCCACAAGTAACTGACAGAAATTTGATTTGCCTGCTAAGTGCATAAGAGTTGTTTCCTTGAACCCGCATACAATGTTGTCATCTTGGTCCATACGGTTGGACATCGTTCTTTTCTTTTTCGATCTTTTTCGATAATTTACTCGTCGGTTCGAACCTATTGAAAAAACGATGATAAATCGAGTGACTGTGTGTAACCAAATCGACTGCTCTGTCAGTGAAAAATATCTGTCGTTCTTTTATTTTTGAGCCGACGATTCCAATACATCAGAAGGTCTGCCAGTGTGTGGGGTCATATAGCCAGTTCCAGTTGATTTTTTTACCAGTAATGATAGTGGATCGCTAAAATAGTCAGCATTATAAATTAATAATGCCGCCGAAATTTGACATTCGCGTTTTTTTTTTCTTCCATTTTTACGCGAGATTTATTTTTTTTTGAAATTTATTTATATATTTAAGTTTTGCACAAATAAAAACGCTTACTAGGCCTATCTGCGTAGGGAAGAATTTGTAAAGAAAAGTAAGCGACGTAGTTTATAAGCCAAACTCGTTGTACGTACAACGTTAAATACCCCAACCAGTTTCAATGCAGTAAAATGCAGTTGTGTGTGGACTAGATATTCACACTATTCGAGGAATCCCCGATTTTGTTATTGTTATTCTTGTCATTCTCACATAGACAAATAGTAAAGTACCACCGTATTCTGTTTGTGTACTAGACGTACGCGGTTATAGTAGCGTAGTAGTCAACTCCCTCCCTTTGTAAGTGTGTAAAAATTCTTGACCGTTGCATCCCTAGACCCACTCAGCCTTCTCTTAAATGAGTACCTGTATCTCTGAATTAATATTCGGGAATGTGGGGCGTGCTTCAGAGGGCACGTAATGCCGACGGTCTCGGCTGCCGGAAAGAGTAGTCATTAAGATACACCAGAGAGCGTTAGACGCAACCTAAAAATCTCTGAGTCCTGAGCATTATACCATACGAATTCAATTTATTATATTTATTATTAGAAGTCTACTCTATAAGATTTTCGACAATGGTTTTTACAGTATACTGTTGAAAGTTCTAATTTTCAACATTTCGTGTTGGTAATCTGTAACTTGTAACTAGCTCTTGGTAGGAGATCGAGGAACGTGTCCTTTATATAAAGTGATATTGTTTTTTTGACATTTAACCTGTTGTTTACATACGTAAATGTTTTAGTTATAGCGTAGGGATGTATATTTTTTGTATTGTTAGATATACAGGCAGTGAAAAAAACAAGATGTGATATTTAACTTATTTGCCCAGTAGCATCTGCAATCCTCTCTATTGATCCCAGTGACGATGTCATCCTACAGTCAATATTCTCGAAGAAATTCGATATATTTTCAAAATTATTATTAATTTCTGGCATATCTATTCAAAGTAACTCCCTGAAAAGACTGATCATAATTTGTCAATATTTCAAAATGGCGCCACTTATTTTCGATAATGCCGAATACAAAACATCAAATAGGGGATAGTGTATGGGAGACATGACTGTATGCTAATGACTGTCGACAAGTTACATAAATCCCCAGATGTTTATATTATAAACAGAATAGTGATACTCCGTTGATTTATCTTTATGCTTATGCAATACGTTTATATTATGGTTCTATTCTAAACCAAGTTTAAGAGTTTTATAAATCAGAATTCTAGTCTCCATTCGGTAAGCAAATATGTATGAAACTTTAAATCTTGAGTTTTATAAAACTTTTATCATATTCTGTTGAAATTATACTTATTAATAACTTAAGAATACATTCTAACAGAAATAACAATATTAAAATTCTTCTATAACTTTCATGCGAAAGTCAAGAACAGATATGAATGTTATTTTAATGTTAAAATATTTGTTGAACTTAAGCACAACTTTTCTAAAAAGTAAAAACTTTTATAAAATATATTCTTGAATTGCGCGGAGCGGAAACGGTTGTTACCTTTTATTATGCGAAATTAAGCGTAGATCGCTGATGAACTTTTTGTAATTAATAAAGTAAATGATTTATATCTTCCGGTTTACTGACTTAACTATAATACTTTTCAAATGTGTCTCAGTATTTGATTTATGAAACGTCAAGATGATTTATAATATTATTTTGTTTGTTATAGTTAAGAAATTATTTAAGGTAGCGTTTAGACAATAACCAAACTTAATAGTACAGCGTCAACTATTGTGTTAAAACTGTGAGAAAATCTTTTTTTTTTTGTAATAAATTTATTCTCATATTCTATTAAGGCTGCGTATATAACCCCCCAGCGATTACAAGAGTATTTTATAAAATTAAAATCTGAAATAAAATTAGTAACAATTTATAGTTATTTATGTATTTATTTA
The DNA here is from genome assembly GCA_963971575.1 of Liopterus haemorrhoidalis. NCBI lineage: Eukaryota > Metazoa > Arthropoda > Insecta > Coleoptera > Dytiscidae > Liopterus > Liopterus haemorrhoidalis. The sequence continues at coordinate 30,160,941 of OZ020615.1, forward strand.
TAATGAATTTTTACACAGAATTTTTGTAGGATATTTAAAAATGAAGAAAAAATTGTTGTAAATTTAAAGTTATTTAGCGATAACATGCTACATAACTTAATAATAGATATCAGACAACAATGTTCTGTAATTTTTTAAATATATTTGTGGGTTTCAAATAATTTATACTTATATAGTTTTGTGTAGAAATGTTCAAATACTCTTCAACATTTTGTTCGACTTAATATTTCTCGTCATTCGTCACATTAATTGTTTATAGTTTAAGGTTGTACGGGTTGCGGACATAAATAATCCAACTAGATCTAGCTGACCAGTAGCTCTGATGAAGAAATAAAATATTTCGAAACTGGCAAGCTAGATCTAGTTGCATTATTTATGTCCGCAACCCGTACTACCGTTTCCACACCTACCAATTTAGGGATAATGTCACATAGGTAATCCTAGGTCAGGATTACGACATCTAGACATTGTGACGGTCAGTTGTCTAATTAAAAACTATTCGTCAACGTCTGACGTATGTGGACTGATTACGAAAATGCAGACATCGCATTTTCATAATGAGGAAATATTTGTCATGACGAATGAATATTGGAACTGGGTTAATTTTCGTTACAAAAAGGCTGGAAGTAACAAAATATGGGGGCAATGGAACATAGCCAACTCCGCTGCACGTATTAGTCCAGAAAGTGACGACCAAGACACTGACGCCAGATTCTTGTATCGAGAGAGAAGCCAAGCAAGTAGTGATCATGTGAGTGGGAGAAGACTTCTCCAGGCTCCTCGACTCCCGGATGGGTAGCCCCCGCTTCGGAGATAGTTCCAAGCCGATCCTGGCCAACACGGGGTGGACCGAAGACTTCCCCAACTCCATGGACCAATTCAAACATATATTGTAAATGTGATATATATATTTAATAAATTTGTTATGTTGAAACCAGGAGTTGTGTCTCAATCAAACCACCCACGTGACAAATGGTGGAGGCGGCGGGTACCAACCGAGGAGCAAATCCACAAGTTTTATAACCTTATTAAAATATATTATACTTGATGATAATGGAATGCCACTTTGTACACGTGTTCTTTACTACAATTAAATTATTTTTACTTGAACAACTATTATATTGAACAACTATGTTGAGAACCGCGGCACAGTCAAGATGGCGGCAAAATAGAATAACTATAAGTAGTTCTCACAATAGAATAAAATAACTGCAAAACATATTGGTATAATTAAGCTTTAACTACAATTTGCCGCAACATACGTATGCGTCGATCGGTATACAAGATGACGTCTATAACGCAATTTGTTTATTTACAATTACATTACATTATTTACAGTTAACAGTTTTCTCTATAATTATTATTATTATTTTTTTATTATATAGATAAAAATGCGCTGCAAATTTTGATGTACATATTTTTATTAATTTTATTTCAGATTGTTAGATTTATATAAGAAACTAGTGAAAACTATACGGTTGTGCGCCCCCTTAAATAGACATTCTTTTAGTCAAACTTGGATATTTTTGAACTTCGATCATTTTACAAAATCGTATACAGAACATGACATATCGACGACGTACGTGCAATACAGTGGAACCTCTATATTCGTCAACCTCCTATGCGTAATATTCGATATTCGTCACATTTTGATGACAATTTTTGTCCCCTTAGTATTGTCTTCTTTAGTATTTTCCGTATTCGTCGTCACTCCCACCGTAGAAGAATTGTTAGAGCTACAGAAAGACCAAGAAACGGAAATGATGGAGGTGAATTCGCCTGGAGAGGAAGAATTGAGTATAGCATCCAAATTTCGCTACAGTCAGCCACAACATAAATGCATGTAATGATAATGTGAATGACTACTTCAGAAAGGTTTTACAGAGTAATAAGTATTAAATATAAATAAGTATTTAATATAAAGCATTCAGATTTTTTTCTGCCTAAAATAACTTGCCACTAGATATATTTTTATGTTATTTATTCAGATTTATCAAAAACGCAGTTTATTAAAAAATGTCAGTTGGGAGGTATTGCACGCGCATCGTCGAAATGGATTTTTAACTATGTGCAAAACAATACGTCACCTGTCAAAGGCGTAACAAGGACATTTTTGGAAGTTACATATGTGGCGGATAGACTTATGAACATAGTCGCCCTCGCCCATAACCGGAGTGACAAAAAAACAATTGAACAATAATGAATAGTATTTTGACAGATATGTAACAAACATTGTGTACAATAATTTAATATACAAAATATACAATAAAATGTGGAAGCAAAGGTGTTATTATTATCTGTTCGCTCACACTTCCCATACTGGTGACCACCGACGTTCACAGTAAGTGAATTTTTATTAACGATGCCGTCCGAAGCAGAAATTCAATCAGAACTAAACGCTCTGCGAGTAGAGCATGAAAGGCTTCAGCAACAGCTAGCATGCAACCAGCCAGCAGTGTACCGGGTAGCAGTGCGTCTACCCCCATTCTGGGCAGATAAACCCGCAGTTTGGTTTGCGCAAGCTGAAGCGCAGTTTATGGTTTCGAACGTCACGGCCGACACCACGAAATACAGCCAAGTAGTCGCACAACTGGACTCTCGTTACGCAGCTGAAGTGGAGGATTTAATCACGAATCCACCAGCTGAAAACAGGTATGAATACCTAAAAACAGAACTAATTCGACAGCTTTCTCTCTCCATGGAACAGAGAGTCCGACAATTGGTTAGCGAGGAAGAACCGGTGACCGGAAACCATCACAGTTTCTCCGGCATCTACGATCTTTAGCCGGTATTGCAAACCTGCAAGAGAGTTTTCTCCGTCAGCTCTGGTTACGGCGCCTTCCTACACAAGTCCAAGCCATCCTCGCTGCACAGTCCGAACTCGCCCTCTACAAAGTAACGGAACTGGCCAAAACTATTTTGGAAGTAGCGTACAGCCCCATTTCAGCCGCTGTTCATACCACAAGTACGTCTTCATTTAACGACATCGGCAAGATGAGCGAACAGATCGAGCCGATGTCGTACCGGCCGCCTGTTAGATGGCACAACAGATCTACACGCCCAAGGTCAGGTGGTAAGTACCGAATACGGAAGCGTCAAGATCGTCACTGGGACATCTCCTTTCGCCACCGTGTTTGCCGAGTTCCCAGACGTTGCCAGGCCTCCAGGAATCCCACGCGAAGTCAAGCATTAGACGGTCCATTACATCCGAACGACAGATGGCCCGCCGGTGTCCTGCCGACCACGTCGTCTCGCTCCAGGTAAGCTCGCCGGTGCTGAAGCAGAGTTCAACGAGATGTTGCGCGTTGGCACTGCTCGCCCTTCGGAAAGCGCTAGGTCCTCACCCCTACATCTTGTTGCTAAACGCGACAGTAGTTGGCGTCCCTGCGGTGCTTATAGAGCTCTTAATGCCTGCACTATACCAGGTCGGTACCCTGTGCGTCACATTGCAGATTTTGCACATAAACTCACCGGTTGTACTGTCTTCTCCACTATCGATCTAGTAAAAACGTACCAACAGATTCCAGTGCATCCAGACGACATATGCAAGACCGCGATTTCGACTCCCTTTGGCTTGTTCAAATTCCCATTCATGACCTTCGGTCTTAGGAATGCTGGCCAGACATTTCAGAGGTTTATGGACGAGGTAACCCGATGTCTTGACTTTTGTTATACCTACATCGATGACATTTTGATCTCATCTCGTTCTACAGAAGAACATATAACTCATCTTAAAATACCTTTTTCAGCGCCTGGTGGACTACGGTGTCGTGGTAAACCCAGCCAAATGTGTTTTGGGTGTTCCAGAAGTAATTTTTCTTGGCAATCATGTGTCTGCTGCTGGGATTCGCCCTCCCCCTGAACGCATTTCTGCCCTACAAAGCTATCCTTTGCCAAAAACAGTGCAAGGGCTACGACGGTTCCTTGGTGTGGTTAACTTTTACCGCAGATTTCTTCCCAATGCGGCCAAACTTCAGGCGCCCCTCCACGGCGTTCTTGCTAACACAAAATTGAAAGGTAAGCAACCCATGCCTTGGAATTCGGATCTCGAAGCATCCTTTATCGCCTGTAAAGGGAGCCTATCCGACGCAACACTGGTCGCGCACCCCGTTGCAGATGCCCTTCTTGGACTTTTCACGGACGCTTCGATAATAGCCGTAGGAGCTTGCCTTCAGCAACGAGTAAATGACACTTGGCAGCCCCTGGCATTTTTCTCTAAGAAATTGTCATCCAGTCAGGCAAGTTGGCCACCATATCATCGTGAACTTCTCGCAGTGTACGAGGCAGTCAAACACTTCAGGCACATCCTTGAGGCCCAACATTGTAGAATTTATACGGACCACAAGCCGATAACGTTTGCCTTTGATCAGCGTCGAGATAAACTTGCACCCGTCCAGCTCAACCAGCTGTCATTTATCTCGCAATTTACAACTGACATCGTAATTTACATCTAACATATTAGCGGCGCAGATAACGTTGTTATCGATTGTCTCTCGCGCATCGAAGTCATCACTCGACCTCCCGATCTTCAGGACTTGGCAAATTTACAGACTCGTGACGAGGAACTTCAGGTATAACTGTGTCCTGACTCTTCGCTCAATCTTGAACATGTTCCTGTCCCGGGGTCAACAACAGTCCTATACTGTGATAAGTCAACGGGAAGACCCCGTCTTTTTGTAACATCACCGTTTCGCCTCCGTATATTCGAATCATTGCATAACCTTAGCCACCCAGGAACACGGGCTACTGTCAAACTAGTTACCGATCGCTATGTTTGGCCTTCAATGAAACGCGATTGTCGCGAATGGGCTCGTACATGCTTATCATGTCAGCGTTCCAAAGTGACGCGTCACATTTCAGCGCCACTAGGTCACTTTACTACGCCGTCAGCCCGTTCCTCCCATGTCCATGTAGATCTAGTCGGCCCATTACCCCCATCTTCCGGTTTCCGTTATCTCCTGACAGCTGTTCTCTACGGTTGGCTTGCACGCTTTGGTGTGCCGCAACATATAACTTGCGATCAGGGTCGGCAATTCGAGTCATCACTTTTCAAAGACGTCATGCTCTTGTGCGGTATCCGTAAGCACAAGACGACAGCAACCATCCACAGGATTCAGGAATGATCGAACTTTTCCACCGTTCCCTTAAAGCCGCTCTCATGAGTCACGAAGGTGACACATGGCGCACAGCGCTCCCGTGGGCTCTACTAGGACTCCGCACAGCCCTCAAGGAAGACATAAATGCATGTTCGGCTGACTTAATATACGGGGAACCGCATCGTCTCCCTGGAGAACTTATCACTTGTCCGGTTAACTCGCCGCAGCCTAATGACGTCACAAGTCTTCTCAACCGGCTGCGTATGCACGCCATCAAACTTCGTCCTGTTCCAGCATCCCGGCATGCGAAACACGGAACGTTTATTTTTAAAGATTTGGCTTCTTCCAGCCATGCTTTCCTTAGGGACGATTCCGTGCGTAGAGCTCTACAGCCTCTATACTCCGGCCCTCATGAAATTCTCGATCAAGACGAGAAAACTCTCACTCTTCGTCTGCGTGGGAAACCAACTAGAGTTTCCATTGATCGAGTAAAGCCAGCGCACATACTTTCGAATGAGCCAGCATCACGCCATTCCCGTCAGCACCAACACGATGCTCAGAGCAATGAAGAATCCAGAAAAAGAACCACAGGCAACAGATCTGAACGAATGCCTGCATTACCTTCAACCACAGCGCCCTAAGCCTCCGACGACGGACGCTGTACTCGATCAGGTCGACAAGTTCGCTTCCCAAACTTCTTCACATCGGGATAGTGCTCCGCACTCCGCGGGGGGGGGGTGGTTGTGTGGCAGATAGACTTATGAACATAGTCGCCCTCGCCCGTAACCGGAGTGACAAAAAAACAATTGAAAAATAATTAATAGTATTTTGACAGATATGTAACAAACATTGTGTACAATAATTTAACCCCTTGTGTGATTTGCCCGAATACAATTCGGGTAGGTATTTTGCTGACACAGTGATTTGCCCGAACTGGATTCGGGCACATCGTACATGAAACTTTTTATAGTGATTTGCCCGAATCCAGCTCGGGTCATTCCCCCACCAGTCTAGAGCACGCATCGCGCGCGTTGAGTGACAAGTGTCGTTAAGTTTTTACGTAATGTTTGATTCAAATAAAATATGTTTGATGAAAATGAAACATTTTTTTACTTTATCCTTGGTTTTTTTTTTTCTTTTTTTTTTCTTTCCTATTATTGTTTATTTATGTTTTATACTGATTTATTATATTTCAAAATATGATAAAAAAACATAATAGTGAAAAAAAGGGTGGCTTTTTTTGACCCACTTTTTTCCAAGAGGTTGACCACAGAAGTGGTTAATATACAAAATATACAATAAAATGTGGAAGTAAAGGTGTTATTATTATCTATTTTCCCATACTTCCCATACATAAATATGTATTTTAGACGTGCACCCATGGGGGCTCCTGGGTTCCCCCCACAATAAAAAAAACTTGCGTTTATGGTATAAAGTTTTCTTGTAATTGAATGTGTGCCCGCTCCCAAGAAAAAAAAAGTGGCTTCTGAGCTTCTAAGATGTTTTTTTGACTTCTTAGCCCCCCCCCTCCACTCCAGGAAAATATCTGGGTGCGCGCCTCATACTAATAATAGGTTTTTGCTTCGTTAGAGAAAAGTTTCAGCAGGCATATGAGAACAGAAGGTAACCTAAACAAATTGTAAATATAAAAGGCTGGTGTTAAAATGTTCATTAAATAAATTGTGTAAAATTTACGCCTGTAAAATTATGCGACCTTTAACTTCTGGCCCAGTAATAAATCTTAATATCCTTTCATACAGAAAATTTTACATACACCCTTCTGCATTACATACAAACATACATTTATAAAACACATTTGTCTCGAAACATGCTCACGTTTGACAAAGACATGCCCGGTTGAAAATTGGTTTGTTTATCTACCGAGCTGCGCGGAGCAAGTTGCAATGTCTCTCCCAAGTCTAGTGCGGCAGCTTTGTTATATTATTTCATATAAAGTGCACTTGAAGTTCATATGACAAAGATTTTATGTATACATAAAAATATAACAGAGAAAATGGATGGCGAATAAAAATATATTGGTTGTAGTATGGAAAATAGGTTTATTTCACAGCGCTTTATGTGACTTTCTTTGAGCAGAATTCAGTTTTTAGTTTTATTATTATAGAAATAGTAAAATTTAAGAGGAATGCTTTACATTTATTGTTGTTTGTGCTTCTGCAATAGTAAACTTTTAACCTGGGGATTTACACACTGGGATTAGATAATATAATTCTAGATTTTCCTTTTTCTTGGGCAGAGATAGTTGAGTTGGCGTTTTTCTTCACTTCTTAAAAATCTTCCATTATACTTTTTTAACTACCAGTTTTTACCAAATCTAAATAACAATTTTCGAAAATTTATTCTGGTGATCAGTTTTCTACTACAGCTCGCTACTTTTCTTTACCATTTTTTTAATTATTACTATTAATAAAATTTATTATATAAATTCTATTATATAATAATTATTTATTTATTAAAATATCAACCAATACTGGATTAAACACTATTTTTCTCAATAACACTAAAATAACACTGGTCAACACAATTTTTGCTGACTTACATCTAAGACTTGTTACTTACTAATTTGGTGCTGCTGAACTCAAATATCACATCAGTTTTTACGTATCACATCAGGTGTGGCCACCACAGGACCGACCGCCATCATAAAGTACTTGTATAAAATACATTCTAGCAGCAGGGTGAAATAACATGACCTAATATTTTCTAACAGATATTATTTATCATGACCATGGAAACGTTACATACAAATATGAAAAAATTTCGAAAAATATTTCAATTTTTTTTCGTTTTATCAAAAAATGTCTCAAATGAAAGTTGTTAGTTATTACTTTTATAGAAACTTTTGTTAAATAAATTTGTTCGAAATATTTTTCTGAAATATTCGTAAAAATCTTAAAATCGACACTAGTAAACTCCCATTTTTAGTCAACCATAGAACAAAAATTTGACGTGATAGGCGGAAACTGTTAACATTTTTGAAATCAGCACCCCAAAATTAGTTTAACAAGTATCGGATCTAAGTCAGCAAAAAAAAGTTTAAATTTGTTGACCAGTGTAATCAATGTCACTATAGTCTGTTTTTTAATTCAGATTTATTTTGCATTTACCCAAAAGGTATCTGCCTGCAATTATTGAATTTAAAAATTGATCGCATCTGGAAACCAACCATATGATACAATTTTACTTATGTATTTAATGCATAAATTAGTACCATTTATTCATACTTTAATAACAAATTATTAATTTAACAGGATCATAACTTTAACCAGCGTTGTTCTAATATAAGGTTCGCTTTCTACATGAAATCTTTTTGAAATTTCATCGCTTATTTCATAGATTCTAGACGATTGTATATTCATCTACCCCTATAATTTGCAAGTCTGTAATTTCCTTTCCAGACTATACACACCAAGGTAAAGGCTAGTGTTCTTTTCGCGTGCTCAAACATCCACCCTACATAAGACGCCAGACTATTAAGCAACTATTATTTGTTTTCATTTAAAAAACACGTAAACTATATTAAACAGGGAACATAATAAAGTAAACCAATTTTTTTAATTCAGATTTTAGTCATGTTTCAATTCTTGTCACATTTACAAGAACGTTATTAACATATTTAGTTCTTTATTTGTTAAATATGAATTTACTGCAATACATTTTTATTTCATCGCCTCATAAAAGCACCATCAACTCTAGCTTGTGAATATGGATGTATATTTTAAAATTTAAATTCCGTTTTTTGTGGAAAAATTAAAAGACAAAATATGACACAACCATATGTGTGCTTATTCCCGCATAGATTTATTGATACATAAATTCGTCAGTTTTTTCTGTTGGCAGCATATGTCATCCGTTCACATATGCAAGCCAAATGTCACCGGCGTCAGACCGGTTGCATACACGCATCAAACACCCGAAATAACGAAATTTGAACAAATGAAGAGCACTATATTTGGAGGATTGGGTAGAACAGTGACGTACTGTGAATCTGAAAATATGGATCGTTAGTTTATTGTTATTTTTTCTTGAAAATGTCTTCTTTCTGGCACTGTCACATAAAACTAAATTATGTAAAGATTTTAATAATTCTTCTATGTGCGTTATCAGGTTACCCTTACATTGGTTATAACTACGGCGATAGTTTGCTGTTACATGGAATAGTTGATCGGCGTTTTGGATTCCATTCCAATTTCCGATATGCCTTGATTCGCGTGCCTCTTAATGTTTGTCCCATATAAGTCAACTTCCTGCACTTTATTGTAGTAAGCAGTTCGCGTTCTATATTTGCTATCCATAAAACTTGCTCGTTGGTGGAGAAACCCAAAGTATCCTCAATATGTGATGGTACATCTGCAGGTCCAGCAAAATTTTTAAACCGAATAGAGCTTAATTGATATCCGAATGGTTTTCAAGAAGTGTTTGTGGTTTTTTAGAAAACTAATTTAGCTATTTTGAATTAGTATTTTGTGTACCATGATAGGAAAGTCAGTGTTTTTCATGCCTACAAAAGAGAAGGAGAGCTGAGGTGCAGCCGAAGCTGGTTATTTCTTGAGCTTGGAAACCCCGCAATTGTTCACACAGTATATTTTATCCGAACTTTTCGGGTTGCGTAGTACACAAAATTGCGTATTGCACGCTCTTTTCCAGCTGTTTGTGAACATATGCGCAAATTTTATAGCTATAAACCAAAATACTGCTCAGCGAAAGTAGCCATGTGTGCGCTAAAATATAGGATGGTTCAGTTGTATAGCGGCGTCGAGTTGTGGTTGGCGACTTAAAATTATTAATACTAATATTTCGTTTTCTTCAAGTAAATTCTAATCCACGATTCTGCTCCTATGTCATAAATTATATTCAGCAGAATTTGCAGACCTCAATCCTGTTAAACGTGGCCTAATTACCAGCATTAAATTATGAATTACTAAGCTAATTTTTCAACGCATAGGACTTTGTTGTTACGCGCTGTGTAGATTTAAAAAATGTCAGAAAAACTGAAAAATTAAGATATTTTAATAATTGCCAACATTAATTTCATTCTTTTTCATTAATAAAATAACTAAGAATCAATTTGAAACATTTCTAAAGAATTCTAAATTAAATTTTCTTTTAAAAGAATAACACAATAGCGTTCGCCAAAGAACTTATACCAATATTTATACAGATATCGCTTGCGCAAAAAATTCTTTAACGTTAACAGAAAATACGACTGTAAAAGTTTTCTCCTTTGAAAACGCTTTCAAATCTTTGGCTTAAGATCCTTTATCCTCGTTTGAAATTTTAATTATGCAGAAAGGGTTCTTTCGTCCTGTTCCAAAGGACAATAGAATTTAATTCGTCTGAAATCAACGTTGGTGATGAGTATCAAGGAGAAAATACTGCGATAGAAATGCAGAAATGCATTCAGTTTATGTCTAGACACTAAACAACATTGCACAATAACTATTTTATTGAATGAACAGTTTTGTTGTTGGATTAATATATACAAGAATTTCTCTAGTAGATTAATTGAGCTTTCTTTAGCAAAAGTTTGCTTTATAATTAAATTTGTAATAACTGCACTTTGCTAGTTTAGGATATAATATTTCAAGAGAATCTTTTCATCTTCAAAATAAATGCAAATAAAAAAGAAGCAAAGTGAAAGAATATCTGGATGATGGTAGAAATTGTCTAAAACGTTGAAATTTGGCATGTATGTACAATTTTTTGACCTGATTATAGGAAAAATAATTCTTAATGCGATTGGATGAAAAATGTGAGAGTGCATGAGTAAGGTGGAAACCCAGATGGGCTGATCTAAAATAGGAACAATTGTAACCGAAATAGCACAACAGTTTAGAACAGGTAGAATATTTCATCAGATATGGTCGCAGAGAGCCAAATGGAGAGAGCAATGGTTGGCATAACAAAACGGGACAAATACAGAAATGAAAGGGTGGATGCAATTACCAAAGTGGCAGACGTCGTTATTCGAAATGTTTCGTTAAAATTGAGCTACGCTGGATATGTAGCATAAGTGACCCAAATCGCTGTAGCCGAAAAATTCTAGCCTGGTGTCCCAATGAGCACAAAAAAAGAAGAGGAAGACCATCAATACGTTGGTATGATGATTCCAAAAGAACTGCTGGGCTAGCTTGGATTCGTATACCTGGAAATTAAGTTAAATGGAAAAAGTTGATAAAGGCCTATATTCAGAAATGGATGTAAGAGGGTTAAAAAGAAGAAGAAATAGGGATATCTGTCGACAATAGGACATTCTGCTTAATGTTGTGGAAAGCTTTAGAGCTCAACTTATAATCTAATGTTATGAATTGAATCTTAATTTGGTTAATTGTTGCGATACTTTTGCTGACAAAATACTCTGAAGTGGATACATTTAATTTATTGTAAAAATATTTTTATTTACTTTGTGTTGAAATTTAAGGTAACATTTTTTCCCCCAGAAATTAGATTAAGAATATTATTCCAAACAGATCAAACTTCAAAAACTTTATCAATTTTAAACCCTCTTCCTTTTAAATCACATATTCCAGAGATATGACTTCAAAAGTATATCTTAATGTTTTATTTACTAAGAAAAACATGTTGTATACTTCCCCTAACTGTCAAAAGATGTCAATATTTCTAAATGAATGGGCCCGAAAGCGTGCTGCTCAAACACAGTTATCAGAGGAATCATTTTTTCTATCCTATTAATCATTTTGATCTTGTAATGTCACTTCTGCTCGCAATGGTGAATGTTTCAAATGCCAAGCTACGCTATTTTTTAACAAGAATGACATTAAAATATGCGCATAACACATGTATCATATTCAGGTTACTGGAATTAAATAAAGATTTTGTTTTATTTATGCTATTTCAGGATTTTCGCTGAAATGTAAATTTGTTATTCAAAAATTAAAGGGAAGCTTATATATAGAAAGCTATCATTCTTTAATTTTCACATTTTCGCGACTTATGACTAGAACTGATGCTTACATTTTTTTTTTTCCTTATATTATTTGTTAACAGGAGTAAAATTCTATAGACCGGTTGCCGCAGAGACTTACGGGCTGTGGAAAGGCCAGAGGTGTTCAGTTTGAAAATTGATCGGCGTTTCTTGTTTAAAATGCGTCTATTTATGTACTTCCTTTAGCTTTTGCAACCGTTAGGTGTCAGGCTGTGTTGGAGTTTATGCTGAAGTTGGTGATTTTTTTAAATACATTTTTCCATTTCTTTATGTCCTTCGTCAAGGCTTAGCTTTCCTTCAATTTATTCTTCTTTTTTCAACTGCATTCTTCAGTTCTTTGCTCCATGCTTTTCTTTGTGATTTCTCCTGGACGTCTTCGCTTCTATGACTCTCTTTGCTTGCTTGTCATTATTCATTCTATATACATGTCCTGACTACCATAGCTATCCTTCTTCAATGGACAATTTCAATTTCCAAGTGCAATTTCACTGAACAATTTGACGGTATTTGTGGTAAGACTAGATATTTGGATAGTTTTTCAAACCCGTAACTAGGGTGTGGGGAAGACATCGCTCGGTCTTATTCAAGCGATTGTGTCAAGGTCGTCAATATGTCAGTTCCATGCATTTAGCTTTAGAGTAGAGTTAGACAAGTGAATGAACTGAAGAGGAGATACTGTGTTAATGAAATTCGGTACGGTAATTTAGTTACATGTCATAGCTTGGCGTCATTGCGCCCGCAACTGAATATATTGCGCCCTTTTTTACTGCACATTTTGCGTCCATTCCCTGCAGTCGCGGGGTCCGCGGATCCATATTTAGTTTTCCTACTAGACATATAAGTACACTGTTTTCTATAAATACGAGGGACATTCAATAATTAAAGGGACAAATTGATGTAGAAAAAAAATTGGTTTGTAGGAGGAGTTTGGTATTTTCATAACTAGGTTGGCATCACTGGGATGAGCTTAGAACACCTGATGGATAAAAATTGTTTTGTTTATAACCTCAAAATTGCATTTAACGATGGCGTGTCCACTTAAAGTTTCTACATTAGTTGAACAACGTTCAGTGATCCGGTTTTTGCTTTCTGAAGGTGAAAAACCGGCTAAAATATTTTCTCGAATGATTTTACAGTATGGTGAAAGTTGTATGAATCGCGTAAATTTTTATAAGTGGGTATAACAGTTCAAAAATGGTCGAACTTCAGTGACTGACGAGCAACGTCCTGGCCGGCCAGTTGAAGTGTCAACTCCTTTGCTTGAAACTCGCATTGGCGACATTATTCGTGAAGACCGAGGTATTACAGTTGAAGATATAGCAAAACAAAAATTTGCAGTAAGTATTGGTACAGTTCATCAAGTTATCTTTGACAAGCTCAATTACAGCAAAACAAGTGCAAGGTGGGTTGTGAAACAGTAACGCAACAACACCAGGAAACAGGACTAAAAGTGTGTACAGACTTGAAAGAACGTTATGAAAGGGAAGGTGACCCTTTTCTAAACAAGATTTTAATGTGTGATGAAACTTGGGTACACCATTTTGAACCAAAATCCAAAAGACAAAGTATGGAATGGAAGCACACCATCTCACCTGTCCGAAAGAAATTCAGAACGCAAGCATCAGCGGGAAAAGTTATGTTGACCGTCTTTTGGGATGCCCGAAGTGTCATCTTTTGTGATTATTTGGAAGATTAGCGTACAATAAACAGTGCCTACTACTGAAACATGCTGATGAACAAAGTAAAGCCAGCAATGAGAAAAAACGTCGCGGATCTCAAAGCCAGATTAAGATGCGGAAATGAAGAACGGAGTAATAGGTATTGGGCAAAAACAGAGGATAGGCTATGCAGAATGTGTAGGGAGGAGGAAGAATCCTTGGAACACCTAACAAGAAGATGTGGAAAGCTGACAATATGGGAGGAGATATAAAGGAGCTGTTGAGTGAAGAAGGAAAAGGAGAAAGGTGGGTGAGAGTACTCGAGGAAAGAAGGAAGGAATGCGGTGAGGTAAAACAGAACTTAGAACAGGAAGGAAGAGAGAGGTAAAGGAAGAGGAAAGAAAAGAGGGAAGAGAAGCGAAGAAAGAGCGGAAGAACAACTGGAGTCAAGAAGGAAGGAGACCGGAGACGGAAGCCGAAAAGAGAATAGGAAGAAAGAGAGGAACACCGGAGGAAGAATGTAGAAGAAGAAGAATAGTAGAAGAATGTAAAGTCATAAAATGTAAAAAATGTACTATAATATTATTATTTTATTTTATTTTATTATTATTATGATTTTTTTTTTTAAATGTATTGGTTAAAACCCTAAACGCCGAAAGGCCTAGGGTGAATAAAGAATTTATATATAACAGTGCCTACTACTCAGACATGCTGATGAACAAAGTAAAGCCAGTAATGAGAGAAAAACATCCCGGATCTCAAAGAAAATGCGTGATATTGCTCCAGGACAGATTTTTTTCAAAAAACCATTGAAAAAATGGGTTGGGAGATACTACCTCATCCTCGCTACAGTCCAACCTACAGACAACGAGGAAGTCAAACAATTTGTGGGAAACTGGCTCAAACAACAAGACAAAGATTTCTTTGAATCAGGTATAAAAAAATACTAGTTCATCGTTGGGACAAGTGTATTAATATTCGTGAGGATTGTGTTGAGAACTAGTAAAAGTCTCATTTTGTAAAAATACACAGCTATTTTTCTAAATCAATTTGTCTCTTTAATTATTGAATGTCTCTCGTATTTTTATATTAGTTAAATTTAGTTGAATCTCTGTATATTATGTACTTTGTGGTTCGAGTCATAACCTGCACAGTTAAAAAAATTAAGGTCCGATTTATATAAATATCATTTTACTTTTAAAGAACCTTATTTTCTGTGAGTTTATTTCCTCCTATCCTCCGTATTCCTTGCACACAATTCACATCCTGGAGTTCTCTTTTGCATCTGCACCACGTAGAAGTGAATAAATTGACGGTGTCTGTGGCCCAGAGGGGAGGGGGCGAGTTTCCCTTTGTGAGCCCTGTCTCCTGTGCCATACCCTTATCTGAATTTCCCTAGAATTGATATTTCACCACACGGTCCTACCAACAATAAGGGAATAGTAATGACCCTATATACAGCGTATTTTATTCTATTTTAGAAATGTTTTTCTAAATTGCTTATATATTCGTGGTAAATTATTTAAACTAGTGTTGTGTGATACTGTTAAAGGGGGCTATTTATTTTGGCCGCCTGAGCTATTTTCGGAGAGTTTTTTGTTCGGTTTTTTACAAGTGGTTATAAATTTAGAGTGGTATTTTATACATATAAATTTAGAAGTGTTTTGAAAAGGCGACAAATTTATTGTATAAAATAATTTTTCGAGTTAAAAGAAAAAAAAAACGAAAAGAGCTACAATATGTTTCAGATTTAAGTGAGGGGTGAAAAAAACAACTCGTAAGAGAGTGATGTATTAGCTCAAACAATAAATATCTAATTAATTAGTTAGATATTTATTATTAGACTGGGGAACCGACATAGTTATTCTTTTTAAGAAATATGTTAAAATAATTCGTATCAAGGAGCAAATAATTAATTAAATATTTTGGTGGAATAAAACTCGTAGACTTAAATATTCATTGAACATTGCATACTCTACATTAGAAATTTGTGTAATTCGCTTCCCTAAAATTGTGATGCATATTGCGATGTATTCAAATATATGTTTGAAATACTATGTTTACACTATGTTCACAAGTCGAAAGCTTCACTAAATAGGCGAACCTACGTAAAGATTAAATTTTAATGATATGGATTATTTCCATTAATGCTATTATTTATGCTTATTACTGGAGTTTTAAATTATCGTTCAGGTTTGTTTTAAATTTTTAAGAGTTTAAGAGTCAAACGATTTTAAAAACTACGGTTCTGAAAACATAATAACTCAAGTTCAGAACATAAGCACGTCCTAACTCTAATATTGTCTAAACTTGTTTTCGTTTTTACTTATACTCTGTAAATTTAGTACAGATGTCTTCATAAGTGTAGTTTTTAAATGTTAAATTTTGCATCTTTTAAATTTATATCTATGATTGGTTCCGCAAAAAATAAAATCATTAAATCACTGCCAGTAATAGTTAAAATCATGATATGAAATTAATTAATCCACCTTATTAAAAATTTATCTTTTCATAGGTCCTCCCAATTAGTAAAGCTCTTTACTTTGCTTTGTAGACGCAATTCAACACAGTTATTTGATTGAATGATTGCACCTCAATCATACTCAAAATTTCAAGGAAGCGGTATTCACATAATAGTTAATTGAACACATATAGAATATATTTGCTGGTTGATATGAATGTTTTTAACATATTTCTTAAAAAGAATAATTGTGTCCATTCCCTAATAATAACAAAAAATGTCAAATTCAAAAGTTAAAATTTATTTTACCAGTATTTCCTTTCTTTCAAATGTATTCTTACTTGCTTATATTCTTTCTTATATTTGTTTCTTCGTTTGTCTATTTATTATTTTCTCTTCCTTTCTCCTTCTTCTTTTTGTTCCCTTGTCCTTTCTTTCCTTCTCCGTCCTATCTAACTGTTCCTCTAACTATCTTCCTTTTTCTTTCTCCATTTTTTTTTTATTTTCTCCCCCTCTCGCTTTCTCGTTCTTTTGCTCTTTCTTCAACTTGCCAGTAGCCTTTGTTCATCTTACTCTTTCACATAAATTCGCCTTGCCTTTTCTTCCACTCCTTTTTCTTTCTTTCATTCCCTATTCTTTCTTTCACCTTTCTACCTGTACCTGTCTCTCCCTTCGCTTCTATCTTTCTTTTTCTTTCCCACCTTCTCTATCTTCTTTTTTATCTTTTTCACTTCTTTTCTCTCTGTTTCCGTCTCTTTATTGCCCCCATCTGTTTTTACCTCTCTTTTTATCGTCCTATATTTGTGTTTACTTCATGCAACTTTGAAACATTACTACAAAAGGTAAAAGTTCGGAATGAACTAAATTTTTACCTCTCATTTTTTAAATCTTTAAACCCATTTAGTCAGATTACAAAATATAGTCGTATATAAAACGAAATTAGAGGTAAGAAATAAAAAAAGTCCTAGACTTGCAGTCATTTAAATCTGCACAGCAAAAAAAAGCAAAACCTCTAGAAATGAAATGCAAAATTCATCTGAATTTTAAATCATAATTTTCACATCCAAAAAAATGTACTCTCGACAGTTCTTGAAAATTTTCAAACACACCACCAAAAAAAAAACTACTTGTCTGTGAGCTTACATATTCTCTTTTTCCAACTTCATTAATTCTTGCTCGGAATTCCTCGTAAAAAAGTTCCGAAGTTCCTATTGCACATGTATTTAATTCAGTACTTGTACGTACGTAGTTCGTTGATAGAACCACACAAATTACATCATCTACATGTGAAACAAGCTTAGACATGCGAGATTGCAATTAAAATATTCGTTCGTGCATTCATTTTGTGCAACTTTAAATGCTTGCAAGACACTGCTTAAAATACTTTGCTGTAATTTATCATTCAATGTCTGGATGGAAAGAATGTTTTGCACAACGATTTAAAGTGAAATTTACTATCACAACTAAAATACGTTTGTTGATATCTACAGTTTAAATTTTCCCTGAAAACTTCTCCGAAGAAAAAAAAATGAAAACTAAAATTAAAGACTAATTAATTTTGGAACAGAACGAATTTAAGGGTAGAGTTCAATAATCTTGTTGTATATGTATATGTAGTAACACCTTAACTACAAAGAGTACTGTGTTCTTTGATTTTTGATTCAGCGTTAGTTCTGTATGTACTACCAGGGTATTGGTGCTATATTTAGTTTTGTTATCGAACAATAGATGGATGCACTATTTTCAGTAATTTTACGCTTTACTTTGAGTTATATACCTCTCTGTGTATACCAATAGTCGACATTTCTAAAAATATTTTTGGGTTTTATATATTTACTTCATAATAGATAATAGCAAAATTGAACTTTGAATTTTTACATTCTTCGGGGATTTGTAATTATGTAAAGAGACCTGAACACTGGATACCTGGGACAACCTTTATTGTTGTAATCAGATCAAATGCTTTTGACGTACATAGAATATATCTATCGTTTCGTTCCAGTACTAGGTCCCTCGGTAAAAAATCCATGTGTCCCAAAAAAGTGTACACTAGACTTCTTTCAATAATTTCGAATCTATAATAATAATATTTATTAGTGTTGTCTATATTTCAGAAAATGTTTACACAAAAAAAGTCAAATAAAAATATATAAGCTAGCTACAATATTGAATGAGTTGAAGCAACTGACAACTGAATTAAAGAGAACAAGGTCCAAGAAGTCTACCAAAATAGCGTTCAATATAATGCAATAGAGAGCGGCGCGCGCCCTAATCTGCGCTCGGCACGTTCGGTGAAAATAGTATAACTCGGGTCCGCGACCTTATTGGGACGTACCGCGAGATTTGTTTTGTCTACGCGATATCTATCGATATTTGTAATAATATTTGTAAGAATCTTGATTAGATAGCAAAAAATAAATTTCTCTAAACCTAAACTCTACGCATTCACTCATATCACACACCTACCCAACACCCAACAGCCACGCGACGTATTCTACGCTCAATAGATCTGCGGCCATGACTTAGACACCGTCCTCGCCTACTTAATTTAATGCATTTTTGGTCTATTTATATAATGTAGCTGATCTAAACGAGATATTTTAAGTTCTATGGTGCTGTTCAACCCCTAGACCCTTTCTTATAATATACACATCTAGCCAGTTTTTTATGTTATATCGGTGTATCAGTGTATAGAATATGGGAATTATTTTTAAGTATTAAAAACTTTAATTTAATACGTACAGATAAGGAATTTAAAAAATATTGCATGAATAATTTTGAGTGTACAATTCCAGTCCACATCAATGTTCATTAGTCTAAATGTTTTAAGGTTCTTAGATCAACCCCTCTGAGATACAGGGTGGTAGCCGATATTTATTTTGTATAATTTTGAAGAAAATTGAAAATGAAAAACGCTTCAAAATGAAAATAAAAAAATAGTTTTTTTCTGTTAATCTAGCTAGAAAACAAAATTATGTATCGTAAAGAACACATTTTAATTGGCACGTTTTTAGCAAAAATCAAAGTGGACTGGGGTCCATGGAAAAGTGTACAGAGCACACAGAGTGTACGTAATGTGTGTACAAATGCGGGAGTAACGCAGGACATCAACCATGCTCTGTATTGACTGTATATTGAACCAGGAATATATACATAGTTACAACCATAAAAATAGCAATGATTTTGAGATGGTTTGGCCACACAGAAATAATAACTTAGAACCTGTTGAATGTAAGATAATGAGACAAATACCTTTCAGAAAGAGGTCAAAGGGAAGACCAAAAGTATTATTCATGGACGAAGGAGAGGGCGGCATTAAATATAAAAAATAATGAAAGAAAACAGAATAAAGGAAGGAACGAGTGCCAAGTATTTTAAATTGATTCTAAAATAGATCAAGACTTTAGAGTTATGGAACTGTTGAGGATGTTGATACATCACAGGGTGATCTTCTCTTTCCTGTTCTTTACAGAGCGTCGTGGTCGTCATAATTTGTTAAAACTTCTTTAATTATTAAGGATTTTTGTACAGTTCATGAAGTTCTTTGTTCAGATGCCGATCGATCGATTGGGAACCTATAAACAAATTTAATAATATCACATAATTAATCTATTTAACATAATTCTATGTGAACTATCAATAACGTATTTGAACTACTCGTACCAATGTACGTCCATAGTTTTTGTCTTATTTGTTATATTTGTATATATTTACATCAAAATAATATATTTAACTCTCCGACCGTGGTGGTGAAGAGCGACTGAAACAGAACGATACTTCTTTCTCAATCTCCGAACGAATGACAGCCCTTAATTTTGATAACCTCCTCGGTTGAACGATAAATCTTGTTTTAACCGTCATCGGCCAACTAAATTCTTCTGTAGTATAATAGACATACCAATAACGGTCTCACGCAGGACCTGCGTAATGCATGGGCTGTGAGTACAATTGCTTAGGGCCCCGCACTCGCTCAATACACAATACAAAATCGTCACTGAAGTACAGTCAGAGCTCAGTTACAAAGGACCCCACAAAGTTTGCAGCCGGCTATGCTCTCACGTGATCCAAGACATTTGATCATTTTCATGGTGGTCGAGAACCTTGGACTTTTCTTTAGACTACCATTCTTTCGATTGACTTCTTCTTGTCTCATAATCGGACCAAAGTTACACAAAATGTGAGCTTACACTACTGTTGATAGCCGCTAATCTACATGTAGTTCCCTGAGGTTCGACTCGTTCGTGCTTTGAGATGTCCGGGGAATTCTAAGCAATCTTCACCAGCACCACATTTCCATTGCATCTATTCTCCTGCGATCTCAAAGCTTTAACATCCACGTTTCAGCTGTGTGCATGATTATGAGAAATACAAGTGTCTTAAGTTACATTTCTGTCGCGCCATATAACTTTCAGCATGTCCATAACTGGACATGATTACGAGTATACGCAGACATTTCAGCTTCGCACTCACTTCTGACACCCAAGTAGATGTACGAATCTACACTTTCGCAGTATGAAACAAAATTCAGCAAATAAAAAAATAACAAAAACAGATGAGTCGAACATGCATGAGTCATACATTATCCTTCTTTTTGGATACTGTTACTCCTCATCGAGAGTTAGTTATTACATAAATATGTAACTGAATGAGAAATTTCAGAATTAAATAAATTGAATATAATTGTTCCCTTCATAAGTTGGATATAATTGTCTTCTTTGCTAACTATTTATTAGTATTCTTTCTTCAAATGTGAAAACAGCGCAGCAGCCCTGCGTTCAGCCTTTATAATTAATAAATTACTATCCTATCGTGAAACTAACGACGCTAGCTATTCTATGAACTGCTCATAAACTCCTCGGTGCGTGTTACATACTTTCCTCAAATGTTCCTAATTAACGAGCCGTTAATGTCCTGAGACAATGCGCTCTGAACTGCAACTGCAAAATGACAAACGACGGGGAAACAGAATTGTGTTCGAGCAAGGGATAACGACCCGTTTTATACTGGGTTAAAGCTGGTTCACCCTGCCCAAACCGCCACAACGTTCTACGTTCACTAATAAAAACAGGATTTTGCTGAAATTTCAACCGCTTATATATCTCTGTAATAAATTCTTTGAATTTGTAGGTGACAGAACGCAGTATCAGACAATGTTAAAGGTCTTGATAAATTACGGGATAACGAATCTAAACGGGTATTGTTGCAAATTAAGATCGTACACCAATTATCTTAATGGGAGAAAATATAATTATGATGGGTTTTTACATAAATAAATGCTTCCAAGCAGCATTACCCAACCTGTGGGATCTACAAGTTGAACAATGAAAAATAAGTCTAGAATAAATTACATTATTAGTTTACATCTGTAATTCAGAAATACTTCTGATAGACAATTATTGATAGTGAGACGTAAATCTAAGATTTTAGATAGATGTCCGATAAGTCATAATAAAGCAAAATGACGTATTGTCACATTGATTGTATTGCATTCACAGCGATTTCGGAACTTATAACGATGGATGGGACACACTAATATTATAACTAAATTGCATAGTTTCAATCCAGATTTTTATACAAGTGTGCTGGGATATATGCATGCTGTAAACCGCGAAAAGGTTAAGACCTGTCATTGTCAGCATCTTCTTGTGATATTGATTACCACCTTTCCACTACATTTTTAGTATCCGCATGGTCTTCTTCCCCGGAAAGCTTTTTTATCTCTAACTACGTGAATTAATATGGTGTTTTGCATTCTGTTCATGAGTTAATTTCATTATCGCCTTTTTCGTCTTCCCCATCTCAGGACATCTTGCTGTTTTCGCAGATCTTTTCGGTTTTTATTTTGCCTAGTAATGTTTTAACTTGCATCTTAGGACTTTCATTTATGTAACTTTTTAGGCCATGGTGGTTGCAGACATAGATGACATTGTGCAAAATAATAATTTATGTAGTTAGTATGTAAAGGAGATGTTTTCAGTCGAGTGGGAATTTTCGCGTGAGGCGTTAACTGAGTGTCGAAAATGGGAGACAAAGTATTGTATGTATATAAAAAAAATTCTATCAACCAAAATATAAATGAAAAAGAATTGAGAAATAATTAATGACATTTTACCATTTTAGTATTTAATACCAAAATTCCAAACAAGGTGGCAGGCCAATGTCCTTAATGTACGAGATGAAATTAATAAATTATTCTTTGCTCCACAAATTACCTCATATTAAACTTAAAACTTAATATTTGTAAGGTATGTATGATTTTTACAATTTTGCAACCTAGTTACTGGTTATCATGACACCATAAGATGGCTGACCCGTAACTTATTATAAGTTATTTGTAAATTTAGTGTTTCAACCGATTATTATGGTCATTTATATTCGCAGTTGGTTACCATGGCAACACTTTACGCACTAGTGTTTAAAAGTGCTATTTTAGACACTGTAATGTGGGCATAAAGTGACTATTTTACGCACGGCGGTAGATTTTTTTTTACCACTCATCCATCATAATTTTATTTACCAATTTTTTCACTGAAAGGCAGGACAGTGGTTAAGACTGAATAAGAAGTTAAGACTATTAATCAAATTGCCTGGTATAACAATGTTGAATAGTAGCGAACGATCTATTATTTCACTAAACGATTTGTGTGTATTCAGATTCGGATAAAAGTTAAACTTAGAGAATCAATGCCAAGGCGAAGAGATGTTGTTACTAGGCAAATAGTATTTACTTGGCTATGGTTCTTAAAGATTCTTAAGTTATTAACAAAGCTGATAGTTTCAGATTTCGCTATACGGTTATTCTTATATTCTTAGACGTTCGACATGCACATGTTAATATGGAAGAGCTCGATCATTTGGCCACTTAGTCACTGTGACCGCCAAGATCATCACTGACACATTTGTAGAAGTTTGTTTAGAATCTGTGGTCCTTGATTTGATCCAGTTGGATGAAGAGTCGCGTATTTTTGTCACATGTCTTGTTCTTATAGTGCTCTAAAAGACTAAATCTCATTTTACACCCTTAAATGGTAATGATACAAACATAAAATCCGTTTAGTAAAATCCCCGTAAAAATAAATCTACATTCCCATTTTCATTTTACAACTGTACTTAAATTCAAAACCAGTGTATAAAACTCCGATTTCTCCAATTTAAAAAACACAAATTCCTAAGCAAACCTAGCTACTTTTCGTCCTCACAATATAACATTGTTTCGCACTCTAAATGAATTTGCTTGGACATTATTTTTCTCTTTGTATGTACTGGTGATACAGTCTGCTATGTGGTTTTGTTACAAGCTGGTGGATGGGGACACTGTCGCCAGTTCGACCGCCATGTTGCATGGATAATGGATGAACATACAGACGTGTCACTATGGATTTTTGTCAATGAAAATTATGATACGGTTGAGAATTACGACATATTTGTTATTTGTAGTACAGAATAATTGATGGTGACATATTACTGATGAAGTTAAATTTTGGTCTATGAAATGATGTTAATTTTAGGGATATAAAATTTCGATTTGAAACGGAAAAAAACTGAAACGATTTTTGAAATATATTGCCATATTGGTACTCATAAATATATTATATTTTAGGTGATTCCTTGCACAATTTAACTGTTTATATTTTAATTATCTTTTTATTAATTGCCACCTGAAATTTGATTTTAAATACTTTATCAGAAATATGGAAGTAAAAAATAAATGCACTAAAAAGTATTCGTATAAAACTTTTTGCTGTAACATTTCTAATTCGTGGTAGACGTATACACGATACTTCTTATACAAGTTCTAGAGCAGCCACGTTTTAATAAAAGATTTATAACAGTTTAAAAACCGACGTGCTAGTTTCAAGTTCGAATAGCGTAGCAAGACAGGAGCAAGTGGAGGAACGGCAGAATTTCCACAGAATAAGAGAAGAGGGCTCAAGAATGCTGCAGTAATATATTACATTGAACACCATGGACGCGCGCTAGAAGGGTTAGGGTTGATATCATGATGTATGGGGTAGTTTACACTGCATTCTTGAAAAGTGACAAAAAGAAAAGAAAGATTTTCCAAATGGAATATAAATTGAGTACAGGCACGCTGTATTAATATAAAATGCAAAATATGATTTTGTAAGTTTTTTTTTTAAAACAGTGGTAGTTTCGTTGCAATAGAGTTGATTTAAATCCCTGTTAAAACCACTTCAATATTTTCACATACGCTGTAAAAATCATATCAAGGGTGGATTCAGCCTCAAATGTTTCATATTTAAAATGAATACCTCTTTTTACAGTGATAATATGGTCGTAATATTACGCCAACCACATGGATTTTATATGGTCTTGGAGATAAAGAATCAGAGCACCTAAATTTTTTGCACAGTGCGCCACATAGACGTTTGAACTATTTTTTAATTATTATGGAGTTTGTCAGATCACGACAAGCGTCTTTTTCCGGTTTCATGTCAAATCCTGGCTATATGAAGGTGCGAAAATTATGCCAATTCTAGAGCTCGTACAATTCGGAGCGACTCGAGTAATACTGCTTTCTGTATCTTGTCAATTAGGTGGTAATTGGTTTATTATTAATGGGTTTGTTAGGTTTTAACAAGCATTCACTAGTCGCGAATTCAGTAGCTTTTGCACCACGTCATACTAGAGACTTGTGGAGTTAAATATATATGATTACATCCCAAATACTGGCGGTCAGTAGTTGTTTGGGTTCACCAGATCGTAGGCCCTCACAATGCACAACAATAAGAGTGCTGCTTTCTGTATTTTACAGATTAAGAAGATGAAATTCGGTTTGCAGACGAGGATAGTCTTAATTTTCCTTTTTTATGAAGTTAACCTAGAACACCGATTTTACATCAAAAGTTGTACCCGGAATATAGCTTACGATGCTCAAAAGAAGTCCGATTATGATGTAGTCGATTTATTATTATTATATAGGCTAGTGTAATTTACATCACGTTTTTCTTTTGTTAAGCTTACTGCTACATGTTATTACTTACTTGATTGGAAATTTAAGGAGAGCCAAGTTGAGTCAATATAGGTTAACTAGAAATGGGAGTTTACTCGTGTCGGTCTTAAGATTTTTAAAAACAGTAACAGAAATATTTCGAAAAAAAATATTTAATAAAAGTTGATATAAAAACAATAGGTAACTAACAACTTTTATTTGAGACATTTTTTGATAAAGCAGCATAAATTAAACAAGTAATTTGTGATAACGGTCGGTCCTGTGGTGGCCACAACGGATTTTTTTCTTTTCAAGCGATTTTCTGAATTTCTGCCTTCCACTGTTCGACTGTGATTTATTGTATACATTATACAAGATATACAGTTGGGGACTAAACTAAGTAGAAAGAACTTACCTTTTCAAACAAATAACCATATTTTCTAAAGTTACCAACAAAACCTACTTTAATTTTTAATTTATGTTTTGTACATATAGGCTATCCCAAATGTTTAATGCGGAACTAAACGGAATAATATTTTTGTAAGTCGTCACGAGCCCACTTTTTAACGATTGAAGTTGAATTTTGCTAGACAAAATTATCCAAAACCTCATTTAAACTTTAAAAGTTATTATTTTTCAAAATCTAGTTCCACTTAAATGAAGGAAACATACTATATGTATATGTATATTAAAAACTGTTACAAAAATAATGTGAAGAGTTTATTAATATTTAGTGTGACCCAGTTGCGTACGCAGAAAAATATTTCAGTGGGATTTTTCACAATATCGGAATTTATACTTATTGAAATGCGGTAATTATAATTTTAGTTCTTTTCGAATTTTCGGAAGGGGATTTATCCCCCTAATCCCCCCTTGTGTACTCTACTGGTGTGACCACATTTTGCGTTAATAACGGCCTGTAAGTGCCGAAGCATACTCTCCACTAAGTTTTGGAAGTATTATTAAACAACATTCCGTTCCAATTTTAAACACGATAAAAATTATTTTATTTGATCGTTCGAGGGTAGGCTTAAATTAGTAGTATGTATTAAATTAGGGATAAAAAATTCTGAACAATTCTTATATTTAAATTTTTTCTGTATAACCAGCGAGGAAGCAGGAAATTGCATATATCTGTTTTTACATATTAAATCCCTATGTGTACCTGGTCAGTTCAACACCCTATATATGTAGTTATGACACATCTGTAACAACACTATAAATTTGGAATAGAATTTTTTTTTTAATGTCGTAAAATAATGATTTTTTTTTGTAGTTTGGTTCACTGTATTTCCTGTATTAACTTTGTTTTTCTATTACATTTCAATATTGATATGTGTTGTCAAGTACGTCCCTGCACATCTTCGGACAATAAACGTTCCTCTTAGTGTTTCATGCTGCTGGCTGGTTTGAAACTTGAGTTCTTAGTAGTTCGGTTTAGTTTCTTGTTGAATCGCCGGATAAGAAAACTGATATTGCATCGAGAAAGTGCACACGATGCTTAAAGTTTCAGGCGGTTTACTTCCAGTAAAGAGCAACTGCATAATAAAAATAATGGTTCAGCTACACCAGTTTTATGGACAAAATACTTTAAACGGTTAGTGCTTAAATAGCGCCGGCTTATAATATACTAGACTTTTTAACCTTTAAGTAAACAGGTAGTAAGCAATTTACTTTCTGACATTTTTAGAACTTGAACATTTTAAGTAAATGTATGTATATACCATATCATTTTTATGGACTTGAGATTTTTTAAATGATACTAAACCAGTGATGGCAATTTTTTTAATATTTGTGACAGATTTTGTGCACAAATTAACATTTACACCATCTACATTTCGTAATCATTAATGCCCGGTTACATTAAAGCCTTAAAACTAGGTTTGATTTGTAGTTCTGGCAATCAATTTTAGAAACAGAATGTGACCTTGTTAACAGCTCCTTAAGACCAGTAGAGTGCTGGAGCTCCATATCCGTATCCGCGGATGATCCGTAAGAAATAAAAATCCGTATCTGGGTCCGTATCCGTTTCTCCAAGGCGGATCTTAAACGGATCTCATATAAATACATTTGAATTAGATGCGTCTAAAAATACTCAAGGAGTAGTAAATTTTACTTTGACGTTTAAATTCATATTTAGTCGAGCATCACATTACTTACCGGTTGGTTTAGAACAGTCTAGTAAAGAGTTTCTCAACTGAAAAGGTACCGCGGACCCCTAAAAATAAATGTACTATTAAACTAATTGTATGTACAAACTACATATATCTTAGTAATGAAAAATTGATGTGAAGTGTGAATTTTCACACATTTCAGGGTTTCGCAGGTATTTAGTAAGTGAGTGATGATTATTTGGGATGCCAAAACAAATTTTATGTTAAAATATTTTTTTGTTAATTTTAATTCGAGTGCCTAATACCATTATTTAGGTTTCTAAATATGTGCAATATTTTTTTTATATAGCAAGGTTCATTAAGATTTGCAAAATTGTGCCTATGGCTTCCATTGGTTGTTTTGAGTCATAAGTTCCGTCCCTCTAATTTCGTATACATTGAAACATAGAATTAAATTATAATTTCAACAATTGCCACTGGTTATTAATTTTACGCTTTTAAAAATTAAATGCAAAAATTGCCAAAATATAACTAGAATTTGGAAAAAATAATTAACAAAATCAAAATGCAAAAAAAAAACAAAAATTAAAATTGTCTACGACTGGAACGAACACTAGTTTTCAATTTAGAATGCGAGAATGCTAACCATTACACCATGAAAGCGTATTAATTTACTGTGTTACATAAAATATTAAATATTTACATCGTCAACCGAAAAAAACAAATAATGCGTTATTTTCCGAAAACATAATCTGATCAAAAATTCCTGTTGTAGTATTTCGGTTCACACCAATGTACATTACTCAGAATTTTTTCAGATTTCTAGTTTGAACCATCTGGGCTAGAGGGTGTGGGACAAAATTTTTGACATTAATCGCGTCAAAATTATTTTGTTTTACAAAAATAAAATTTTGATCGTTAATCCACGTAATAAGGTAATTCATTTAATACCCTTCACAGAATTTAATTTTTTTTTTTTTTTCGATGAGTTTCGATTTGTTTATATTTTTAGGTGGGTATATATTTTAGATGTTTTAGTTTTTTTCCTATGTACGGGTCAAAGAGTTGTATAAGCATGCCAAATTTCAACTCTCTAGGTTTAGCTACAATTTTCCCAAACAGACAGACGACAAAATTTGTGTAACAACGGTATAAGGGTTTTTTTGGTCATACCTACAAAACCCTAAAAATCACTAAAAAAAATAAAAAAACTACACAGAAAATGAACAAAAGATCATAAAAAAAATTAACAAAAAATCTGAAAAATAATCAAATAATCGCGGACCACTAAAATTTTACTAAAGACCACCAGTGGTCCGCGGACCACCGGTAGAAACATTGGTCTAGTATACATTAATATTGGAGTAAAATTAATCAAAGACAATGAGTGAATGATTTTGAATTCAACTAAATTGTGTGCCTGGATATGAACATGTTGAAAGATTGTTTCCGGTGCTTATAAACAGGCGTTTAGTTGGGTATGCTGTTGTTGACACCGTTTAGTGGGCACGTAGAAACAATATTACCAGTGCCTGTTCACCAAAATTTCTTCCTCAAAAAGTGGCCTGGTTAATAATAAATGTTCCTATAGTTGCTTGGAGGTGTAATATATCTACTAAAACATGCCATTTATGCAGACTATACGTTCAATACGTTTCTATACGCAAATTCTTAACAAAATAATAAAATTTATTCTGCCAATAAGTAATTGTAAATGACGGTAATTCGCAACATTAAACAAAGAAATTTTATAATTAACTCTAAAAAAAAAAAAATCAACAAATTATCAAGACTGATTGTCAGCTTCTTGAAAGTTGATAAATAATGTTTCAAAGATTCCTGTTACTCATCGGCGTATGTTTTAAGTGCCAACAAGCGTTCTACGTACCTGGGTATAGTTGAAAGTGAAG
Organism: Liopterus haemorrhoidalis; assembly: GCA_963971575.1. Classification (NCBI taxonomy): domain Eukaryota; kingdom Metazoa; phylum Arthropoda; class Insecta; order Coleoptera; family Dytiscidae; genus Liopterus; species Liopterus haemorrhoidalis. The sequence goes on from OZ020615.1 coordinate 30,190,100, forward strand.
CAATATTTAGCCTCGCTGGTCGGCGCAAGGTAGCAAGCGCTTATAGGCGCCGCTAACAATCTTTCTACGTGTTCGTACCCTCAGTTTGCATGCTTTGGTTTGTAGGAACAGCACGACACATTTAAGTATGGCTTCAAGGTCGTTTGTTTTTCTACTGCAATGCAAGATCTGTACCGCGGATCAGAGCGCACATAATCCATATCCGTATCCGTGGATCTTGCTTTTATGTGATCCGGCAAATCACTACTCAAGACCTATTAATCGCACCAATATCCAAAATTCCGCAAAACTTTCTTTCGAAAGCTACATATTCCTGGCCAATTAGATGTTCTTGATTATTACGATAATTATCATGTCATCAGCATAGTATAACATTGTAATTAGTACTCTGTTTATATTGCAATATCCAATGTAGGTTTGTAATCGAATACGTACAGGTATACCACCGATTTTACGGCAACTATAAAATACAGCTTTTAATTTATATAAAATTAATGCATGTGGTACTATGCAATACTGTTACTGAAAATATAGTTCATGGTCCGTATGTATATCACCACTATTTGGCCTACAGATCTATGGACAATTTTAAATAAATGAAAAAATTCAATTATAACGATTGCAAATTTTCTAAAATTTTTACAAATTGTAGCGTGTACTACCCTTGAAGAAAACCATATTAATAATAATAATACCATATTTATAATTTATTTTGTTATGTTAATTGCCTAGTAAGGAACATTTTCCAATTATATTTGAATCATTTCCTTTACCTTATATATAAAATAGTGACCTTGAAGGTTCAAATCAGATTGATATTCACGATCATTTCTGCACACCAATAGACATGACAGTCAGGCGCGCCAAAGGATGAGAGATAGAGATACACATTATCATTCGTGCGAAGAAGACGGGATATCTCGAAGAGGGTGAATCCCCTCGTTGGGAGCGAGCAGGAAAGAATTTACGTAAGGCGAACGCCAGGAAACGTTTAATCAAAGAGGGAAAGACACCGCATTGAGAATGGCTTGATGGTATAAGGAAAACACATTTGAAGTTGAAAGAAATTTATATTCTGCTCAATTGAGATTTAATTTATTTGAATTTTTTTGTTACTTTGAATTATATAGTCTACTAAACTATATGTCTGGTAATTATAATATTTTTTTCATAAACGCAGCAAGGGACTGTGCATAATTTAAAATATATATCGAATAATCTCCCAAAATGTTTAAGATAATTATTATTTGTGTTTAATATTATCAGTTTTAAAAAGATTTTACACTCAGGTGTGTCGAGAGCAATCGCTGATCAAACAACAATTCCGGGCCCGGGTAAAACAACAAATCCGGACCCTAGTATAACAACAAATACGAGCCCGGGCCCTGGGAAAACAATAATTTCTGGTTCGGGTTCTGAGAAAACAATAATCCGTCTTTCCGGATCGCAAGAATCCTCTTGCGCGGATACGTTTTTCTGTATCCGCTTCCGAATCTCATCCGCATATCCCGGATCCGCACCCGATCCGCATCCGCAGCTTTTGTAAATATGAAATCCGCATTCGCAAACATATCCGCACAATCCGCACAATTGGATTTGTTGTCTGTTTAGAAATAACTAACATGTTTCGCCTTATTTGGCATATCCCTGGTCTGTAACACTACTGAAATTTTTTTAATTCTATCATATTACATATTGCTGGGTCCAGAAATATGTTTTCTATCTAATGTAGTATTGTGGATTATATAGATTAAAAAACAAGGATGTAAATTACAATTATTCTACTCTGTCTTAAACCAAGTTTATATGAAAAAAAAAAAAAACTTTAAACAGCAATATCTCAGAAACTTAATTTTTTAAGATATCTCAATATTGTTTTGGAGCTGCGATATTTAGAAATAACTAAACAGATTAATTTATCACCTTTATTATGATCAATAAATAACAAGGATAGACCTATAAGATCGTCAAATTTAAAAAAAAATAAGATAATAATAATAAAACTAAATTCTTAATTTCATCCTATTATTAAAAGATGAAAGTAGTATAACGATTTGAGGGGGGGGGTTAGGGTCTGATAACCACATTTTAAGCATATTTTTGTGAATTTTTTTCAAATCTAAGGTTAAATTTATTCAATTTCAAACTAAGTACATATATAAAGTATGTTTTGAAGAAGATACAAAAAAATTTTGAAGGCAAAATATGGCGAAATGAGCCAGCTGTGGCAAATCTTCTCAGACTCCGGGGAAAAAATTAGATTTTGCGGTGACCAGCATAACTCGTCACTGGATCATCTGAAATCAAAAATCCAAAAAGATTTTGTTAGTTTATGAGTTTGCCGAGGTAATGACGTTGAGTTTTTATTTTTAAAATGATTTTTCAGTTTTTAGCGTTACTTAGAAGACAAAAAAAAAATTAATTCCCCCTAAAAAAAACCTAAAAATGAGTATATTTGTGATTGTTAAATAAAAAAAAAAACATGAAAAATAAATATCTCAACGTGTAGCCGAAGATTTTTTGTTCATGCGGATATTGCGGATAAGCGGATATGATATTTTATTCGCATCCGCACGATTGAAATGAAAATTTACCCGCATCCGCAGAAAAATGGAGGATAATCGCGGATTTGCAGGGCTCTAATGATAGCTAAATACATTTACAGAGTGTGCAGTATGTATTCGGATTGGGGCCCGGACCTGTAAACACTGTTATTTCAAGTGTGGTTACGAATTAAACTACCAACAAAGAAATTATGCAATCGGATGGTGATGTGAAAAAAAAAAGATTATTTGACTTACTCTGGCCGTTTGTAAAAAATACAAGTGCGCAGTTTGTGTATCAGGTTAGTTTATTGTTTAAGTATACCTACAACAAACTGCATATTTACTGTTCTTGTTTGTGAGAATTCACTGTCTGTGAGTTTGTATTAGATTCTAGCGTTACTCGAATGGCCAGTTGCTAAAGAACGAGTTACGTGTTTTAAGTCGCGAATTATACGTTTTTGTTTATCAACTGATTTAACATTCACTTTTATTTTAGTTTTCTAACATTGACTTACAAAAAAATGTACTCCATTTTAAAAATCAGAATACAATATTCTCCGCTCTATTTATCTACTATTCCAACATCCATAAAGAATAAAAATAAACTCGAAATCTATTTTTTCTTCCGAAATTGAATTTGTCTGAACATTAACTTTCAAAAAGCATTCCCCCTGTCTGCAACTAACTGAACTATACAGAAAGAGAAACTGACCATCCCTTGAAGACGTGAGTTACCGTGTACTGCATACTAAACTACCCTTACAAAAGACAGATTATGCGGAAATGAAGGGTGCTGAATATTTGCAAGTTAAATTTATTTCTTATTTCTCTGTACTAAGTTGTCCCCTTTTAGTTGATTTTTTTTTTCGATTCGTACAAAGTAGGCTTAGCGAGAACTGGTGCTGGCAATAATAGGTATTAATTAAAATTTTTAAAAGGGTTTTTGTGGGTTGCTAATCCGGAGGGGGATATAAGGGAATTGTATTTTTGTTGACATGGAACTTTCATTAAACGGTATTGAACAGTTGGCAATATATTTCTTAATCTAATCCAACCCTTTTGTTTTTTACAACGGTTTCAATTAAATAATTTTATTGTTAACGAGAAACTCTAGAAACAAATTTTGGTTAGAAGTTTCTATTGCATACTTACATTTGATCCTAAAAAATAGATTTCCTTAAAATTTAGACATAACCTATGAACAGGCAGACAGACAGACAGCTAGTCAATAGCTTCTAAAAGTAATTATTCCAAAAATGTAGAATTTTATTGTTACCTAGTATCATGGGTAATCCCACAGTTATGCTAGTCTTTTTTAAGTAGTGAGTGTACAGTCGAATATTTAGATATTTTATTTGTAACAACACATTAATATTATAAGGTATTTTTTTTCTACGGCCGTTAGGAAGTAGACTTGCTTATCTCATATTTCCTAACTCATTTCTGTTTGGTATAGCAAACGTAAAATGGAAAAGAAATCCTTTGCGTAGTACTATTAGGATGACCAACTGTCCCGGTTTGAGTACTAAAAGTCCCGGGAAGCAGTTCCCTGGACGTGAAAAGTCCCGGTTTCAGCATTAACTTTATGTTTTGGAATCTTTTCAGGAAAATTAAATAATATTATTAAAAAACTAAATATTTTTTATCCTCAATTCCTCATATAACTAGTGAAACTCCTTAGACATGTTCCAACGAGATGGTTATCATTATTACCAGCAATATATAAAATGTTAAAATGTTGGCCAAGTGTAAAAACTTATTTTCAAAATATGGGACAAGACGAATGTCCTACTCTTATTTGGAAATACATTGGATTGGATGAAAATAGAGAAGAAGAATACGGTAGAACCGATTTTGACATGTTATTCCTTCAAAATTGTTTGCCAGTTTTTGAAGAGGCTATAAGGACAACTATTTAGAATCAAATTTGTGATTAATTCATAGATGCAAAAGACATTATCGAAAAACAGCTGTCTTACAAAAATAAGCATGTAGACAAAATGTGGACTGATATTTTTGAAGCTAATGAGTTGGAAGCTAATTCCTACAGTTATAAGAACCTTTTGCTACTAGTTGGCAAAATTCTCAGTATCCCATACTCAAACGCATTTGTTGAGAGGATCTTCAGTTTGATGTCTTCTCATTGTACTGACACCAGAAACCGTTGCAATACTGATTTAATAAAGGCCGAACTGCAAGTAAAAGTTAATTTTAAAATGGATTGCATTGAGTTTTAGAATTTTATAAAAGAAAAAAAGATTTATTAAAAGCGGCAAGTAGTTTGGAAAACTATTACTGGAAAAAACAATGAAACGTATTACATTCATTTATTATATGTAATTTCATTAATATGTAAAAATAAATGTTAAATAAACTAAATTTTTCTCCTTTTTTTTTTGTCCCGAGTTGATTCTTCAAAAAATTAGTCACCCTAAGTACTATTTAGTAATACTTGTTAGTAGTGGGTTACTAACCCTTGTGGGTATTTATGCTAGATTGATGTTTATATTTATTTGGCAAAACATTATAGAAACAATCTCATTTTTTGGATTTTGTAGGTATGACCACAAAAACCCTTATATAACGTCACTCATGTTTTTGTCTGTCTGTATGTCTGTCTGCACGGTAGAAATTGTAACCAAACGGATTAAAATAGAAACTCTTTGACCCACATATAGGAAAAATACTGAGTGTTCAAAAAACACATCCCGAGATAAATATAAACAATTATGTGTTTAATCCTTTCACTGCGCAATACGGTTTGAGATTTCGTGCTCGCTGTGCGCATATATTTCGGTGATTGCGAGTTTATTCGTGTAGAGCAGTTGGTGTGAACTTTTTGTGTAAGTTTTCATGACATGTAAGGATGAATGATGGTGACGATATGACTAATGTTAGGAAAAAATGTAATGTGAGTGAATGAATACAAAAATACAATAAAAATTATTTTATTTAAAAAAAATATTTGTTTACATATTTACCTATATGCTATACTAACTATGAAACTTACAAAGAGTTAGTAATCTAGTTCCGTATACCGAACTGGAATAAACTATAATATTTATATAAAATTAATATAAATAAGTAGATATAATGAATGTAAGACCCTATCTAACTGAATTGAACGGCACAGCAACGTATACCAACGCAACGTGCTCGCAGGTACTTGAACTGGTTGGGGTACCCAGCGAGAATAATGTTGAGCAGGGAACAATTTAAAATACGGCGCGAGTTAACCCGCTCGGAGCGTATCGGACCACACTTTTATTTACGAGTATATACGGTTGGAGCAGCGAAAGGGTTAATAAGAAAATTAATATTTTTTTTAATTTTTGATTGGCATACTAAATGAAACCAGTTAATGCGCGGATTAACAAGCATATTTGTATTTTTGAAAAATCTATTTTTTATGGGCCTTTTACCAAAAATATGTCTAAAAACTTTTGTTCCCCACCCTATCTCTCAGAAGGGTTGATCTAAAAATATGAAAAAATCTCCATAATGTAATGAACATATGGAGATGGGAACCGGAATAGTTCAACAGGAATTTTATATCAGGTTTGTGTCGGGGATACAAAATATATTTAAAAAAAATATATTGTGTGGTATCAAAGAAAGGTCTTAGGACGTCGATTAAGGAACAAAAAGTAGTTTTGTAAAATTCGTTTTTTTTTACTACGATTTTAGCCAAAAATTTGCTAAAAAAGTTCTTGACTAAAGAAGGTAAACTAAAAATCTGAAAAAATTATAGGTAATATACATTTATCTGAGCCGAAAACGTACGAGAGAAATTTATGACCCGATTGCGTTTTTGAAAAATATTGCAGTTTTTGTGTTTTTGACAAAATTTATTATTTTTTTAATTCATTCCTAAATTATGGCTAATAATGTTATGGATTTTTTGTATTTATGGTTAAGATGTTGTGTGTCTTCTTTTTTAATTAAAAATATAATAAAAAAATTTTAAATTCTGAGCACCGAATTCTGAACCCCACATTACTCTCTACACTGTAGACTCTACAGTGTAGAGTGTAGTGTTTAGTATTCAGTTATTTTATTATACTATTATGCGTTGTGATTCAACCTTTTGTTTTTAAGGTATCAAAAAGGAATAAATCATTTATAGTAATGAATTACTATAAATAAGATAACAATTATTAATAGTGAGAAATACGTTTTTGAAACTGCAAAAAAATGATCCACAAAATTCACACTTCACATTTTTTTAAATATGTATCCGTTCTGTCCAAATCTAGTCTTCTGCACAGTTTCTTTTCATATTGGGTTTGCTATAATAGAGTCCATTTCCACACTAGTAGAGGAATGAACTCCATATCCGTACTAGTGTGGAAATTTATTTTCATATTTTTAAATACATTTATAATGGAAACAGTAACAATATTTATTCAAAAAATTATTACTTAATAACGACTTATTTTCTTTACTTGTTGCAAATAATACTGTATCTACGACCAATCAAAATACTGCGGAAACGAGTGAGAATAACATTATTTTTTAATATTCCATATAAATTTAATTTATCAACGTCAGAATCATTTGTTTTCTGAATTTTGTTTATAAATTAAATTTGTCGAAATATCAAACAATATTTTTTCTCACTTGTTTTTAGATCCTTGCCTTTTATCGGCTGTAGAAAAAGTATAGTAGGCAACTTAGTATTGTATGTGAAATGAGTTTTATCTTATCCACATTACTTTTTCCATAATAGCTAGTTTAATCATATTGCTCCCATATAAAAATCACGATTTTTTGGGTTGTGTCCCGATTTTTTAAATTCGAAATACCGAAATTTGCTGGTCAAGAATATCTGTGATATTCAGTCTGGGTAATCGCCTTTTCGTAACATAAATTTTGAAATGCCCTTTTTTCACGAGCCGCTCTAGTATTGATGATCGAAGATATAGGTCGCCCCCACGTCGTGAAATATGTGTGGCCAGACAGAACCAGGTGATAACTACTGATGTGACAACTCAAATCTATTATATCAAACGGACAAATAAGATTTTTTTACGACCAGTGATTCTCAACTGTCTAAAAAATAACAAAAAAGGAAAAATATGGCTATTTCCAACAGATACTTTTATTATTTTTTCTATCCTTGTATGTGATCCATATAAATTCTATTAGTTTTTATCACATCAAGAAATAAATTTGTCAAAGCCATTCTAAAAGCGAAAAAGTGGTTTTTAAATAATACTTTTTTTATTATTATTAAACTGTGAATCAGAGAATTGGGTTTATCGATAAAAAATAATTTTGTGTTATTCTGCATCCAAATTTAATTAATAACTTTTGTTTTTAATAAAATTATCTTCCAATCCATTAATTAAAAATGAAATATAATAAATTAAATAAAAATAAAATATATATTAAACGATAATATTTATGAATCAAATTGAAAAATTGATTATATTTTGTCAAACATTTAGCTGGCAATCGACGCATTTGTCAATGTAGTTACAAAATAAACGACTCCCTCTACAATTAATGTTAAACTAAACAGTTGACAGTAATACAAATGACGTTTTAACAAAAATAAAACTGTCAGTTATTCTGATATATAAAATAATGAAATTCGAATTACTTCCAAAAAACAAATTCAGTAATTGTTCCATTTGTCATAATTTGTAAAATAATTTTTCATGTATTAAAAAATAATAATAATAATAATTTGAATTGATTTGACATTTTAACAGATTTATAAACAGCTGAAATCAGTGGGAATTTGCCAATGTTGTCAACCTCTGAAAGCTTTTAAAGATTCAAGTTTTTCGGGTACCCGTTTTGAATTTTTAGGTAAAACCAAGTACATATTTTATCTTCGAGTAAACCATATTTTTGAAGGATACCCGCTTCGGGATACACGGTTCTGAAACCTTTGTACCGGACACCCAGTCTTAGAGTCGGGTATCCGAAACCAGAGAAATCCGGAACCGTTATCCGGCTACGGTTTCGGCAAGATCGATTTATCGCAGTACAAATGTATACAAATCTCGCATCTCCGATTGGGAAATTTTGTTTTATGGGTTATGAAGTAGAACAGTAAAGAATAAAATAAGTCTGCTGTATTTAATTATGTGGAATCTTACTCCTTTGTATCATTGTATTTAGTCAAGTTTCTAACCAGTTTCAACCAGACGTCAGACTTCAAAACGAAAGTCCTGTCTAGGAACACCAAGAACAGGTTATGCCAAGTTGTAGTATGTCCCGTACTTATGGAATACTCCGAAACATGGACCTTAACAAAGCAAGATTGACAACACCTCATAGTTTTCGAAAATAAAATATCACGCCGAATCTTTGATGCCAATAAATATATTATTATTATTACTATTATTCAAATTAATGGTAAATGGAAAATCCATGAGAACAAATATATCCGAGAACTGACCATTACAGTAGATTAGGAACGTGATGAGGATGAGGGGGCACAGAATGATTGAGAAAATATATGAGGGAAGATTGAATACTTGTCGACCAGTGCAAAGACCTCGCAAGAGATGGAGCGATCAGCTAACGAAGGGCTTATGTCATTGAGGCCAAAAGTTAACCCGACTAACAGTACCAAAAGAAGAAGTAGAAGAAAAATAATAAAAAATGATTTTGTTATACTATATTTATTAAAACAAAAATTTTATCAGAGTTTTAATAGATCTTTGAAATTTCATTATGACAAGCCAAGGCATATAGAAGCGCAAATATTTAATGCACTAGCAAACATGTAATGCTTACCTAGAAATTAGATAAGTTGATAATTCAACACTGAAGTCGTGCGTTTATCTTCCACGTGCTTAACGACTAATGCAAGCCAGATGTGATTAAATAGATGATAATGAAGAATTTGTTTTATAAATAAAATTGCTGAATTTGTTTAATAATCTATAACATTTAACCAGAGAGTACAGCATAGAAAGAATTAACACCTCTGGTAATCTGGTAGCAAAAATTGACCTAGTCCAATTTTTGCTTATATGTTATGTAAAATGTTATAATGCTAGGCCGTCTAACTAACTCTAACTCTTGTACGCCACTAGAAACATACAAGTTTTGATAAAAAGATAGTGCAAACTGTACTCGTTAGGCAATATCTAGCAACCGACAAGGGAAAATAATCGGGCAGGGCTATGTCTGGGACACATCCGGTGCGTAGAATACGTCAGTGTCGTTTGTGTGTAGTAATGAACTTGTTATTACGATTCGTTTGAGCGACCAAACACGCGTATCGCTTCTCCCATTGTTAAGTTATGACTGTTGAAGTGGCGCGAAATAGCCTAGTTTGTGTCACGCTTGCTAGCACTTGCCGACGCTGTCGAAACCTCAAGGTCACAAGAATTTGCTGTAATCAGACATACAACTGTATGATCTATCACTTGAAAACGTGTGTAACGAATCGGTCAGTCCGCCAGAACAATGAACTAACTTTCACAAACCACCCGTTGCGAGAATCACCCGTCGTCATCGTTTTTTTATGATATTACAAGGGTTATTTTCAAATAATATTTTTTTAAGAATTCAGATAATAAAATAAAAATTAGAAATCTTACGTTACAGTACGTATCTTTAGAAATATATTTTTAAATGGTTCATTGTTCAAGAAGACATTTGTTCAGAGTTATTGCTTAATAAGTTTAAACACTATCATCTTCTTGAACAATGCTGAACCCTTTTTCTTAGAAATGTGACTAGACTGCTTATATAAACGCCTATCTCTCTGAAGAGGGGAGCAGACAGTATTCGGTCCGGTTAGCATTAACTTCTAATTTGTTGAAATCTTAGAGGCACTGCGTCGACATTCTGGTGGTCTTCCGATTCTATTTGTTTTAATCATTTCATTATTTTAATATATATATATTTTAATCTTCTAAATTAATTGTAAATATTTCTTTTAATAAACCAAATTCATTAAATTTAAACCGTCTTACTTAACTTGTGTAAACCTTCACCTTTAAGAACTTAAGTGAACAGCTAAGATCCCGACTATGATGCGTGATCAGTCGGTTAGTAAGTACACTAACACTTATCATTTAATCGTAATGATGAACCCTGGATAACACTCACGCCTACCACCCGAACTCCTTTAGTCAGAAATCTCATTTCAGTTTGAGATCAAACTTTGCATATAATATCATAGGTTCGCTACCTAGTGGACAATAAATAGTACGATATTAAAGCAACGTATCGGGCTCGCTACACGTGTGATTAAAAAAACTCATCAAAGTAGGCCGAGAAAATAAATTTGGAACGTTAAAACTAGTCGCATACCTTTGACACTACCGAGTTATTGAACAAATTTGAATTTGGCTTTAAGCGGTTAGTTTTACTTAAAAATAAATCTTGTTTATTTATTTATTTTATTTTTTTATAAAATAGACAGTAAAAATGTACACAAACATTTAAACACAACACTTGTACACAACAATGTCAAAATAAAGAGTTTTTATTTTTGTATTTGCTAGACTATCTCCAACATGAATTATATTGCTCTATTTCTCCTCCGCTGTTTATTTTGACGATTTTTTTACATCACATTACTATTGCTATTATTCATATCTTAGCTTCTTGCTGAACTAAATTTTGAAGTCTAGTAACTTTTAAAGTTTAAATAAGACTTTTAATCAATTTGTTTAGCAAAAGCCAACTTCAGTCGTTAAAAAGTGAGCTCGTAATAATAATATTCCATTTAGTTCTGCAGGAAGCTAAGAAACGAGATATATGTATCTCCGACTATTGTACAAATAGCAGTAAGCGTTTGAAAGTGTTACACTCGATTTCCGAGAACGACCCACCATACCTTCTGCGGAGAAAAACGTATTCTAAGCAAAAAATGGTTCATTTTATAACGAAATAGTCTTTGGGACACCCGTCTGGAACTGAACAATTGGTAATAGTAAGGTACGCCTGTACGTGTTTTTGTATTACATTATAGTGGTACATTTACAACTAATGAAATCAGCAGTACCAACTCTAAAACCTTGTGTACGGCACTGTAACCACACGACATAAACCATCCAAGTCATATTTTTATTTGCACAGAACATAAACTCTTAATGAACTTATTCAGGTTAAGTTCATTTTTCTAATTATGATTCTATCCTGAATACATCATGTACGAGTAATTAAAATGTGTTCTTTCCCTCGGCTGCAGATAGCACAACGCATGAAGTGAATATAGTGCGGGAGGATAATGTAATTATTTCCAACTCAAGTGAGTCACCAGATTCGTGCACAGAATACGCGCAATGACCATTTCCGTGATAAACGAAAGGGACATAAAGTAAATTAGCCAAAAAGAAAAGACTTACGATAATTGTTATTAGGGCAGTATTGAAAAAACATATTGGATTCGTTTGTCTTTAATACGAACTTGTTAATTAAATATACACTGTGACGCAAGTTCTTTGTTAATTTAATTGTTTTCAGGAATTCTTGCGAATATTAATTTTTCTGTATCGCACTAATTTTAAAATTTCGGAATTTGTATCGTAATTTTTTTTAAATTCTGAGTAGGGGATCAAATGAAAGTCCTTAGTACGTGGATTAAAAATCAAAATTTTATTTTTGACGCGCTTTTGCCAAAATTATACAAAAAAAAAAATGTCCCACACCCAGTAGCCCAGTCGGTTTAACCTAAAAATCTGAAAAAATTCTAAGTAATGCACATTTGTGTGAACCGAAATAGTACAACAGGAATTTTTGATCAGATTATGTTTTCGGAAAATAACGCATTATTTGTGTTTTTTGCTTGACCATGAAGAATATTTAAAAACTTATGTAAAAACACAGTAAACCAGCATGCTTTGATAGTGTAATGGTTAGCGTTCTCGCGTTCTAATTTGCAAACTAGGGTTTGCTTTGATCTGGAGACAATTTTATTTTTTCTGTTTTTTTTTGCATTTTTATTTTGTTTAAATTATTTTTTCAAAATTCTAGTTATATTTGGGCAAATGTTGCATTTAATTTTTAAAAGCGTAAATTTAATAACCATTGATATTGAATACACGAAATCAGAGGGGCGGAGTTATGACTTAAAACAACCAATGGAAGCCATAGGCGCAATTTTCAAAATCGTAATGAACCTTGCTATATATAAAAAAAAAAATACTGCACATATTTAGAAACCTAAATCATGGTATTAGGCATTCAAATTAAAATTAACAAAAACAATATTTTAATATAAAATTTGTATTGGCATCTTAAATAATCATCATTCACTTACTAAATACCTGCGAAACCCTGAAATGTGTGAAAATTCACACTTCTACCTCATATAAAATGTATTTTTCGATAATTAATCATTTTAGTGTTTCATAACTACCTAAAACATTGAGATAAAATGTTAAAAATTGAACTTATTAATAATTGCTATAGATAAATAAAAATATAAAAGTTGTTTATTGATTTTAACATGTATTTCATTGAAGAAAGATTAACGTCCAGTGTAGTAAATCAGGTAAATATTCATTTAGTTTTTAGGATAGAGTTTATTTATTTGAATTTTATTCATTTTATATATTTCATCTGAATAAAATAGGTGGCTATCGAACACCGGAATAATAAAGGCGAATATTTTTCACTTGAGCCATGACAGCTGACAGTACGAACTAATACAAAACATAAATGTAACGCATGTTTTGTTTTACTTTTCACAGTTCAATTAATTAAATCAAAACAACATAATAATTCGAAAATTAACTACGACGATCTGGTTTGGGTTCGCCTACGGTTCGGGTGGTAAACTTCATCCTTGTGTAATATAGCCCACATTATAGCTTCTTAAATAAAATACAATTGTCCTATCTATTCTTCCACTTAGATGCATATATGGGATTACGGAGTTACTAGGGAACACTCTGTAACTAAAATCTTTAAACATCTCAATATCTTTGAAATTAATATGTGGAAGGCTATGAGGCTCAGGGGCTTGAGTGCTCCTCAACACTCAAAAACTCGTGTTTTTAAGGAACGCACTTGAGTTTTCATTCTTTCACTTGAGTTTTAGAGCTCATCAGCTTTTATTTTTTTAGTCATCACTTGTATTTTGGAAGCGAGGTACTTTTTAGGGTTTTGCAGGTATGACCAAAAAACCCTTATACCGTCATTTTGTCGTCTGTCTGTCTGTCTGTTAGGTAAAAATTGTAGCCATACGGCTAAACCTAGAAAGTTGAAATTTGGCATGTTTATACAACTCTTTGACCCGCACATAGGTAAACTACAAAAACAACTATAAAACATATCCCCCTAAAAATATATACACATATGGGCTCTACGAAAAAAAAAATATATTTTTAATAATCTGAGTAGGGTATCAAATGAAAGCCCTTGAATTTTATTTTTGCCAAATAAATGATTTTGAAGCCAAAATTGTACAAAAAAAATGTCCCACACCCTGTAGCCCAGATGGTTTAAACTAAAAATCTGAAAAAAATTAGTAATGTACATTGGTGTGAACCGGAATAGTACAACAGGAATTTTTGATTAGATTATGTTTTCGGAAAATAACGCATTTTTTGTGTTTTTTGGTTGATGACATAAATATTTAATATTTTATGTAAAACAGTAAATCAGTATGCCTTCATGGTGTAGTGGTTAGAGATCTCATTTCATAAGTTGCAAACTACAGTTCGCTTCTTGTCACAATTTTATTTATTTATTTATTTATTTTTAATTTTTATTTTGTCGTAATTCTAGTTATATTTTGGCAAATGTTGCATTTAATTATTAAAATGTAAAATTATTAAATGTAAATGCGTAAATTTAATAACCAGTGGGAAGTGTTGAAATTATAATTTAATTCTATGTTTCAATGTATACGAAATCAGAGGGGCGAAACTTATGATTTAAAACAACCAATGGAAGCCATAGGCGCAATTTTCAAAATATTAATGAACCCTGCTATATTAAAAAAAAATACTGCACATATTTAGAAACCTAATGGGATTAGGCTTTCGAATTAAAATTAACAAAAAAATATTTTAACATAAAATTTGTTTTGGCATCCCAAATAATCATCATGCAGTTACTAAATACCTGCGAAATCCTGAAATGTGTAAAAATTCACACTTCACATCAATTTTTTCTTTTGGACATCACTTGCATATAGGAAGCGAGGACCTTTTTTGTCACATCTTGAATTTCGAAGGTGAAGCCCTTTTTGATTTTTTGTTACACTTGTGTTTAGAAAGATGGGTGTTAGAATGTATGTCCCGGCCCAACCCTGCCCCTAAAGAACAATTTTGTCTTCTAAACCCACTTCCCTAAGAAAAAAATCCTGAGAGCACGTCTGATGTTGTCTACCTATGAAACTGAAATATCCTACTTATTTTTTTTACATATCAGCAAAAATGTATAAAAGAGAATTTGGTTGGAATGAAGATACGTTTCTTTTCTCTTTAAAGGAGTGTTTAATAAGGCGAATATTGGAATACTTTGAGATATAAATACCTCACTTATCATTTACCGTACAACAAAAATGTATGTAGCAAAAACCGTACGAAGTACGGGCACTTCATCTTATTAATAAATAAATTAATCCACCTTCACGTTGTGAAAAAGCAAAATTATTAATACATGTTTTCTTTTCCAGGTAAGTTCTGCTGAAATATCTACTCTAATATCCAAATACAAAATTAGCTAAGGTTGGTAAGTAAGTAAGATTATTGTTCATTATTTACGAGCATATTTAACAATTTACAAATTTCCTAAACAAAAAGTCACATGATAAAAAAAACTTGTTTACTGTTTTTCGCATTTTATGCTAATTCCTTATTCAGCTTTCAAGTCCTGTAAAACCTATTCATTTAAACATTTTTTATTTGCTCGAATGTCAAGTTCAAGCTTTAAATTTAAATGTCTAGAATATATTTTGCTCGTATTTAATTCATTATCCAATTATGTTCTTTGGTTTTGTATACTATGGTGCAATCAGATACCCACTTGTTTTAAATTCGAATCGGGTAGATGTGCTTTTCTTTATTATTTATTTAGGGCTTTTGTCGGGCCAATGCTCGCGTAAATTTTAACATTGAAGTAGGAAAAAAATCGAAAGAAAACGCTGGTTTAAATTTATTTCAGGCTTTTGAATTTTAAGCACTTAAATCCTGTTACAAATGTGATTGAAATTCGCTTTAAGTTACATCCAGCCAGTTTTAATATTGTTAATACTTATTTTAAAATCAGACTAAGAGTCAACATTTGTAAGAATACGATGGTGTCCAACCATTTCCCATAGTGGGGCCATTTTAATTCTAGGTATGTTTCACGGGCCGGATTGAATTTGACTCAGGGTTAGATATTTCAAAATCACTTGAAGACGCGTGGTAGAAATTCCGAAAATAACTTAAGAAGGGGGGAAGAAATCCTGAAAATAAATTGAGGACAGTGGAAGGGATCAATACCAAAAATCACTTAAGGCCATTGGGCCGTAGTACGAAAAATCAGTTTAGGATGAAGGGGCAAAAATTTCGAGCGGACCGTTCGTAACTTATTATTGGGCCTGATCCGGCTCGCGGGCCGTTGGTTGGACACCACTGAAAGTAGTAGATAAAACTACTTACTGCAAAACAGAAAATTACGAAACTGTGAGTTACGTTTTCAAAATCAGAAATATTTTGGAGAATTTTGAATTTTGTTCATGTCGAACGGAAAGATTCGAAAGGATATTTATCAAACTCGATATTTTTACAAACTTATAAACTACCAGTTACCGTTATTCATATAATACCATTCAGAGTCAGCAGGTGCGCAACCAGGAATTTTTCTTGGGGGGGGGGTCTCAGAAGACGAAATTATTAAAATTATTAAAAAGATTCTCACTTCTAAACTACAAGTGATTATTTAAAAGGAAAGTCCTCACTTCTAAAATACAAGTGCTGACCTAAAACAAGGTCCTTACCTCTAAACACGTAACCACCACATGTTTCTGGAGCTCTTGGGGGCGGCTCATTACTTATATTTTGACAAGAACACGTAAAAACAATGTCTTTTTGGAGCTCTTGGGGGGAAGGCACTAACCCGTGAACCAACACCTCCTGGGCGCCTGTGAGTCTGTATTTAAAAGAAGTAGAGAAAAGAACTACAAAAAAATAATCATCTATGGCCACCACAGGACCGACCGCCATCACAAAGTATTTTTATAAAATACATTCTAGCAGCAGAGTAGAAATAAATTAGCCCAATATTTTCTAACAGAGATATTATTTATCATGACCATGGAAAATTTGCATATAAGTATTCCTACGATCAGTACTACCTACGACTTATTTTGAACTTCCAGGCGTGAATGGGGGACAACTCCCGCACTTTTTCATTTAGCACTACACCACTGTGGTACACACTCAGGATAAATAAGATTCGGAAGCTGATCGAAGAGATCTTCCCAATATTGTCCATAAGGCATGCTTTCAGAGTGCTGCGTGGATCATATCAATAATTTTATGATGGTAGTCTTGTTTTGATCAAGTCTCGCATACGTCAATTACGTTACTACAAGGTGTCTCAAAAGAAATTTTATATTTATTTAGCTTACTGCGTGAACGCAACGTATCCGACGGGCGCGGGGGTTACGTCAATCGGTAGCCTGGCTCTTGGGAATTGAGTCGCTATGGAGCGTTTCTCGGGAGCAGACCGCGCGTTATGCGTGCGAGAGTTTTACAAAAACGGTGATTCGGCGACTGTAGCGCGTAGAAAATTCTGCAGTATTCGGGGTTTTCGCCAGTTAAATGATGCGCCAAGCATTCCTCTCATTCGACATTGGGTTAAAAAGTTTGAAGAGACTGGTACAACGCTGGATAAATCAAAATCCGGGTGACCTAGGTCATCAAGAACGGTAGAAAACGTGGAGAATGTTAATCAGTCTGTTCGTGACGACCCGAACCTTTCAATTCGGAAGCGCGCAAGTGCTTTAAATGTGCATAGATCATCATTACATCGCATTATGCACAAAGACCTAAAGCTGCACCCCTACAAAATTCAATTGGTGCAAGAATTAAAGCCCCAAGATGCCAGTCAGAGGCTTAATTTCGTAAATCAGGTGATTGAGCGATTTTCAACGTTTACCAACATTTTGTTTTCGGATGAAGCTCATTTTCATCTTAATGGCCACGTAAATAAGCAGAACTGCCGCTACTGGAGTGCAACGAATCCGAAACGCAAACATCAGAAACCCCTACATTCGCCTAAAGTGACCGTATGGGCTGCGATGTCGGCGCGAGGAATTATCGGCCCTTACTTTTTTGAAGACGAAAGGGGGCGTGCAGTTACAGTGAATTTAGAGCGTTATGTGGAGATGTTAGACAACTTCTTGGTACCTGAACTGCAAAACTTTCCTGGCTATAACCAAAGAACATGGTTCCAACAGGACGGAGCAACTTCACACACGTCCAATATGTCTCTGCCACGTGTTCGTGAAATTTTCTCAGGCAAATTGATCTCCCGGAGAGGTGCCATAAATTGGCCTCCACGCAGTCCAGATTTAACCCCTATGGACTTTTTCCTATGGGGTTATCTTAAATCTAAAGTTTACGCCAATAAACCGACTTCACTGGCGCATCTGAAAGAAAATATGCGTCACGAAATGGCAGCCATCCCTGAGTCCACCTGCCGAGACGTCATAAGTAATTTTACTGTTCGATTAAATGAGTGCCGAGAACGCGAGGGTCTACATTTAGACGATATTATTTTTCAGAAATAAATCCCCAAAAAGTGTATTTTAATAATTAATAAACATTTTTTCTATTTACGGCTTACTTTTTTTTTAATCGATCCACTAAATATAAAATTTCTTTTGAGACACCTTGTATTATTATTTTATCTAAAAACTTTTAAATGACGTAATTTAATACTCCTATATTTTTGTAAAAACATTTATATCTCCTGTCCATTTAGTTGTACAATAATTAATTCTTCCCTGAGGTAAAATTTCTAGATAAATATTTATCAATGTAGCCCATCTATTTTGTAAACCTTGCCTTCATACAATTACGGAAATAAGTGACATGCTAATTATTTTCTCTATTATCCCATCTGCTTCTGTCATATCCGTACGTCCTTCCCTTTTTCCCTTCATCCGTCTCTCCCACACATATTTCTATTTCCTATGCTTTGAGGACACACACCACAATATTAAAGTTACTTCAAAGAGTAATTAAACTTTTCACTAATTCCACTACGGTAAATCTTTTGATAGATATGTTTTTTAGTTAACGAAATGGGATTTTTATAAATTAATATAAAAATTGTTTACCGAAATTTATAAAATATATGTGTAGTACGTAAATGAGAAACAAAATACAATTATAATAGGGATATAATGCATATCTATTGCAGTGTTTCTCAAAGGGTGTGCCGCGAATATCTTCAAATGTTCGGCGACAACTTGAATATAATTCATAAATTTCTGTTAGGATGTTCTCATTAAATTTTAATATATGTATTTGTTATAAAAATCATTTGTTTCTATTCAAATGTTAGTATAATTAAAAGTTCCGTTGAAATTATTTTTCGTTATCATTTATTTAGAAGTTATATTTTCTACGACTTTACGTAGGTGTACTGCGAAAAATTTTTCGAGGAAAATGTGCCACGACATTAAAAATTTGGACACTGATCTGTTGGGAGGTAATGGTGTCATAAAGTCGAAGAAAGATAAATTGAATTAATAATTGTACTCTTCGTACCATGTTAATCATTCGTATCACGGTATTTCTCCTTATAAGTTTTTTACAAAAACTAAGAAAGACAATTTTTTTTTGGAATAAACTATTTTATTGCTTTTCAAAACATTGGCCTTTAAGATTTATACACTTTTTCATGCGTTCAAACCAATTCTTAAAACATTTTTTCCGTTTTGAAGCTGGTATCTCAAAACATGGCTTTCAAAGGCTTCAACAGCTTCTTGAGGTGATGAAAATCGCTGTCCACGCATTTTTTGTTTGACATTGGGGAACAAAAAAAAGTCGTTAGGTGAATACGGGCAATGAGACATTAATTCGATATTTTTCTCCTTCAAATAATCAATTGTTTGACGTGCTGTGTGGGAGCTTGGATTGTCATGATGAAGAATGATTTTGATTGTTTTTCTTGATTTTGTCGATGACTTTTTGCAAACAAATTGTTGTAAACAATTCAGCATTAACTGTTCTCCGATTCTCTAAAAGAATGGTTGCGACATGTCCAGTACAAACGAAGACACAAGCGATCATCTTCTTGAAAGTGCTTCGTGAACGAACAACTTTTGTAGGTTTCTGTTCATCTTGGAAGACCCAAACAGTGGATTGTTACTTAGTTTTCGGTTCATATGAATAAATCCAAGTTTCGTCACCTGTAAAGATACTGTATACGGATTTTGCAGTGACTAGGTTGATTTTTTTTTAGCAATTCCATTACACCAATCAAAACTGTTGACCAACAGCTGGACTTATATGCTAGGATAAATAAAAAATATAAATGAAATGTGAGATCATATGTCGTCTGTTCAATTGACTTATGTTCATCTGTCGCTATGATAATATGTCACAGTGTTCATTTGTCATGTGTCTATGTTCATCTGTCGCATGTTCACATGGTGGGACACCAAATATGAGGCCGAATATTAGTTTTACTGCCGAATATTAATTAGTTCCGAGATATTTGTCACATTTTTATTTGAAATAAGCCTAATAACTGACATATTTCTTGTTTGTAATACCAAAAGTGTGAATAAGAAAAAACTGTTTACCTTTAATATCCTTATTACAATTTTAATTTACCAAGACCTACGAAAAAATCAGTGTTTCTCTTTCTTTTGAAAGATTTTCTAATTTAAAAAACAATTTAACCGAACTCACCTGGGAAAATATCTGACAGAATAATTTTTTCATGCAAAGTTTATTAAGAATATATAAGAGCAGACAGGTGTAGGTGCAGAACAAGAAAGAGAGGAAGAGAGAAAGAGTACTTAGTCCTCTTTACAAGAGGAAGAATGGACTAAGGTTCGTATCATATTTCTCATCTACAAAGAATCTTCATTCAGTATTTTATTCAATTATGCAAGGTGCACTGTCTACGGGACACGTCTATGCTTTTATATTCATTTAAATTTGTTTTTGTATTGTTTCTTAATTATTTTATTGTACGATAATATTAATAAACGTAATAAGCTATTAATGTTTTTACATACACATTTCTACAGGGTGTTGAAATAATTGACCAGGTACATATAGGGATTTAACATGCAAAAACAGATATATGCGATTAATTGCTTCCTCGTTGGTTGTACAGAAAAAAATTAAATATAAGAACTGTTCAGAATTTAATTTTGAATTTAACAAAATCATAAAAAACTAAATTTAATACTCATTTACAGTAAGTATTTTATTTTAAAGCAAATTTTTTCTGTTAAATTTTAACAATGGTGTGCCATGACATTGGAACCACAGCCAAAAATTGGAACCAAAGGAATGTTGGTGACATGTTCAGTACAACCTAAAAAACAAGAGATCATTTTCTTGGAAGTGCTTTGTGATCGAACAACTTTTGTGGGTTTTGGTTCATCTTGAAAGACCCAAACAGTGGATTGTTGCTTAGTTTCCGGTTCATATGAATAAATCCAAGTTTCATCACCTATAACGATGTTGTATACGGATTTTGCAGTGTCTAGGTTGAATTCTTTTAGCATTCCTTTCCACCAATTAACACGAGCTTTTTTTTGAGCTTCGTACAAATTATGCGGAATCCATCAGAAACAGATCTGTTTGCAAACAGATCTGATGCAAAATCGAATGTATTGCAGTCTGCGGTATGCCAAAGTTTGATTCGTCACTGACGGGCGCACGACCACGACGAAATTCTGCAAACCAATTGTAAACAGTCTTTTCTGATGGTGCTTCATTAACAAAAGTTGAACGAAGCGAATCTATGCATTGTTGTTGAGTTAGGTCTTTACTAAAATCTTAAAAAATCATCCAACGAAAACCTTCACGAGTAATATCAATTTTTTTCAGAAACTTATTTTTTTTAAACACTCACTATCAACAAACTACTCGGTCGATTTCCAAGCTGCCACTGATTTTACAATAACAAATGTCATAATTTACGAATATAGTAAGGACACATTTCAATATTTCCATCTAATGGTCGTTTTTAAAATCATAAAAGGTAACCCTCGTACATTTTTGTTATAACGTAATTAGAAGCGAGATATTTTAATTTCAAGTAGAACAGTCATTATTCTAAACCACTCTTGTATAAATATTTTTGATGCTAAGTGAATAATAAGTGGGACACTTCGTTTATAGGTAGCTCTCACCATAGCTCCATAAATATATATCTTATTAAAAACTGACTTGAACAGAGAACAGTTTATTTTCTCATATTCATTTTTGATATTAAGTAAAACATAATGAGATATTTCAAACTTATAGGTAATATTCCTCTTGGGCCTTAAATAATCTTCTTATTAAAAACTGCATTGAGAGGGGGAAAAATGTTTTCTCATATACATTTTGGCTGTTAAGTAAATAATATATGAAATATTTCAAGATTTTAGTATTAGTGTTCCCCCGTAACATCCTAAATATACATCCAATAGAAAGAGTGTATAGAACAAAAAGTATGTTTTTTATTAAAAGTAATATTTGTCACTTAGGTTTCGGTCTTTTCAAAATCGAGATATTACGTTATTATCATTTCTTACCTTGAAAGCTAATCACAAAACAGAAAAAATGTGAAAAAAATTAACGATATCCCTTTATAATGTCGCATCAAATTGTGCAAGACAAAACAGAACCAACTTTGTCCACAAGCGAGTCTGGTGCAAAATCAACTCTTTCCATTACAGCCAATCACATCACTCCATTATTTTCTCTACTTGCGCAGGTTACAAACACATATGGATAAATACAAGTTGACAATAACAAGTTATAACAAGTACATAACTGCCGTAACAATTAATTGAAAATTTTTAGATTATTTTTTTTCAGTATTTAATAAATTTTTTATTTCCTGACTTTTGCATCAAATATTTTATTTTATCGTTCTTAAAAAATGTGATTGGAAGCGAATTTGTGCAAAACCAACTTTTACCAAACAAAAAGTGAATTATCTCACATAAACTATTAAATTTTCGATGTGGGTGACTTATTTAATTTTAATCGTATTACCATAAACAGTAGTTTACCTAAATAAAATCATTGTACTGATAAAAATGAACTCGAAAAACGTTTTTTTTTTTTTTGAAAACCCAAATTTTTGATTACTGTGATAAAGCTGGTTTTGTTTTGTACCTCCACATATACATTTTAGTTTTAGTGTGTCGCCCCATAACTCCCCAAATATTCATATCATTAGAAAAACGCATTGAACAAAAAAGATTTGTTTTCTTACTATAAACAGTTTTTGTTATATAGATTTTTTTTGTTAAGTAAATAATAAGGGAGATTTTTTAATAAACAGTTTTAATCTCGAAACACCGCGATCGTCATACATAAATTACGTGAAAATATGTCAAACTGGTTTTGCGTGAATCTCAAACAGACAGACAAAAATAGAACTTTTTGTAGATATTGTCTTATAATCATCTGATACATGTAGAAACTAAATATGAAGCAAAAAAATAAAAAAACAGATATATCCTAGAATTTTATTAATATAGATATATGTAGGTACACGGTACACGATGTGAATCGTTTATGCAAATTCTCATGTTTGTTGTCATGTTTTTGTTTTAAGTCTTCAGGTAAAATTTGCTGTGTTTGAAAAGTGTTATAAGGAATAATTTCCATTACTTTTTCAATATACGTTATGAAAGAACTTTGACAAAACTAAAACAAAAATATCTTGTCATAATTTATGCTTTGAAAAATGAACAGAACTTTTTTTAGAATGTATGCATGTTGTTTCTCAACAAAAGAATCAAAAAATAGTTTTTCTTTGCCTGTAATATTGCATGTTCACTTTTTAATATTTTACTTTTTATTAACAAGCATTTATAACAAGAATTGCTATTGTAAATTTTTATTTTGAATTGAAATTTTACACAGTAAGAGAAACAGTGAGAAAAGAGACAATGATAAAAAAAAATCTGGTACACAAGAAACATAAATTAATTTTAATAAAAGTCAATACATTTTTAGAATTTGCCATAACTTCAGTAACTAGAAAACCCTATTTTTCAGCAAGATAATGCCAGACCCCATACTGCAGCGCCCTCTTACTACAGGGTTCCTGCACATACCTTATATACGCTGCTAATAATCATGAAATTTTGTTACTGTATATGTATCGCATTTATAGCCTAACAATAATAAAAATATATTTACCTTTACTTGGTGTTAGATTTTCAATGACACGCAGTATATATTACGCTGATGTTTGTATCGCTGTTCGAACGTGGGACCGAACGATAGTACGCTGTCGTTTACGCATTGTCAGTAACCATGTATAATTTATTAAACACATATACAGTTTTGTAGTAATTATATGTCATTAACATCATTATGATAGATTTACGTTTTAGCTGTCACTTTCAATAAAAAGAAAATTCATAACACCCAAATATATTTAAAACCAAAGCCAGCCAGGCACTAAATATTTAACGAGACCATCCCTGTGATTACTGATTGGAGTTTAGATTTATGACATTCGCCATCGATGACATGATACCCGCTTGAATTATTAATAAAGCTAATTTCTATTAGCTGGTGTTTTGGAGCGTTCGATTTAGGTTCAAAACGTGGTCGATAGTCCTCTCTGTACGCTCCAGAACGCCGTAAATAACCCAATCTGTGGTGCCATCTGTAATTTTTAAACAGAAGGAACGAATATTTCCACTTCTGACAAAGAAAATTTATGGCTGGCTGGAATTCATTATCGTTCCTGATTGAATGTGGACGAAACAAAAAATTGAATTTTAATTTAGATAGAGTAAAATTAAGAGGGTCACAGTGTCGGGATTGAATTATTTTCTAAAGCATGTGGTAAATTTTAGAAAATTGTTTCATAAGCAACTTGGATAAAATTTCTCATAAGGGCTAAATTGTTAAAGCGCATTTTTGTGGTTTTATGTCACCAGCAAGGCAAACTTCTAGACTATGATAAATTTTATAAAAATGTGTGGGTAGTAGTCCTTTTGGAGCAATCAGAACATCTTCTTCAAAAGCTATTATGTTATTAAGTTTAAGTGTTATTGTCAGTATTGTTTCAAGTTTCACACAATTAGGTTCTTCTTAAAAATCGTCGAGGAAAAGAATATCGAATTACAAAGACGGAATTCGAATGAAAAAACACCCGGTCATTTATAAAGTAGGTAAAGAACGTTTATGCATAGCGCCCGCGAAAATCAACCGTCTGCGATATTTTGTTTCTAGTTGGCTTCAGTGTGGCTGGCACAGAGTTTCGCAAAGCGTTCGGTTCATTTAGTACGTTATTATTTACTGAAAATCCCGCCATATGCGAAATGCAACAATAAATGCTGAATAATATTTTAGTACATTAAGAAGAAGTATACGGTGTGCCACAAAAATCGGCGGCGAGGACTACTGTCTAGTAGAGCAGTTTTGCTTCACAACATCGCTCACCTGCACGTTACTGCCTTGAGACAAGATCAACTTGGCGAATTACACTGAGACATTTTTCCGAATCCACCATATAATCACGACCTTGCGCTAAATGATTCTGTGATTATTCCTCCATCTTAAGGCATTTCTTGATTATCGCGACTAGAAAAGGGACGATGAAGTGAAAATGGCAGTGACAACTGGCGCTATACAAGCTGCGATTTTTACGACAAAGGTATTCAAAAACTCGTCCCTCGGTACCGGTCGAACCATACCCACATCCGCGTTGAATAAATACGGGCAGAAGTCCCATCATCTACACTCACATCTCGTCTAGGTAAATTGCACAGCTGGGCCGATACTTAGATAACGCAAGTCACTCTGGTAGCGTAGTTAGTGACTACCTGATGGCTACCTCCCGCACTATCACTCTAGGCCAGCGCTTCTCAACCTTTTTGCCGCGCGTCTCAACATATTTCTTTAGAGTCATACTGCGACCCAATTGTTTCTTTTATAATTTTTAATATAAAAACAAAACATATCAACTTGATTTTATTGATTGCCAAGTAATAATTTTCAAGTAAGATAATAATAATAAAATTTTATTTATTCAGTAGTTAAAATATAATATAGTTACAACATAGATATTCAGAGTTCCGAATACACCTCTGGACATAATTTACAACAAGAGCTGTTCAAGACAATAATA
Source organism: Liopterus haemorrhoidalis (assembly GCA_963971575.1). Lineage (NCBI taxonomy): Eukaryota > Metazoa > Arthropoda > Insecta > Coleoptera > Dytiscidae > Liopterus > Liopterus haemorrhoidalis. The sequence goes on from OZ020615.1 coordinate 30,215,905, forward strand.
TTAGATCGATTTACAGTAATTTTAAACTTGAAGCAAAAAATTAAAAAACCTTTAGAAATTTAGCAGTACAGAGTTACTGTTTATTTAGTTTGCATAAATATATTAATTATTCATTATGTTATGTATAATTCTTTTATGATTTTTATGTTTATTTTTAAGAACTGCTTTCCCAACATTCGAACAAGTTGGTTTTCGTGTTTAGAAATTTTTGAAGTATTTATGTGATATTTTTTAAATAAAATCAGATATTGTATGAATATTAATATTTCTATGCATCACACTTATTAATTCATACATAGGATATTTACCAATTATTCGCAAACACTTAGTTTGTACTATTTGAAGACTGTTTAAATTAGTATTAGTACATATACGCCAAATTAGTTAAAATTGGTCGTATTATTATTTTATATATAAGTAATTTGCTTTGTTGACACAAAAAGGACAGATACGCAAGTTTTCTTGATATGTTCTGAGAAAGTTAAAGATTTGTCAAGCACGACTCCAAGATATTTAACTGAAGGTTTGTGAAAAAAATTGCTGTTATTAATTTTGAAGTATTTTCTTAATTGTAATCAAGTAAGATATTTCTGTACTAAATGCAACCAAAAATTATAAAAACATATTATTTATAATTTTATTTGGAGTGAGGTATGTATGTAAAATTAAAAAAAAAATAACTATTTGGACTAGGTTTGGACTATAGAAATAGTCCAAACCTTTAGGCCGAACTAAATGGAATTTTAATTTTTGTCACAAGCTCACTTTTCCTGATTGAAGACGACTTTTGTTAAACAAAATAATCAAAAACCTCATTTAACCAATAAAAATTACTAGTCGTCAAAATCTAGTTCTGTCTAAACCACAGAAACAGGCTATATCAGTAGATATTATCTGTCTCATTTTGTAATACGTAATTAGATCTGGTAACCTTGGTGACTGTTGTGGTGTAAATAGACTTTTATGGAACCTTTTGAACTTGTAAATCTACCGACCGGCGTAGAGTAGTGGTAACACATGTGCTCTGCGTTGCTAAGGTATCGGGTTCGAATCCCGTTCAGGCATGGAAATTTTCAAAAATAAGAATTGCCCTGGCTAATTGCCACAGCAGCAAAGTCCATTAATATAAAAAGTTGGTTTTCGTGTTTAGAAATTTTTGAAGTATTTATGTGATATTTTTTAAATAAAATCAGATATTGTATGAATATTAATATTTCTATGCATCACACTTATTAATTCATACATAGGATATTTACCAATTATTCGCAAACACTTAGTTTGTACTATTTGAAGACTGTTTAAATTAGTATTAGTACATATACGCCAAATTAGTTAAAATTGGTCGTATTATTATTTTATATATAAGTAATTTGCTTTGTTGACACAAAAAGGACAGATACGCAAGTTTTCTTGATATGTTCTGAGAAAGTTAAAGATTTGTCAAGCACGACTCCAAGATATTTAACTGAAGGTTTGTGAAAAAAATTGCTGTTATTAATTTTGAAGTATTTTCTTAATTGTAATCAAGTAAGATATTTCTGTACTAAATGCAACCAAAAATTATAAAAACATATTATTTATAATTTTATTTGGAGTGAGGTATGTATGTAAAATTTAAAAAAAAATAACTATTTGGACTAGGTTTGGACTATAGAAATAGTCCAAACCTTTAGGCCGAACTAAATGGAATTTTAATTTTTGTCACAAGCTCACTTTTCCTGATTGAAGACGACTTTTGTTAAACAAAATAATCAAAAACCTCATTTAACCAATAAAAATTACTAGTCGTCAAAATCTAGTTCTGTCTAAACCACAGAAACAGGCTATATCAGTAGATATTATCTGTCTCATTTTGTAATACGTAATTAGATCTGGTAACCTTGGTGACTGTTGTGGTGTAAATAGACTTTTATGGAACCTTTTGAACTTGTAAATCTACCGACCGGCGTAGAGTAGTGGTAACACATGTGCTCTGCGTTGCTAAGGTATCGGGTTCGAATCCCGTTCAGGCATGGAAATTTTCAAAAATAAGAATTGCCCTGGCTAATTGCCACAGCAGCAAAGTCCATTAATATAAAATTTAAAAAAAACTTGTAAATCTGGCTTTTAAATTATTGGTTAAGTTTCATTATATTGAAGTTATATTCACTCAAAATCTACTTATGTCAGATACCAAACTGACATGTTAAAATTCCGATTGATATGTCAAAATTGTGATTGATATGTCAAATATTTTGAAAGCTGCCATTTTAGAATTACCACCCTAAGATGATATTTTAAATATGCAACATAAAAAATGAAGTTTCCCTCTTAGTTACATATTACAAAATGAGACATATTATAGTTCGATTTCATTATTTTTTGAATTTACTATAATGAATTATTATATTCTTATTAATAGGAGTGTGTTTATTAAGCTATTTATTAATATTTTACCCGACAGCTATTTTTTATTTCTTTGACGCTTTCGCGACCCATTATAAATTTAACGCGACCCGAAGATTGAGAAACGCTGCTTTAGACCATTTTATATTTGTGAATTATTCGTTTAGGCAATTGTTTGGCACCAATGCAACATAAACGAATAATATTTATCAAAATGTTTAGAAGTAGTTCAACAATATACAACAGGTGACATATAATAACCACATTGCACATTCTATATTTCACAATTTGTAACATTAGCAACCTTCATGTACTTGACTCTTAACCATGGCCCCGTGGCAATATATATATACAACATCGCATCGAGTAGCTCTTGCCCTCTTTTCACTTACTAGGTATTGCACACCCTTTGCAAGCTAGTATTTTTTTATCTAACTTTGTATTATAGTATTATCAAATTTACAGATTTTTATATTGATTTGAAAGTGGAAAAAAATATGTTTCACTTTTTAGAGATTACCTTTTTTCGAGTTCAGGAACTATTCCGCTGTATGAACTAACTCTTTTGTATGTATGTATTATTAAGCAAAAAAACATAAGAATGTAAAAAACTATAATATCTTTTTAAATATGCTGCATTATCGCACAACCGTCATGTATTCTTTCATTTTTGCGGAAATAAATTCCGAGAAATCTCGCGTGTTTTTCTCTTCTTGTTTCTTACAAAACCCATATATTTTAGTTAACGTTCTACTACATTACACTGTGCGTTACGTCTAATATAAATATTAATTTAGCGTCCATAAACATAGTAAATTTGTGAATTTGTGTTAATAGACATAGCGTGGCAGGGTGATGTAACAATCATGTTACAACTGGGAGTAATTATTCAGTTTGATCGTCATTTTCACCTCGAGTCATCAGTAATGGTGATATTAGCTGGACACCTCTAGCCAATAATGCACGAGATTACAAATTCCTATTGCTCTAAAGTGTATTAGCAATAATATGTTCTACATGGAGTATGATGGCTGGATGCTACCGGCTACCGGACATGAATACGTAAACATGCTCAAATGATTGCTTTGATAAACTGATACAAGTTTCTGTGGTCTTGTCACATTCCTCTCTAAACTACTTGACAACTAAATGTCCTTTATGTACAAGTTAATTTTATCGTAAATATCGTTTAAGGCTATGTGATGACGCCATGGATTATCCAAGTGACAGAAATACAAATATGTCACCGCTCAAATTAATTGCGACGAAAACAGATATTTTTTGATACACATGCAGTAGTGTCACCCAGCCGGCTTGCACCGATGTTCGGATATCGGTTGTTAAAATTTTAGACGGTTTCCGGGCCGGTAATTTTAACAACCGGGCCCTTTGTTAAATATATATATTCATATTCTTATATTTGTGGATGTCTCCTAAAGGAGTTTCACTATTGCTATCTTGTCCTATTTCTATGCTTAGATTTTTTAGCTAGACGCGCTAAATAACTCTACCAACGTTCAATTTTGTCATTATAATAAACTAAAATAAACCAAATCACCTACTTACCGGATGGGGAACTGCTAGTGAATAGTTGTTCGTAAGCTTCTTAGTCTAAAGCTTACAAACTTTGGTGTAAGTATATGGTGGAAAAAATAACACACAGTTAACGTTTTATATATGTTAACGACAAATAATTAAATATACAGTTGTACCTACGTCTGTTCTACTCAAATGTCAGTTAAGGAATATTTTCGGTGATAACCTCATTTACTCACTGACTAGCTAAGAACAATGAGAAAAAAGTCTGGGATGTCATTTACCCTAGAAAATGTGACAAATCTGAACCAGGTTTGAACATTCTAGCTGAATAACAGTCATAAGGAACATATTTTAACTGAAATTTAACAGTAAAATGTGCAGTGGCTCGCTAAAATACCGTATATTGAATTGATACTGCACTTGATAATGAAATAAAACCACTTAGCACACACGTTCTGTACAAAAATTAAATTATTTTGTCCCGTAGTACATCTTTGTGAACCATTTCATTTTGGCTGCTATTTGAAATTCGATGTTAATAGAGGTAACGTTTTGTATGTATTGTTGTAGCCAAGGATACAGATAAGCAAATTGTAGCTGGTAGTTCAGTCTACAAATGTTTATTTTCATTTATTGCTAAATTTCTTTGTTTTCGTACCTCCAGAGCTATTTTTTGCTACCAACAAATATCTATCTTACCTTTTCGCATTTTTAAACGACAATAACACCAGATATATAACGATAGTAAAAACAGATGGAAAGAAATCTAAAAGCTTTACAGTAAAGAAAGGTTTGAGGCAAGAATGGGCAATGATACTGAACAATATTTACACTAAAGGAACCATCTATCGTCAGAAGCATCAGTGTCTGGACGATATAGCTATCATGACCAGAACAAGAAATGAATTAGCAAGAGTCTTTAAATATTTAGAGGAAGCCGCAAGTTAAGGCTATCAATAAATGAGGCAAAGACTAAGTATATGCTGGTGAGAGGAAGACAACAAGAGACAAGAAGATGTCTTCAAACCATAGCTGAAAGTGGAAGACTGTAAGACAAAGTGGAAGTAAACAGTTTCGTTTATTTGGGTGTGACAATAGCTAGCAATAATAATGAAGAATTAGAAATAACAACAAGCCTAGCAAAAGGAAGTAAATGTTTAGGTTCATTATTTAAGTTTCTCGTATTTAAAAAAGTGGCAAGATCAACAAAACTGCGAATGGTTAAGTCGATTATAAGGCCGACGGTGATAGAACAAACAGAGAACTGATGGACCTTTATGGTGAACCGAATATAGTTGGGGTAATTAATGCACAGAAGCTTAGGTGGTTGCGTCATATATCGCGTCTGCCGGACAACAGCGTAACGAATGTAGTGTTACACGGAGCAATAATTGCCAATAAAGAAGAGGTCGACCAAAAGTCAGGTGGTTAGATGCCGTTCACATAGATCTGCACACAAGAGAGAAAGAAATGGGAAGCTAAAGTTAAAAATCGCGAACAATAGCGAAAAATCATCAAACAAGCCATGGGCCAGCTTGGTCTGAAGTGCTGATATTATAATCGAATTTTGGTCTTTATCTTGTGAACCGAACGATACATGTTCCCGTTTGATGTGGCAAATTGTAGCTAGTAGTTCATTCTACAAATGTGTATTTACATTTATTGCGAAATTTCTTTGTTTTCGTACCTCCTGAGCTATTTTTTGCAACCAAAAAATGTCTGTCTTATCTTTTCGCATTTTAAACGACAAGTATAATATAATCTTAAGATATACCACTGTTATTTTTATTTTTGTGACGGTTAATTTAAAATAATATCTAGCATCTTCTCTCCGCACTCTTGAACTACAAGTGCACGAAAATCTTCAGTTAGGACTCACTCACAGATCTCCTTATTTTTGTAAGAGTCAGTCTAATAAAGTTTCAGTCGTTCACCACTCATATTCCGTTATTACATTTTTTTTAAAATCATACAACTGTAGAGACACCAACATGACACATCCTATAAGGTTTTTTGCAGTGCACAAAAATAATCTATGTTGAATAATCGTCTGTCATTTTCGATAATGATCTAAGATGCATCGGCAGTAGTAACCACCCTTATCGCAAGGGTGTCTCCGGTCAGTGACAGATGTCAGGTCGATAGAACCCTGATTGAGACCCTTCGTACAGGCGAGACACTGCGTCGACAACGTGAATCGCCTCAAGATAGATTTAACTCACTAAACAAGACGTGAACTACATCCTCAAAAACTGTGACATGTTGACTTGGTGTATGTACAACTTTTATAATAAAAATAATCAAAATGGAAATCAAAAACTATTCGAGGTACTTTATTTCAAATTTTCAGAAAATGTTTAAAAAACAAAAAACATATGTAATAAACTTTTCTGTGGTTGAGAAATATGTCTCAGAAAATAACTCCGTTCTTCCCGTTTTATTCACTAATGATTGTTATATTTTGATTACCTAAAGAAGTCTAGTCAAGGTCATATTCGAATGTTCCGAACTAAGATTTTAGCCACGCCAATCAAAATCGGTCTAGCAAAATTGGCGTAGCATAAATTTTTATCTTGAGGGCTTTTAATTTAGAAACATTTAACATTATTTATTTTAATTATTGATTTCCATAATGTGATTAATTATTTGTTGCTGGTTTAGTTCGTTGAATAACTTTAATTAGCTCGTTCCACTCGGTTCTACTAACTTGACACTTTCCTAACATAAGATAACGTTGTGTCATTAAACTAGAAGATAGGTAGCTCGCTCCTTTCGCATTCTACTAACCTAACCGAACCTAGCGCTGTGATAGACGTCAAATTTACGCTGATTTATGGGGAAATCTAAACAAAAATTGTTATAAAAGTGAAAAATAATGAAAACTGTAAAAAACTAACAATTTCCGTACCTTATATAATTTATTATTACCTAAGAAAAATGTCTACAAAAAAATCATGAAAATAATACAAATTGCAGGAGTGTGAATATATATGACTCCGGAGCCTAATGTTCATTATAAAAATTATTAATTCATATTTATTTACCTGCTGAACTGCATGTACAGTTAACAAAGATCCACTGTTTTTCTTGCTCTCGTAGGAAATATTCGAATAGGTTATAAACCAATTCATGGGACTGCTTTCTTAACGTTTTGCCTTTTACACTCACATTGTTTTAAATAAAAGAAAACAATTGTTTAAAATACAAATATTATCCTGAAAAGGACAGATTTAATGAGAAAAACGATGAAATAAATAGGAAAACAGAGTTTTAGACGCCATTGGTTCAGTACGAATGACACTAGAAAACATTAGTAATCTCAGACAAACTCCGAGGTGGAATAACCAACGGTACACGTTTGTATTTATAAATACGTTTGTCGTAGCTATACCTGAACAATAAACAAAATTTATTGACAAACTTCATTTGTATTTCTCTTACTATTTTGCAAATGTGAGTGAGAGAGAAACACATCAGTACGTTAATTATTGTTTCAGTCATATGACCTTGTCTGGACTTCTTTAGGTAATCAAATATTACGTAAATGGTTACAGTTTGGTTAAGTTTTACCAACAAATTAGAATCGGTATTGTCATCATTTTTTTCTTATAGACACAGAATGTAAGATGTTTGATAAAGAAATTCTTGATCTGGCACTTTACACAATACTTAGTAAATGGAGAAGGGTAATTATGAATTGATATGATGCAGCTGTCATTTCTGAGTTGACTCATGTTGACTTTGTTTCGTTAAACTATTTTATTCGAATTTTAAGGAGGTTTTTGTAATTCATTTTCTTAACCTCCGCAATATCTAAGACGGAACTGATCGAAGATCAGCGTATCTATGTGAAATTATGTTTTAAACTTGAAAAGACGACGATAAAGACAGATTTTTGTTAAGATGTTCTGAGCTGAACTGAAGTGGTTAAGTGGTTCGGGAATTTTAATGGTGGTAGAAATTCAATTAATGATGAAAGATCGAGTAGGCCTTCATTGTTCAACGAATGGTTACCACCAAGTGAAACAGTAAATAAACATTTTTATATTGGGGTTCTGAAGCGATTACGTGAGTCAATAAGAAAGATTCGGCCTGATAGCTGAAAAAATAGATCATGAATGCATCACGACAATGCAACAGCTCACATTACCTTTATTGGCGAAGAACAAAGTCATTCTCGTTCGCCATTCAACATGCGCACTTGTCTGAAAACACTGGCAACGATGAGGGTGGTATTCTCATGTGATAATTGATATATATATATATATATATATATATAGTATTTTTTTGTATATGTATGTATTTTTTTAATAATTTAGGTACTAATAAACTTTTATGACGCTAGTCCACTTATATTTTTATCAAGCACAGTAATCTGTAGTAAATAGCTTCTTTTTTGCACCAATAAACACTAAATGAATTTAAAGATTTTCATAAAAACTGTAATAAATCAATTTTTTATCTATATCTGCAAGTGACGCAGTTCTAATAAAAATACTTATCACTCCCAAATGAAAGATTACCCGGTGATTGTTATTGAATTGCACGAAATAAGACTGTGTGATTAATGTGAAAAGAATTGATAAGATCTAGCTGTATCTCTCGGCGCTGATGACAGCCCAGTAAGGGCAGCACTTTGCACAGTCTGCCAGACAGAGGGTAACAAAGAACGCTCCTTGTGTAATGGACAGACGCCATTAGAGAACTGCACAAATCATTGATCCAGAAAGTTGGCTATTTTTGAACAATTGACACTTGAAAAACTGACTTAGGTTTTTGTTAAAGACACAGAGATTTTTCAAAAGAATTTCAGACAAGTTTAGCAAAGATATTTTTAAAAAGAAAAATGTAACTGACAACAGTATCATTCCAACATGTAATACTTCTAACGTTATATTAGTTAACTTTGTTGTATTTGTAAAATGTTACTAAACAGCCTGCGTCATATATGCATTACTTATATTAATTAAAAGAAATAGAACGAATTATATTTGATACTTAAAGGAATCATCAAGATTATATTGAATTTTGTCTTCAAAAATGGTCTGATTTAGAATTAATGTACTTGTATGGCGTTGATATATACCTACTGAAATGCGATACTTCCGCAAATTAGATATTGTATAAGAAATTCATAACAAAATGTTATAATTTATTCTACTTATAAGTAATCTCTACTAATATATAAAAAATTGATGTGAAGTGTGAATTTTCACACATTTCAGGATTTCGCAAGTATATATTATATAAGTGAAGGCGGATGCTGAGTGTGTAGGAAAAATTTTGCTTTGTAGTAATCACGGCAAAATGAACGATATTTTTAAAATAATATATCGTCTGTTAATCTAAAGAGCTTTAAAAACAAATTTTATTTTAAAATATATTTTTTTAAATTTTAATTCGAATAAGTACCTAATACCATTATTCAGGTTTCTAAATATGTGCAGTATTTTTTTTTATATAGCAAGGTTCATTAAAATTTTGAAAATTGCGCCTATGGCTTCCATTGGTTATTTTAAGTCATATGCCCTTTTGATTTCGTATAAATGACACATAGAATGAAAATATATTTCCAACAATTCCAGCTGGTTATTAAATTTACACTCTTAAAAATTAAATGCAACATTTGCCAAAATAATTAGAATTTTGACAAAATAATTTAAACAAAATAAAAAACCAAAAAATAAAATTGTCTCCACTGCCCGGGAGCGAACCCTAGTATGCTGCGTAGCAAGCGAACAAGCTATCTATTAGACCAGGATACGCCTTCTAATATAGTGTTGTACATAACTATAACTTTTGTGCATCGTCAACCAAAAAAACACAAAAAATGCGTTATTTTCCGAAAACATAATCTGATCAAAAATTCCTGTTGTACTATTCTGATTCACACCAATGTACATTACTTAGATTTTTTTCAGAATTTTAATTAAAAGCATCTGGGCTACAGGTTGTGGGACAATTTTTTTTTACACGATTTTGACAAAAATTGCATCAAAATAATTTATTTTGCAAAAATAAAATTTGTATCGTTAATCCACGTACTAAGGGCTTTCATTTGATACCTTACTCGGTATTTTAAAAAAATATTTTTTTTTCGATGAGCACATTTGTTTATATTTTTAGGTGGATATGTTTTAGTATTTTTCCTATGTACGGACAATATGACGGTATAGGGGTTTTTTGGTCATACCTACAAACCCTAAAAAGCGTAAGAGTTTGGATAACATACTTACACTTAAAAGTGAAGACGCTAGGGAGGGTCAAGTGTCCCATTTTGCCCCTTATTGTGGGTGCCTATGGTCTGTAGATATAAACCAAGTCATTAAAATGAAAACAATTGCCAGAATATTTCAGAAGTCTTTTATGGAAACTATATATCAGATCGTTAAACTAAATTGGTGTTACGGGAAATAAATGTTTTATTTTCAACATTTCCATAATATTGACAAAAATTGGTCATAAATCGGTGTTATTGAAAGATTTCCATCATGTTTTATTTCATTTTATATATCACGACTAAAAAAGTATCATATTTCCCTGATTCTATAAAATATGCCATATCTCAATAGCAAGAAACATAAATAAAACATTCTGAAGTTCTTTGTTCGAAGAATGTATTTTCTGTCTAAGTACATTTTTTTAACCAAGGCACATACTCTAAACCAGTGTTTCCTAACTGATGTGTCACAATGGCAGGTTACTAGGATAGCTAAGATGTATCGCGAAATATTAGTTTAGAAGATTCTTTATTTTTTAAACAAATATTACCTGTGATAAAATATAAATGTGCTACAATTTCTGTGCAGAAATTTTAATTTAAATAATTATTATGTATCTCCATAATCTAACTTAGGAGTCCCTAAAGTGGTTAATATCGACCCCCAGAGGTCGATATGACGTAGTTAGGGATCGATTTGGGCTGGGGGGGTCAAATGTGTGTCGATGAAAAAAAGTAAATTATAAATTTATAATATTATGAGTACACAGCTACATGAAGACAATCTAAATATTATTTATATGTCATATAAGTTCAATCAGATGCCGAATTATCTTTTTTGTACATTATTTTATACAGTGTTAAAAAAAAGAATGTATAATACTGACCGAAATAAGTGAAAAAAGCTTAATCAACATGGATCCGCGAACCAACCGTTTCAAAGATATGAGCTTTTTTTAAACAAAACAGGGTGTAGTGTCATATTTACTTGTTTTATTTAAGATATTTTACAATAGATATTCTACATGTCTCCCTTCTATCTCAACACAAACTTCGCATCTTTTTATAAAGGATTTTATTTATTTATTTATTTTTTTAATATAAACAAATTATGTATATATATTTTTTCATATAAAAGTCACATAAGCTTATTTTTACTTGTCCTATCGTCATTTCGTAATAGTAAACTGAAGAGGATCGATATAACTCGAGAAATTCTTGAAAGGATCAATAGTCAAAAAAGTTTGGGGACCTCTGATCTAACTAGTTTGAAAATAAATTGATGATTCAATATTCAATCAATATTTTAACACAGTTACTATTTTCTAGGTTATTTAATTATCCTGTTGTATAGTCAGGTGCTGAATTTTTCCACAGAATACGCCAGCTTATTCTAATTTTTTCTATATTTAAGCTTTTCCCTTATACATGGTCTACAATTTTGTAATCCATGTTTTTCTGGGTCTTCGAACTTTTCTCTTTTCTACCTTTTTTTGCCTCAACCATTCTGCTGATGTCTAAATCATATAATTTGTGTGTCTGGGTTATACTTTCTCAATGGATCTTAGGATATTTTGGTTTTTAAATCGATCGAGTGTCGTTTTTCCTATTTTTTTTTTTTTTTTTTTTTTTCAAAAATAACTCTTCTGCTTGGCTGTCAATGTACTTCTGTGACTAGATATTAGTGTTTAATAATCGGAACTATAAGATGGTATAGGTGAGAAAATAGCTTTGCACACAACTAACTGTGTATCAGTGGAAACTTCGCGCGGTTATTTAAGAAGTCTGGCTTTATTAAATTAAATAGACGTCCTGCTGATATTAATCTGGCGTTTCTTTCCATATACGGCTATCCTGTTAGATAACGGATCCAACATCTAGCCATTAATATACTTTTCTTATTTTATAACTGCACACTAAAAAACATTTACTTAATCTTACAAATTTGCGGGTTGTAGATAAAGCATCTAGCCATTAACCTAATATTGTCAACCTAAGGTTGCAGACTTAAATGGTTTAGTAACGAATGCTTAACATCAAAAAATCTTTGCTTGGACACTGTCAATCGGGCTTTTGGTCTCACTCACATAAATCTTCCAACTTCAATCAATTAAAAATCTGCTCATAAAGTGTTTTTCATATCGGCCTTAGAATATAACGACACAGGAAGGAGCCTGAACGCAACTTTGAAGGGAACTAGAGAGCTCTTGGTAGTAGGGGATATTTGAACGGCCACAAACTTTTCAGCCATTTTAAAATATCATCATTAACCAACTTATCGTGTCTCCTCAAGTTTTTTCCATCCAGAACGATATTGTGTTTACAGTTTCCAGTTCCCAGAAACTCTTTTTATGTAATCTATTTATGATATCAACTAGACGACATCTCCTGGGTGTCCATTAAAGTATATTTTCCGTCAATTTGACATCTTGAAGTCTAGCAGCATGTCCAGCCCCATTCCATTTTAGACGAGCAATTCTTTTAATAACATCACACACCTTTGTCTGATTTTTAATCCACTGATTTGTAACTAGGAGGCATCTGTGTCGGCGATGACCTCCTCGTTCAACGTGAATCTTTTTCCGACAAGCCATTTTCATGTTTGGAAACAGGAAAAATTTGCTGGGAGCCAAATCTGGTGAATGCGGTGGACGAGGCAAAAATTCAAAGCGTAATACATGCATTTTCGCCATCAAAACTGCCATCATTTAGATACCCCAGTGCCTCAGTCACCTTCATCGCATTCGTCAATAATACCTTTAAAATGATAAAATTAAAATAAAATAATAGGTTCCCAACACCTAGATAGGCGTATAAGGGGCAGAAAAGGCAAGTTCTTCGTTTCTAGGCCGCCGGTCATAGATATGAAAGCCACGTGGTTAGTGTGACGTTTCGATCGGTCCTATTATCCCTGAATGAACAGGTACTCATTTATAAGTATTAAATTCTTAAGGCTGAGTCGACCCCAGAGCTGTATGCACAATATTGGAAGATAAAAATCCGAAGGAGGTGGGAGGTATCAAATCAGCGTCCCTGTGCTCCGTAGGCAACCACGGAGCCACGGCAACTCTTACCTAATATAATAGTTTAAAATAATTTAAAATAATCTAAAGTACCTTCAAAACGATGAAAGAACAAATTTTAAACATAAAATTTGAGGGGAATCGGTAAAATATCCAATTCTTTACAATTATAAGCTGTCAGCATACTCCAGAAAAGATTTGACGGATAAAACTTGGATATACAGATCCTCTTTCTACTCTCGAATGCACGAAACTGGCGTTTATATCTTGCTTAGAATAACTTGAATAGCTCCTTGTATGAAACAGCGTCACTAATGAGTTAGTTACCAGTTAGCGACAAATCACCATTCCGTTCTTTCAGTTAAACTCCGTGTGCGGACATCTTAAAGTTCGGAAACATGCGTTAGAATTGGTAGTACATATTTGTTTAAAACTTTTTTCTTCAAGCAATTTTTGAGTGAATATCTTTATTCTTCTCTGTTCTCTATTTGCTATAAATTAGAAGGAACAAAAGATTCTATGTAATATATTGCCGAAAAATAAATTACTTTTTTTACTACAAATTTTACTATCTCTAAACCTTAACATTAATATAGTTCCCTTTTAGCACTGTATGTATGATAGTAATTAAAGTGCACTTTTCCCTGGGAAATATAGCAGTGTTCCACCGTGCTGAGTGTCCAAAGTTGCCTTGCATTGTTAATGTATAATACGAACATTCGCACCCTTGATAAGAAATATAAGTTGCTCTCATGAGACGCTTTATATGACCCACTAATGTAGAGATATATGCTTTTACTTTGAGCTTTAGTTACAACAGTATTAACTTTTAATTATAAACAATGAGCGAATTTGTAAATATTTTCTGTAAGTTTAGTTATAGTTATACAGTTATTTGGATAATAATCGCTAACAGTTAGTTTCATTAATTTTGAGATTTACAATAGATGGGCTCGTGCAAACAAATCATCGTGATGCTGATCTGTAACGTAATTTTTTTATTATTCAAGTTTTTTTTCAAATGTGGTATGTATTTAAATTGCTTTGTTGTGGCATGTGATTAAAAATCCATGACTTTTCTATTCCAATTGAAATATAATTATTATTTATTTTAATATTCTTCTTATTCTACGCAATCTCCTTTCAAAGGTTGGAAATCAGCACGGCTATTCTGCTTTTTAATACAGCAGCACGGAATAAATCTATAAATGTGCACTAGAACTAATCTCGGAGATTTTTCTGTCATGAAGTTCTTTTCCGACCGACGCATATTTTCTCTAGGATCTTCTACTTCTTTCTTCGCGTTTTGCGGCCCAGATTCCAATATTCCATTCTTGATGGTTTAAAGCAGTACCGAGGTTTTTCCATTCTCTCTTCATGATGTCCTCCATAAACGTCGATAAATCACCATCCCGAAATATTCAAAAGACAAATTGTTGGACGTTGTAAACCGAGTCTTCGATGAGTCTAAAGTTCTTCCTTTTTTTGACAAACGTCTCTTTTCATTTTTCGTTACTTATTTTTTTGTTGATGGTCTAATCCTAATCTATCATCGTTTGTAGTATTTATTTAATCCAATTTGTTTCTGGAGCAAATACATGAACTTTATAAATTTCTGATAATTTCGATAATGTAGAAGAAAAATTTTCAAGCTAGTGTGTGTTTTTGTGCATGATACACAAATTTTACATAATCAAGTGGTATTCGTGTAATTTTTAGTAAATTTATAATAGTTCATAATAATCGAACAATGCGGTTCCACACTGTTTTCTTTTATTTTTATAAAATTATATTTATCGTAGATATTTTTTAATTATTCCATTTTATTAAAAAACTAAATGTTATAGGCACTGATTGAGCCGTAAAGTTGGAGCGTAGGACTACGACTTGCAGATCTCAGAGTAGAAATGGGCTAGTGGAGAATACGAGCGAAACTTTGCGGCCGCGTTTGGTTCAGAGAATTTCGTCTAGCGCAAAACGACGCATTTTACCGTTTAAACCTTTCTTCGAGAGTTTTAACTGATACCACGCAGAGTCATTTTGCTCTCACAGTTGTCAAGTCAAACAGCGATATTGTCAATATTATATAGTATAATTAAAATATTCACCGATTCACAAGAAAACAAATTTTAAATTGTTCAGTTCAAACCACTGCGATATTTTCTTCATATATTTTATAGATCTCATAGAGAGATTTAAAACGATACCATGCACAGTCAATTTGAGTCAAACGGAGCGACATACACAGAATCATTTTACCATCGAACGGGAAGCGAGGAAAGGTTTTCTAAATTGTGTTAGTAAAATATGGTGGTTTCAATGAGTACTGCAGGCGATTTCAAATACTATAACCTACATTTAAAAGAACATTCAAGGCAATGTTGGAGACCTTTGTCATTTCCCAAAACATGGTATTTTGCCAGTGACCGATATCTCTTCTACATAATGTTTCTATTTATTAATTATGTACAATCGCAAATTCACCAGTTATAAAGAAGGTACAATTCTGGAATGTATGATTTAAGTTACTGGTCGCCTAAATAGGCTGTCAAGAGTCCTGTATGACACTTGATTGAAATACTATAGGATTCATTGCTGAAAACGCATGGAAAGCCTGGTTGGTTTTCGGTCCACGCTATTCGCAACATTCTCCTCCAACTATACGCTAAGGAGTATAGTTTACACTTGTCTGTTGCTTTGAATGTCCAGGATTCTGTGGCATAGAGGGCAATTGGAAATACCAGATATTGGACTAGTTCAATTTTTGTTTTCAGCATATTGTTCTTGTCTTTCCATATTGTCGTTAATTTGGTCATAGCAGACTTGGCTAGAGTAACACGATATTTTATTTCTTCTGATCATCCACCTTGGTCATAAATGACAGATCCCAGGTATATGAAAAGCTGCACAACGTCTATACCAAACAAATGAGTGTTAGTAGTGGGCCAGCAGTTGTTGAGGTATATGAATGTATGAAAAGTTAATTAGATATTCAAATAGTTTCTTCTAGTAAATGCGTAGTGTAATGATTCTTGTTGTAGTGTTAAAGTTTTATCACATTTTTTACTTAAAAGATACACTATATTTTATTTGAAAAGTTTGTAATTAATCACCCAATACAATTTCATTAGACGAAAACTCTTTGAAACTTTTAAAACTCTGTAATTAATTATATAAAAAAACAACTATTAGAAAAAATGCGTTAAAAGTTCAAAAAATAATTTCGTAAAGAATTTTTAATTTTAGTGGAAGCAAATATCAGCAAAAAATGTTACTTCACGGAGATAATTGGAGACAAGGTATAGCTCTGTTAATTATTTTTTGTTCCCAAATAAAAAATTCAACCTTTAACTAACTTTAATCAAGCTAAAAAAAGATGGTGAGTTTTGTCACCAGGGGTAGCAAAAAACTAGATACAAGATGTGTTCATTTTTAATATTGTTTAATTTGATTTTTCAGTGGCACGGTAAGGAAAATGTTTTTGGTAGGACAAAATTTAAATCATTAGTACTATATTAGCTATATTTAAGATATTTAAGAATTAAAATTAAAGGATACTTTTAAATTATACAATTACCTCCAGTAAAAAAGAAATCAACTGGTGCATTCAACTAGCACGTATGCTGAAGAAACTTCACTGACCAAATATATAATGACAAAACTAAAATTAGTGTTCCTACCCGCTATATGGTAGCTATCTATGCTGGGTATAAATCTCAGAGGTACCTATATACGCAGTGAGACGCGTCATTTATCTTGCTAAACATATTGCTAAACTAAAATTGGCTTGATCGTGTAATTAGAAGAGATGTTTGCTGATGGACAACAAACGACATTGAGTCAATTTCAATAGCGCTTTTAACTAACAAGCGCATCCTCCTGGTATCAACAAACTTAATCCTGAACGACCTAGTATGACACGGAGAGATAAAACCTACAGAGAAGCTGGGAACCAAAGTAGCAAACGGCCGATAGTAGTGAAACATCTAAGGAAGTCGTATGTGCAATATTGAATCCAATAACGTAAAAGATGATGAATACAAATCACAATTTTTTACTTTCTATGAACAGTTTGGCATAATTTTGTTAGGTGTGTTTGTGGCTTCTTGTAATATGGTTGCATACGGAGCCCAGGGACTCGGAGTTCGGAGCCTTCCACTTCCTTCGGATTTTTATCTTCCGATATTGTGCGGTCAACTCTGGGGTAGACTCAGCTTCAAGTATTTAATACTTAAAACGAGTACCCGGTTATGCAAGGATAATAGGACCGGTCGAAACATCTCACTAATCACGTTACTCTTAGATCTATGTATGGTCGGTGGTCTAGAAACGAAAAATTTACCTTTCTGTCCCTATGCGTCTTTCTGGGAGTAGAGACGTTATTATTATTATGTTACACAGAGTAAAAGTAGTTACACAGGGAGAAAAAAGGTCCTCTTTACAATTCGGGTCCTAACCAAGGACCTTAGAGTCGCAAAGGTAAATTCGTGCTGTTTTCAACAGGGAACAGTACGAATTATTATTACACACATGAACGCTGCGCATTATATAGCTTGCATCAGTGGCGCAGCAAAGGGGGGGCTTGTCCCCCCCCCCAAAAGAAGGAGCTGAGGGTCTATTGTTTTTTGCCATTACTTGTATTGTTTGGAGGTAAAGACCTTTTTTTTGCTCATCACTTGTATGTTGGAGGTGAAGACCTTTTTTTTTGCTCATCATTTGTATTTTGGAGGTGAGAAGATTTTTTTTTGCGCATCACTTGGATTGGAGGTAACGACCTTTTTTTTAAATGAGAACATTATTTAGGTTTATTTTAAATGATTCTGTCTTCCGGGCCCCCTCCAAACAAAAATCCTGGCTACGCCACTGACTTGCATTATTATTCTGTTGTCCATTATAGGTGTGTGCAAGTCAGAAGACAATCAGACCAATTCTGTAACTCAGTTACTATGAAAATAGTAACTAAATATGTCACTATGAGCAAGGTCAGTTACTATCATGAATGAAAGGCATTATACTTTTTATAATATTTTATCTTGTAGTAACGTTATTTCACAGTAACTTTTTACAGAATTTATCTGATTGTCTATTTATCTGTATTTTATTTTATTTATTTATAACAACGTCGTATAAAGCCTGGCTTATAATAACTCCATATCATAACGCATACCTATAGAACAATGGGTTTGACCCTTCAAAACATCTGTTTGTAATAAACAGATCATAGAAAGTAGTGTAATGTTTATTCTTATGTATCCATAACATATCTATTATAATTCAGACTGTACGTTGTGGATATGTTTAATAAGTTGTTTTAACGTTCGACGTAGCGTTTACAGCTTAAATAAATTATGAGTTGCGAATAGTGTGACATCTGTGTGTCTTTAACCCAACTTCGGTGGCTTCGTAAAATGTTTATTGTCTATTATCGTTTTTATAATTCTGTTGTCCTAGATTTTTACTAACTAAACCTAATCTAATAACCTAAATTAATTATATTTACTGTTTGTCTTTGTAATTTTGAGCGAGATTTGTTGTAATCGGCGCGACATTTTGTTAAGTTATGTAAAGGCATACAATATAATCGTTCTCACCGCTATAGACTGAGATAGCCGCTGTGTTTATATGTCTGTCTCATTAAAACTTGACAAACTTATAGTGACAATCAACAGAGCACAAGCTATAGTCTACAGTCTATTAATTTTAATTAAGAGCTCAGAATACAGCTTAACTCGCGTTGATACTCTATGCTTAGTTGTTAAAAAAATTATTACATTTTTAATTTCAAATGAAGAGATACACTACCTTAGACATAAATACAAAAAATCCACAACATTATTAGCCATAAATTAGCCACGAATTAGAAAAAAAAAAAACAATGAATTTTGTCAAAAACACAAAATCTGCTATTTTCCAAAAATGCTATATATTCAAAAATTCCTCAAAAATTCAGATCAATGTGCATTACTTAGATTTTTTCAGACTTTTATTTTATCCCCTTTGGGTTTAAGTTAGCGAGACAGTCATACCTACTTTTTTTGGTGGTCATACTAAATAAATCCCGGTTTTTTGTTAAAAATGATGTTAACCAGTTGTTAAACTAGTCATGTAACGGCCTAATTTTAAAATTTATGTTAAATATATTTTTTAAGATTACTATTTATCAACTGACCTATATCTTAAATCCGTAACCAGCTTAACGCCTGCTAATAAACTCGTAATTTCAGCTAAAACCCCGACATTTTCTTTTCCACATTCTTGCAGTGATAATAGTCACAATAAATCTTAGTATAATGTACTGATAACATCTAAAGTGGAGTATTTTCGTTTTGTTTCTTGTGTAGCAGTAGTATGATATCCGGAAGTAAAGAGTCCTTCGACCATTTGCATGTACTGATACACAGTAATTTAGTCTTTGCAACCTATAAATACAACAGCATTACCATAACACTAATAGGGATGGAACAGCGATGTATAACTCAGCATTGTGCTTTACTGGATTCTATACTATTGTTACTAACTTGTCTTATTTATATTCTTAAAAAGAGAGCTAGTTACGCTGATATACTAGCGCCATATTCAACCTTGTTGGGGATGTAAACTGAAACATAAATGAGGTTTTCCTGCGTTTAACAAGTGATATAAAAATCGAATTTGCTAAGAAGCTAAAGTAAACAGATTAATATCTGCAAAGACAAACTGTGGACCACTGAGATTAACCAGAGAGATGTTATCCAACGAAAATTTCAACACATAAGATATAATTAATTCAACAAAATATTTCCCCACGCTTTAGATCTTATGTCATATCTCGAGTAAGCTTAGAATTCAGCACCAGAAATGAATATCGGCTTGTGACCAGTGAAATAGTACAGGGTTGTGTAATTGAGTTTCTAAGTATATTTCTGAAGGATGTGATTATGATCATGAAACAATAATCATGTAGTACTCCGACACGTCTACTCTCGACCATGTTTATTCACGCACTTGCTTGGCTTAAGCAAAGTTTGGTTTACAGAAATCGTCGATCTATTCTATTATCTCAACCACATCTTAAAAATGCTGTTCATCTAAAGAGGGTTGCATTGACCTGAATATATATATCAGTCCGAAAACACCGGCTGTTTACGCCGCTTGCCGAAAACATTTTTCCTGTTCTCTCTAGTATCCCTTTTACTGTTCTGTCCCATGTATTTCTTGGTCTTCCTATTCTTTGCTTTCTGTACGTTCTGGTCTCCCAGATCTGCTTCACTTGTCTTGTGTCTTGCATTCTTTGCATGGGTCCCCACCAGGCCAGTTGTCTGTTTTCTATAAATTGTTCTATTGGTTCTATATTGAGTTCTTTCCTTATATCTGTATTTCTGATTTTATCCATCTTAGTCACATCCTGTACTTTTCTTAAATACTTCATCTCCAAAGCTTGTATTTTACTCATTTTTCTTCTTGAAAACGTCCAGGTCTCACAGCCAAAAGTCAGTACCGGTCTGTATATAGCTTTGAATATGTTTATTTTTGTGGTTTTTGTTATTTCTTTCCTATTGATGAGTGTATTCTTTATGTCAAAGTAAAGTTTTGTTGTCTTCTCTATTCTTGTATTTATCTCCATTTCTTGTTTTCCATCCTCTATTATCTCTATTCCTAAGTATTTGAAATTCTAAACCTGTTCAATATTAATGTCGTCTATTTTTATATTTATGATTTCATCTGTTCCTATTACCATAACTTTTGTTTTATTTTTATTCATTGTCATACCGTATTCTTTTAATATTCTATTCCATACATTTGAATTTTGCTTTAATTCGTTTCGTCCTTTTGCTATTATTACAACGTCGTCAGCAAACACTTCTTCCGATATTTCAGTTATTCGTATATTCCTATATCCAACATTGAACTTTGTTGTTTCATTTTGCGGAAAACATATCATCCCAAATTAATAGTGATCTGCTGAGTAATAACAGGCATATTTATTACTGTAGTGTACTAAAATAGATTCCATTTCTTTCACGACTGATGATTCATTTGACGACTATAGTGCTCGGCAGTGACAGTTTCACCTGGATTTTAGAACTCGTATAATTCCACAACCTTCTTGTGCCACAAGTTGCACAGAAGGACCTTTTTGGCATAAGTGTTTAGTAGTTCTGTTATTGTTGATGGTTGGCCAGAATCCAGCCCAGAATGTATACTTTTAGCATTGTTGTACATAATCGAATTTTGTTAGTGGTAACAATTTCTACAAAAACCTTCTTACCATGGAAAGCAACGAGATGACTGTGTTAGTAAAGTAGCAATGTTGTGTTCGGAGAGTTCATGGGGTACCCACTTTCCGATCTCATTCAGTCGTATAGAAATTATTGCTCGATCATTTCCTAATGGTTCCACTTGCATTTGTGTTGGATTTTTATTCAATAATGGTTGCAAATCTTCGCCCTTTGATCTTTACAATGATCCAGAACGTGCCCGACCACTACCTATTTGAAAACGTCGAAAACAATATTTGCAAGTATCGTAGGATAACATTTTCACCAAGAACTGAGAAAATTTTAATGCTTTAGCGACGTTTTTGTCTTGTTGGAACTCGTGCAAATGTAATATCGAATATACAACTTTTCGTTGTCCATCGGGTAGGAAGAGGAGAATTACAACGTTTGCCCCCACCAAATAAAACGATTGCGCCGATTACTTTGAACAATCATTGTTGTAATTTGCGACCACATTAATTTTTGCCCATTTTCGATTTGTTTCAGATTGCATGATGCTTTAATTCGTGTGGAGCCGTAATTTTCAATTTTAACCTGATTTAGGTATATTTTATATTATTTCAATATTGTTACCATTCCTCTATCAGTTGCTTTGTTTGACAGCACCATCTAAGTTGGTTTGTCTTATGTCTAACCACAGTTATAGCCTGATTAACGTTTATGTAAATATTGCATTCACGT
Organism: Liopterus haemorrhoidalis; assembly: GCA_963971575.1. Taxonomy (NCBI): domain Eukaryota; kingdom Metazoa; phylum Arthropoda; class Insecta; order Coleoptera; family Dytiscidae; genus Liopterus; species Liopterus haemorrhoidalis. The sequence continues at coordinate 30,238,011 of OZ020615.1, forward strand.
TATAAAATAAGAAAATGGCAAATAACACATGTAATGTGTATATTGAGATTTCTTCGAATAGCTATTTATAACACAATCAGCTTGTTCGATTTGACAGAGTCTGAATCATGTAATCCAACATGTAATTGTTCTATTTTGAATTAATTTTAGCATTTAGATTGGGTGGAGTTAGTATACAGATATATTAAACAAAATTTAAATTGTGATAAAATATTTATTTACAAGCTAGTAAAGCAACGTGACAACGTGATACTCTGACGAATTAATATGAATAAAAAAAAATAACGAAAAATAACGAAAACAAACACAAACAATCTGATATGGTAACAAACAAGCAAGGATGAATACTAAAGAACCAAAACTGGACGTTCGCCTATGTTCCATCAGTACTATAAGTACCACTATCCACTTTATCACACGCACCCGACTCCAAGTCTACGTCCAAAACTTCTTCATTTTCTGTTATTACCGTACTGGATGTTGGGTATCATTAGCGCCATCTTGACTTTGGATATAGCCGCGCGGAAAAGATAAATTGTGGATTATACGGAGAAAGAACCATTTCCCTGGTATGGACTAGTTTCAGATATTTTTCAACCAAGATGATTTTCTTCTTCCAGGTCTTCTTTTTGCATATACACTGCGATCATTAATTGTTGAACGTTATGTAATACTTGACAGAAACATTTAGTTATCAAACTTATTTCCAAAGACATGTACACATAGACTCTACACGCCAATGAGTTGATAAGAAATATTTACCAGATTTTCTTTGTTCGTCGGATGAGTTGGGGCCAACGAAGTAATCTGATGGGTTCTTTGTTAAATTGGGATTTTCAACTGTGAATTAGAATACAGTTTTGTTTTTCTAAAACCCATTGTTTACCATTATGTAACGCTCAAGATTTAATGATCGCACTGTATCTTTCCTTGCATGATTAATTGTAAGTGTCTGTATTTAGGATTTCGTATTATGTAACCTAAGTAGCACACCTATCGAACATATTTGTTCATTAGATATGTATGGTACTTAACGCGGCATAAATTGGGCGTTATGGTGCTAATTTTCTTTTTGTTGTTACGATTTTGCATGCCTCTCATCCGGTATCGGGACACTGGCATAAATTTCACAGCCGATATCGGAATATACGAAAATTAAAATAATGTTTAAAAAAATAATAATAATAAAATAAAAATCAAATATATATTTACTTTTTTAATCAAAACATGCATATACATATACAAAACAGTTTATTTACTTAGTTTAAAAATAATACTTTTCTAATGACTTGATTTCTTTCAAAATATCTTTTTAAGGTTTTGTACGTATGACCACCAAAAAACCGTTATAACGTCAACTCTGTCTGTATATGTACGGTAGAAATTGTAGCAAAACAGCTGAACATAGAAAATTGATAGCATGCTTATGCAACACTTTGACCCACATATAGGAAAGATACTGAGAGTTCAAAAAACCTATGAGTTATAGTCTACATCGCGTTTAGACCACGATATGTCGAGACGGATGGCAACCCTACTCATTGTGAACCTGTACAACTGTATGCAACCATACATCTTCTTGGAAAAAAAGAGTAACCATCTAAACTAAGCTTTACGCACAATTACGAAAATATGTGTAACAATCATTAAGAAAAGGCAGGATATATTAATATGTATTATTTTCCTATTGCATGATAACGTGATTAAGGAGTTTCCTTTTTATTGTTCTCACGAAAACTCTAATCTGACAACGTGTATGCTCTTTTTGGACATTTGTTCCAATAACTATTTGTGGAAATATGTACGATATCTTTAACCATTCCTTACAGTATATTCACGTCTCTATTTGCAAATATATGAAATATGTTTTGATGCGATTATTGTAGCCATACACAACAGATTTCAATTTGCATATATCAAAATTCACAATATGTCTGAGTGGCAACCTGTTGAGGTATCGTACAAGCAACAAACAGCAACTTCGAGTACGGGATATATGAAATATTTGAGTGGTATTCCCGTTCAAAAGATGTCCCACATCACCCGCGATACATCACATATAGATTTATTTTATCCTACATCAATGAAAAACGCAAATACAATATGTTTTTCACTTTGTTTTTATCCAGGAACAAATGTCGAAGTTTACAAGACGTTCATGTCAACTATTGTTTAGGAAGCGGAATTTCGAATTCATATTCGAATTCATTTTAGACTGGAGAAGCCATATAGAAAATCTATTGCTTACATATTTTTAGTAATATCTTTTATATCGTATTTTCGTGAGACTATAGATACTAATATATTGAATATTTAATATTTTACTCCTTTCCCTCTTTCCTTTTCCCTCCGGATATTTATCTTCCGATATTGTGCAGTCAGCTCAGTCTGTGATTGACTCAGGGGTTGACTCAGCCTCAAATGTTTACTTAAAATATAGATACTTAAAATGAGTACTTGTTTACACAACGACAATAAGACCGGTAAAGTTTTACAAAATTGTTTATTTGTCATAGTGACTGCAGTTTCGGCATACCGCTTATAAGTGCGAAAATAAATTCTCTACTTTGGTGATCTTAAAAACTAATTATAGGAACATAAGGAATGTTGAGCTAGATTTGAGATTTAAATTAATCACTTTTCCTCGTGATAGACAGTTATTATGTGATGAAAAACAACAACATCCTTCAAATTAACTATAAAATTATCTCTTTTTTGTTTTCTTCGTTTTATTTAACAAGTAAAATTTTAATGTTATATTGTAATTTTCAATTTTCTAGTTCATTAAACCATAGACTTTTATTACGTGCATTTATTTATTATTTGATCAGAACTTCTGATCAGAAAATTCGTGAGCAACATATTTAAAGGTAAACGAAATAAAAATTAAAAACATATAGAAATATAATATTTTGAATTTTTTTTTTTAAGATGTCCATTATTTTTATGTTTTTGTAGGTTTGAGCATAAAACCCTTATAACGTCACTCATATGTCTGTCTGTCTGTTCGGTAGAAATTGTAGCCAAACGGCTGGACTTTGGCATACTTCTACAACGCATATACACCCACATATAGGAAAACTATTGAGTTAAAAAGAAAACACATCGTGGGAAATATGTAAAAACAACACATATATATTGAACGAAAAAATAAATATATGTATAATATTTTTTATTTTGTGTGGGGTATCAAATAAAACCTCTTAACATGTGGATAAACAAACAAATTTTTAGTTTTTAAAGATCTTTTTTTTTATATAGAATTTTCGTTAAAAATGCGTCTTAACTTTTGGCCTCCACCCTATTTCTCAAAAGAGTTTATCCAAAAATCTTAACATCATATATGGATGAAGACCAGAATAGTGCATTTTTGATCAAATTAGTTTTTCGAAAAACATCGAATTTTTTGTGTCGTTGATTTGTCGATATGTCGATGTATTTTTTAAGTGATTTATATGCAAGTGATTAAAACAATCTTCTTAAGACGTAGATTTGGGAAATAAAAGTAGTTTTTTATTTTTTTAACATTATTTTAACACGATTTTTGCCAAAAAGGTGCTAAAAAACTTTTGTCATACACTTTAGGGTAAAGTTGGTATAGATGCCCCAGTGGGATAAACTTCCCATTTCGCATATATCCATAATGGTGTGTGTTTGTATCATTTCAGTACTGACAGTTTGTACGAGAAACACAGTCTTCTGAAATAAATGTGTTAAATTATCATAGTTCATGAAAAATTAAATTGTAAAGGTAGGTGCTCATATGAGTTGTTGTATTTCAATAATCACGATATTTTGTCTTAAGATTTTATGACGTAACTATAACTTTAGCAAAATTAGTTTCATTACTAGGTATCAGAAGACACTTAACCTCACATTATAGAGTAGAAAATAATGCTCAATATTGTATACATTCGAAATAAACAGATGTGGCATCTATCCCATAGAAAAAGGATATAAGGCCGCAATAAATGTGGGATATATGACTCGGGCATTGTATATATAATAAAAAATATATGAATATATATATAATCTTATACTAACATTTTCCCAAGGACAAAAGTTGAACAACTGGTGCCATTGATGTCAAAAACTTAAATATGAAGTTTCATAAAAATCCGTTTGGCCAAAATTGCTCTACACATCTCCATGGACCGACAGACACACAGACCAACAGACATCATGCTTAAAATAGTCAAAATCGGTACCATTCCGTATATACGTTGGCAGTCGGTAAAAAAAAATAATAAATTGTAATTTTGCTAAATTGTAATTTCTAATTGTTATTTTAAAAAAAATATTAAAATTGTTGGTTAAAATCAAATGTATTATTTTATTTGCACCATATGGGGCAAAAATCCCATCGATATGGGATATACGGCCAATTACAGTACTTTTTTAAATCATTAATTTTATATATTTAGAATAATTATAAGTGTTTTAATCTTATGTTATTGTGTAGTAAGATTATCTAAGAATAATAGCAAAGTAACAGATAAAGTTTAATAATTAAGATTAATGCAACACGATTGTTTTTCTATAACTGGGGCATCTATCCCACCTTTACCCTATACCCTATAGAAGTTAATCTAAAAATAAATTACCCTATAGAAATTAATCTAAAAATATGAGTATGTAATGCACATTAATGTGAACCGGAATAGTACAGGAATTTTTCTTACCGAATTTTTTGCAACAAAGTGTTAGCAATATTTAATTGACTAACTGTAGAACTAGGCAGCTGTCTTGATGACATGGTAATTAAGTACTCTTGTAAGTCTCTAGATGGAAGTACGTGCTTATTTTTCAAAAGTTATCGAATTTTAATTTTTATATTTTCCCACAATTTGTTGTCACTTGCTCAAAATTTACACTTCACAAAATAATTTATTATTCTTATTATTATTATTACTTGTAAGCGACATTATGTTATATGTACCAGGATGGGCCGCCAAACACTTTACAAAAATCACTGGTCGGCTGTCGGAAAAGTTTGGAAAACACGCTGAAATAACATACGTAATATCTATATTTGCTAAGATATATATTAAAAATTTGTAGAATGTTTATTTCCGTAGAAAATAATTCATTTTAATGACATAACTTTTCATTATAATCCATAAATACACAAACAACGTAAGATTAATGTCATGTTTAGATTGAATTGCAAAAGCTACCCTACAGTCGGCATGAAACATAAAATTATGATTCCAACTGGCGAAATATCGGGGATGAATACCAAAACACTTGCTGTGTCACCGTGTTTTCCCCCTATATTACAATTCATACTTTGTCTTCGAGTTTTTCTGGCGAAGGAGGAAACACAATTTGTGCCCTCCTTACATTTGTCCTTTGTTGTGACTCACGACTTTCGGTAACACCCCAATGATGATTTCACTCTTCATTTCTCTATATTGGTAGCATTGTTATAGGGGCGGGACTAAGGTTAGTTATTAGCCTGATAAAAATATATTATCAGCTAATATTTTCCGCAGGGGTTTATAAAACACTTTGGAAAATATTTTACTGTTTTATTTTATAATGGAAAAAACAGTCTGTTATTATAAATTTCAGAATTGTACAAGGAAGCTGTTTTGTTATTGACATACATCTATCGGCTGTGGTTGTCTCGGTCTGCGCGTGTCTAAAATTACTCAAATTAATCAATTTTGCTCTTATTATGGACCTGGCCTAAAGTACCATCACACACTTTAATGATAATCCTACTCGTAATATGTTCCCATTTTCCTAAATCGTATTCGCGTACCTAAATCGGTGGTGCTATTTAGGAAACCAGGCACATTTTATAAAAATAATAATCTGCTTACAAATATACTTATTGAATACAATATAATGAATGAAAAATTATCTGTAATATATTATACTTTTATACAAATATAAGAATACAGCACGGAACTGCAGTTGTTATCAGATTGTTATTAGCTATTATAAATTTGCTAAAGATTACATGAGTTTTACCTGATTATTTAAAATTTGTATTGCTTGCACAAAACAATACTTGAAATCAGTGGCTGTTCGTGATTTAAATCGCAGGGGTGCTGCAATTTTCGAAATTTACAAACACATCATAAATGCGTGTTTGATAAAATTTTGAAGCTATCGTCAAAATTTAAAAAAATAAATAAACATGAAAAAATATTGTTTATTATCCATAAATTTACATTTTGGTATATTCCAAAATTACTTAAAAATAAAATCCATTCTTCTCGTCTTATTTCTAGCGAAAAGGTCTTAACAAAGGCATCTTTGATGTCTATGCCACTGTTGAGTAATATTTTCTCAGTTGAATCATTGCAGGTGCATTTAAGCTATCCTGATTCATTACTACACTACAAACTTAGCAAAGGAACTGCTTGATGCACAGTGCCGCATTACGTATGTCACTGCGAGTGTAAATGCTTGCCCGCGCATCTATATACGTCATATTGCTTTATGATATGACACTGTGAATTCGCTCTTCTTAGTGCTGAAACTAGCAGGGGCGGTTCGCGGGCTGCTTGCAAGATGTATTTTTATTTATTTTTTAATACAAAATAAAAAGTATTGACCAGTGTTGATGATAAAATTAATTATTACAAGGAAATATGAATAAATTAATAAATATATTTATTTTAATATTATATATATTAGGGGTGCTGCAGTTCCGCAGTACCTATAGCGAGCCGCCCCTGCTTGAAATGTATTTGTTGTAATATATTTTCAGAAGTACAAAGTCGACTTGGATTACTAATATATAAATGAGTTTGTTTGTATGTATGTATTTATGTTTGTATGTTACCTCAAAATTAAAGAACGGCTGCATAAATTACAAAAAAAAAGCACACACCGGCGTGTCCATTGCATCGTGTTCATGGTGAAAAGAGACATCTCTTTTCATAAAACCAAGCAAAAACGTTAAAACGATATGGAAATAATGAAAAATAATTTTTATGCCTTAAAACTTCATAATTTTTATAAAATTACTAAAATACAAATTGTAGACAGTGCGTTGAAAGGCGAGGGAAAGTAGAGAGGCAGAGGGAGATATGGTTTAGCTGCAACGGGGACGCCAGCTAGTTATAAATAAATTCAGAAGGTCTGATTTAAATAAGACGTACGCATTAGGTAACTGTTCCCGAATAGATACAATCTTTTGACCAGAAGGGGTAGTTTACTTAGAACTGGGCGTAATAAGATGTGTTTGCTTGATAAGTAAAAGTTTATACTCTGTTTTGGGCCTGTTTGTCATATTTTCAATATCCTGTAATCTGTTTAAATCTCACTGACCATTTCCTCCTAAATTCAACTCTGTCCTACTGCAGTAATATGTTGCATCTAGCTGACCACATCTAGTCTCCCTTTGATATAACCATTCCGTTCCCAAGCGACGCATCAGTGACTGGCGCCCATTATCGCGGTATTTCTGCGGTCTTCCGCCGTGCTCTAGCCGACACTTGCCGACTACCAGTTACCTTATCTCCCCTCGACTTTTTAAAAGCAGCCCCGGTTCGGTTCAACGATAGGGTAAGATGTACTATCAAGGAATTTGCATTAGTATTTCATCTGGTAATCCTACTATGACGGAAGTAAACGAGGAAGTATTAAGAATGGGGAGGGAGTAGATAAAGTTTGAATTTTTTGAAATGGGTTTATGAATATTTTTGGTTTATTAAATTTGGATGGATCAATAGAAACATGGAGGGAGATCATAATAATGCTCGGTTTAATTAAATTCATATAACTCTGAACCTTTTACTATTATTACTTTTTGAACCAGATTAAGTTAATCAGTATAAATTATAATTATTATTATTTTTATTTTTAATTATAATTTTGTATATCTAAATATTTTACAATCTGTTGTCGCTGAAGTTTTTAATTCCTGCCTCATGTTTCAGAATTTTTGATCAATAAATATGTATATATATATTTTTTTTTAAATATTTACGATTACATAACTACTACAGGTTATTAGTATCCCGGTGCGTTAAAAATACATAGTTTTACATAAATACATAATTTTACATTTGTTGATATTGTATGAAGTTTGACAAATTTAATAGATCTTAAAATTTATATTTCATTTTTGAGCGAGATGTCCTCTAGATATTTAAGTATTTGGACAGTTGTTTCCAACTTGTTGGATAGTGCTTCTCTCAGTGTGCCTGGTATATTATACCGTCTTCTTTCTCTGCTGTACTGTGGGCATTCGAGGCAAGTACATGTTCCACAGCGAGATGTATGTTACAGGTGCATTTAATAGGGTTAGTCTTCTGTAAAATGAATTTATGCGTCAATGCTGTGTGACCTATTCTCAGCCTAGTTAAGATTATTTGGTCTCTTCTTTTGTTAACAGTTTGCCATTTTCTTGTATCTTGTTTTATTTTTCTTTATTTGTTGTTTTGGGTTTGGCGCCAGTCTTCGTCCCATAGTGTAATACTATTTTAGCTAGCATGTTCTTGATGTCACATTCTGGGATCTGTATGTTTATTTGCGTGGTGTTAATTGCAAGTTTGGCTGCTCTGTCTACTTCTTCATTGCCCTCGATTCCTCAATGAGATGGGATCCACAGTATTGTTATTTCTTTATCGGTACTAATAATGCTGTGCATCATATACTGAATTTTTTAGATTAGACTGTTTTTAGTATACAGTTGTTTCAAACTATCAATTGAGCTTAACAAAATCAGTGATTATAAGAAATTTCTTGTTTTCTTCGTTATTTTGAATTTGTTTGGTAGCCTGAAAAATGCTGTTTACCTCTGCAGTAAACACACTTGTTGTCGGAGGTAAGTGATATTGCTGGATTTTATCCTCAATCAGTACTGCTGCACCAGTTTTATTATTTATCTTCGATCGATCGATGTAAATAGCTAGATGCTGTTGAAATTTATCCATAATTTTCAGGAATTATTGCTTTTTACATTTTAGCAGAACAGAATTTGAATTAATTCTTATGTTTTACCAGACTTTAACATTCAAAATGTTGTTATTTAGATTTCTTGTTTCTTCCGGTATCATGTTCATAAACTTGACTGCATAGTAATTTGTACTGTTTTTAGATACATTCAGACCTACAAATTTAGGATAAATACGTTTTATTTCCCGTGTCATATGAATGTATCTCTTCAACAGTTGTGAGGTCTGACATGTTCTTATGAGCAAATAATAAGGAATAGTAAATGTAGAGGGCTGGCAAGATCATAATATTCCATAAAAGTATCTTTACAATCTGCTCTATAAGAAATCCCCGCTATTACGCGTTCAGCTCGTCCCTGTAAACCAAAGATTCTCCGAGCAGCAGGAGAGTGGTCCCAAGCGAGTAGACCATACGTCATATGGGACTGGAAAAGGGAGAAGTAGGTGGTAATTAAAATGTTTTTAGTTACTGTAGAATAGAGATTTCGAAGTAAGTAAATTGTCTGAGATAATCTTGAACTCAAACCAGTAACATGCTCATCCCATCTAAGATTTGGATCAATTTGCATACCTAGAAATTTAACTTGTTTTCGATTTTCATAATCATGGTATTTAGTGGTTATTAGTAAGTTTTTAGTTTTATTTATATTAAGGGACAGTTTATTTGAGTGGAACCAGTCTTGTGCTTCCGTCAAACTTGCCAAACCAGTATCTATTACTGTATTTAATTTTGACGACGATGTCAAACGGGTTGTATCGTCCGCATAAAGAATAGATTTAGCACAGATTGATGTTGGGAAGTCATTAATGTAAATCAAAAAGAGCAGTGGTCCTAATATGGAACCTTGTGGGACTCCGTGGTTTATATTTGCAATATTTGATTTATTATTATCAACTTTAACAAACTGTTTCCTATTTGAAAGATACGCATGTATCAATATGCTGCTATTTGCATCTAATCCATACTTGACAAGCTTAGCAATAAGTTTATCATACGAAACCCATTCAAAAGCCTTGCTTAGGTCTAAGAAAGTTGCTAGGTAGTAACAGCCAGTTTCAAGACTATTGGTTACGTTCTGCAGGAAGTCTAAAATAGCGTCAGATGTTGATTTGTTGCTTCTAAAACCATATTGACTATTGCTTTAAAACTTTTTCAGTGAAAATGATCCTGATTTAGGAAGAAGTGTTATTGTTAAGTGATCAGTGTTAAATGCAATAAATCCGTCTTTGCAATTATTAAATGAAAAAAAAAAATGTGTAAACAATCAACTTTTGATTCGTATTTTAAAATATGATTTTATCTTTGTTTGGTTTTTAATATTAACTTTTTGTTTAATAAAACTTTTCTTTATGTACGAACATATCCTTATTCTAGCCATAATATTTTACTTCTGAGAACGAAGGTTCGCTTAACAAAATTATTTCGTAGAACGCATCCTTGTCGTTAATCGAGGTATGACTATATAGAGATACCAGTGGTCACGATTTAAAATTAGATTTTCTGAAAACAGTAAAGCTATCATCAGGAGTAATGAAAATACACATTTTGCAGAATTCTATTAAATTTTATATAGTTTACGAGACTGTACATGCTGATTGATCGACAGAGAACCTATAAACAAATATATACATCAATTTCACACAGTTATATGTAAAATTCAATGATGCCTGTGATCTAATCATACCCAACATACGTCCGTAGTTTGTATCTTCGTTTATTATATTAAATGAAGTGCTTCTATTGCAGCTGTTACTAGAGCGAGTGAAACAAGACAATACTTCTTTCTCACTATCCGAACCAATAGTCGCGCTTGATTTTTATGACCTTCTAGATTGAACCATACCCTTTTTCTGGCCTGCGTCGGTCAAGTTAATCCTCCTAGACTGCAGGATATCTCACCATGTGCTTAGCATATATTTATCAGAATCTTTCCTTATATCTAATATCTCTTAATGTGTACATCCATTACTCTAACGAACCATAAGCTTCTAACAAAATTATTTTGTCCCTATTTGAAGTGAGGTCGTATTTAATAATTTAGGCATAATTTCCCTTTTCTCTATAAATATCAATAATAAATATCTTTATTATCTTGTCTATGTGACTAAAATGAAAGTTATATGAGACCTAGAGGTAATAACACTGATGTGTTTTAGCTGTAGTGGGTCGTAATGAAAACAGAAGACAAAGCACAAATGTAAGATAATATGTAGTATGGTAATAAACGAAAACTTACCGACAAAGTATGTTACCCAAGTAAACCAACTAGAATTAAGGGCATTAAAGACGATATTATACAACAACGAAATTCAACATAAGTACTAGAATGAAGTATAGAACGTTGCTCGCCAGATTTACACAAGATTTTACAGAGTAAATAGCTCTTAATAGGGTCAGCAACATACAATTAACTATAACACAATTAACTAAGTTTCCAAATTTGAGATATTATTGAACGATTTCTATCGGTCTACCAGTGTAGTTGGAATGGTTACAAATGGGAACCATTTTTTTATGCGATGTCTGGTTAATTGATTATTGCAGTTTTATTTAAGAGTTGCCGTGGCTCCTTGGTAAGACGGTTGCCTACGGAGCACAGGGACGCTGGTTCGATACCTCCTTCGGATTTTTATCTTCCGAAATTGTGCAGTCCTGGGGTCGACTCAGCCTCAAGTATTTAATACTTATAAATGAGTACCTGTTCATTCAGGGATAATAGGACCGGTCAAAACGCCACACTGACCTCGTGGCTTCTATATCTGTGACCGGCGGTCTAGAAACGGAGAAATTCTCTGCCCCATATACGCCTACCTAGGCGTTGGAAACCTATTATTTTTATTTATTTTTTTAAAATAATATTTTGAAATTATAACTAGTATTAGATATTTATATGTAGTTTTAAGTACAGTAGACTTCTGCTATATGTTGTCTCAAATATTATCACATATAATGACAGATTTGCCCCAACATTTTGAATTGTGTGTTCAAAAATAAAGCGCTGACAGATATTATTCATATCTGACAAGTCTGTGGTAATTTTACATTGTCTATTTAAACGGGCTGACAAAACAGTCGAAAATGAGCAATCTGTTACTGCTAAAATCAGAAATTATGAAACTCAATTTGTGGTAATAATGTTTCACTCTCTTCAATATTGCTGTATTATCGGGAACTATTGAGAATTGACACGCACGAATACGCAGTCTGGTGGTCAAACATTGTAGTTGGCGCTCTAGTACTGTTTGAAGTTATTACACATGTTCTAGTGTTGAATTTTTGTTAGAATGTCGATAGAAGTTGTGAAAAACTATAAAAGTAGAACAAATTGTAATGTTTTTGGCTGTCATTCAAGACAGGACAAAGATAAGCATCTTAGTTTTTTTCTTTTCTTAAGAAAAATGGAGGGAATGTTAATATTAAGTCCAGATTGGGCAAAGATTTGGTTATGGACAGGAGAAAGGCATGGGAATATATTTTGAGTTAAAAAGTAACTGATACTATGCGACTTTGTTCATTACATTTGTCGCAGAAAAACAAAACTGCACTAATATGCTTGCACCTGCAAGTTGCATATTTAACTTTTAGCTCCTCCTGTTCAACTGAAACAAATTTTACTTCAAGAGGCAATGAACATAATGCACTTGTTTGCAAACAGAATCCATATATTGTAAATTCAGATGACCGACACTCAGATGTATCACATAAAATTACGTGCCCGGCATTTAACGCCTGCTCAACTACAAATTACACTTCAATAAATCTACTGAATTTAAACTTTAAATACTGTAATTTGATGCCCACCTTCTGTTATACACCTCGATACATGCATTAAAAAACACAAATTAAAAAATTTCGCAAATATATACTCACATTTTCATAAAATAAAAATGTACTGTGCTTAAATTAACCTGTTCGCTATTAGCATATTGACAGCTGAGTACTAGAGACAACGGCCATATTGCCTTGGAGCACAGCGCCGTCCCCGGTAATGACACACTTCTTAATAATTGTAACGTTTGTGTTGATATTTTTCCCGCCACTGTTTGAATTTATGATAAGTTGAAGGTTGTCAAATGCAGGTGTAGTTGACACAGAGAGGGTTGTATCTTGTAGCACTCTAGGTACAACGGTACAGCTACATATTTGTTGTACAAGGTGTTAATTGAACTCCTGGAGCAGGTGCGAACGAAACATCTAAGCCGTTATTCTCAGATTTCACATTTAGAACAAGATTAACATTTTGGAAGATAAAGCTTTACAATTACGAAAGATTAATTTGTTCTCGGGTACAATTTGTTTTAAATTGTTTCATATATTAAATATTTAAGAAAATTTTAAGATTACAAAAAGAAAAATGAGTTTAAGGAAAAGTACACTCCTGGTTTATTATTTTATTTGCTAGAATTTTCTTAACGGTGGAAGAATATTTTGAAAAATAAACAGAAGATATTACTGAATGGAACATTATAATTTTATTATTTACTTTGCAACAATATGTTAAGCCCAGTTGTTTTCATTTCTAGTTCTTTACGTAAGACATGGAAGAAATTTAAAAAATATATAAAATTCAGTAAAATATATTTCGCAATATTTACTGTCGGTTTTATGTATCGTAATAATTTGCCTATGTGAGTTTATATGTACATATGTCGCAGACAAATACGACATCGCCTTTTATATTTCGGGATTTGAGATCAAAAACAATTATTTATCAAGAAAAATGGCTTTATTGTTTTTCAAAATATTCTCCAAGAAGATAAATACACTTATCCATGCTTTTTAATCAATTTTCAAAGCAATTTCCACTCCGATTGAGGCATTTTCCACTGCAATTGTCAAATTATGTGGGATCCAACGCGAACAAATCTTTTTGGCGGCCAAATGTTCATGCAATAGTGAATGTATGTTGGTCCCACTAATGCCCAAGAATACCTCAATCTCACGATAGTCACATGACGATTTTGCAGTATCAGTTCACGCACAGCATCAATGTTTTCCGGAACAACAACCGATTTTCGAAGACCTTCACGAAATTCGTCCTTAAGCGAACTACGGCCACGATTGAAGTCGGCAAACCATCGATAAACAGTAGTCCTTGATAGTGCTTCATCGCCAAAAGTCGAATTAAGTTCATCGATGCACTGTTGTTGGGTTAATCCACGTCGCAAGTTGTAAAAAGTTATCGCTCGAAAATGTTCACGATTTAATTCCATTTTTAGCCGAGGTGATTTTTTTCAAGTTACTGTAAACAACACAAATAGCGCTCGTACGTCAAAACCTTCTGCGTACGTATACCGTCTATCCTGGACAAAAAAAAAATAGTGACACATTTGTATTCAATTGCTATTTTACTAGGCAAATAGTATCTGACGGGACGTTATTGGGTAAAAAAAAAATATTAAAGCGTTGGATTTATTATGTAAACATTACACATAACCTCAAAAAACAACTATTAATCTGTATTTTGTATTTGCTCAAAAACGTTTCGTTATGAAGAGGGCGCCTAACATGGTTAACATTAGATTAGGTTTTTAGGTTAATACATAAATACTTTAACAGAATTCATTTTTTTAATACTACCATGTTTATTGAGCAAACAAAATATAAATAAACCAGTGGCGAAGGGAGACCTCCGCTAGACTTGCACACCCATAAAAAAAAATAATTAAAAAAAATCATATTTTTTTTTAATTTAAAAAAATATTTAGGTAAATATTCAAAAATACATCAAATTATGTCCTATACAATTTTTTGTCCAAGGCTTGGTTTACTAGTTACGAATTTTTTTAAATTTTAAAGTTTAATAACTTCTGTTTCCGGTTTTGGATTTTAATAAAACACAATAGGGTTCTTCCCAATTATTAGGAGAATTTTTTAGTACCAGAACTAACTCTTTAAGTTAAACCGTTTTTGAGTTATTGTGCACACACACACACACACACACACACTACATCTATCATTGCTAATTAGCTATATCTCTTGAAATTATTTTTATTCTAAATTGCCATACATGATTCCGAGAGTTTGGCGATTTCCCCACATACTCTTGTGTTGTGCGAGTTGCGTTGCATTATGAGACCTACAGCTTTAACGTGATTTTCGAATAAGATTTATTTATTTTTTGATGTTTTCCTAGGTCATTATATCTTAGTGGTTCGCCAATGCCTTCCGAGAGAGAAACGGTTGAAAAATGATAAGGCCTTTTTATTGGTGCTGCAAATTGAACTCTGGTCCCTACTAGGTTTATAATAAATGAAAGAATGTCAAAGTATATTACGTTCTGGTTATATTCAATATTTTACAAAATTAAATTACCGGGTCTTTTATTTAATTTTGTTCTTTATTAAATCCTGTTTAATCAAAGATTTCCGATGACAATCGTATCTAGTCGCCGTTTCAATACATCCTAGAATTCGATATCACAATATCTCAAGTGTCATATTAAGAGGTTCAAGTGAGGCTGCGAATACTTCGGTCGGATGACAAGGGTCCGAGTTTTAACGACGTGTCACTATTTGTCATGTTTTCCCATCCTATAACTGTCCAGTTACAGTCTTTTCTACAAACAGCGTTATACTTTTTATTGTTTGGTAAGAAGGCAGGTTAACACCACAAAACGTAATATGAATTTCAAGATATGTCCCTTTGGATTATGGAGATCAAACTTTTAAACTTTTACACTCACATATATAAATTTTTTTTAATAACCACGTATAATAACAATTAGAAGACATAAGAAATCAATTAGAGTGAAGCAGAAATTATTTAAAATTTTGTAAAGGATTGCTGGAATAACATCTAATGTTGCACTTAGCCTTACAATAAGCAAATGGATTGGTTTTGATCTTTGAGGATTGACACTGGCATTTTGATAATCATTGACGCGAAAACTCCGACTGCGAAGCACCTGCTTTCTTCAGGCAATAACACTTTTTGGGGAACTACATTAGAATTTAAGGATATTGATGATACAGGCGTTAACAAAATGCTATTCAATCCATTTTACAAAATATTAGGTCTAATGCCAACTCGGTAAACGTTATTATTCTTATCAATTATAAACAGTCACGCTCCTTTTCATGATTACTTGTGCAGTTTTTCACCTGTCCGTTGTTGAATTTATCACGTAAATATTACACATAACCTCCAATAATAAATTATTAAACTGAACACTATTTGCCAAATAACTTTCCGTCAGATACTATTTGTCTTGTAAAATAGCGTTTAAATAGAAATGTGTTGGAAAGCTATTTGCACAGGTAGATATTATTTGCCCAGGAAGAAACTATTTTCCTAAAATAACACTATACGTGTATGCTACATATCACAGAGTTGCAGTAACCTGATCATTACAAAAGAGGATTATAGAGTTGCGCAGAAAATCTTGATAACTGTGTGTAATAGTCACTGGTGAGTAGAGTGACCAACCGTCCCGAATTTTGTGGAACTCCTCAATTCCAGCTCTCTATAGATGTATCCCGAAAGAACAATAGGTGGGATGCTACTTCTTTCGATTGTCTGCGAAATGAAGAATAAATAATATAAACTATAATAATAGATCGTTCAAAACTTTATTGATTAGGATAACGTGAAGGTGTATAGGAAGTTAAAACAATAATTTTCTATTTGCATCTTTAATGTTTTATGTTTTACATTCTCTTCGAGGATTCAGATGCCGATCGGCAGATTGAAATCTGATAAACAAATATATGCCTAATTCACACAGTTCTATGTGAATTATCTAAAACGTATTTGAACTACTCGTACTAACGTACGTCCGTAGATTTAAATCTTTTAGCTTAATCTCTTTAAAAAAACATAAAGAAGCTCATCTGGGATAAAAGTTTATAAAAATGTATAAAAGCTTATAAAAGTCTTAACTTTTAATAGGTTCATCTTGCCTTTTTAATTTCATGTTCTTTTCAATGTTCTTTTCTTACTTAATTCTGCCGAAGTTAGGGAACGTTACTTATCTACATGCTTCAGTGTTGGTCATGACAATTATTGATTGTGAATAGCAAAGAACCCTGGTTCTGTTAATATGTGCTACATTTATATTTTTATACTTTTTGGGGGCTCATGAGGAAGAACATTCTTTGTATTCTTACAATGACTGATCATGGACCTTTATCCATTGTACGAATTATTAATATTATTATTATTTGTAAAAATCTAACTATTTTATCATGTACTTTGGATTAGTATAAATAAACAAATTAAATTAAATCAAATTAAACATCCATGCCCTGACCAGTATTTGAACCCAGGGCTTTTAGCTTGTGAAGCAGGATCGCTAAAGCGACGCCAATGTTTCTCAAACTTTTCTGGTCGCGGCCCACTTTCATAAAACATATAATTCAGCGGCCCACTATCCACTAGTCGCACTTTATATAGGTAGCAAGATAAAAGGAACACGATTTTACTTAAAAACGTGAAGTTGAGAAAAAAAGAAAATTAAGCCCAAAGCCAAAGGATCGAATAGTAGTATTAAAGTTTTCTGGAATAAACTGGAAGAACACGTATTTCGTGTAGGTATCTTTGAAATTAAAAAACTATTGCTTAAACATCTTATGTAATATTTTTTACTGTTCACGAAAGAAAATATAATAATTTATTCTCTAAAATGATTTTTATTGTAAATAAAAATAACGTGTTCCTTAAAAATAAAATGTCTCGAACTATTTAATTATTATTATGGGGTTTGTCAGGTCTTGACAAGCGTCCACTAATCTCAAACTTCAGCAACCTTTTGAGCCGCGTCATACTAGAGCCTAGTGGAGCTAAATACACACGACTGCATCCCAAACCCTGGCGATATGCAGCCGCGGAAATTACGCCAGATCCAGTGCCCGCACAATGCGGAGCGACCCGAGCAGCACTGCTAATTATTATTATTATTATTATTATTATTGTTACTAAGCTCTGAGCTACAAATAGGTTAAGAGGGAGAATGCGAAAGTGTTTAAATCAATTGGGGGCGGGCACTTAGAACAATTTTAAATAAAAATATTTCGTTAAGTTGTTCTAGAAAATATAATTTTATATAATTTTCCGTAAACAGTAGAAGACGTAAAAAAATTTCTTTCTTTTCAAAAGCTCTATCTCAATATATTCAACACAACATATGTTATCATTTCAAAAAATCAAAGTTGTCCTTGATATCTTGTACTTCCAGTTTGTTTTTCAAAATTATTATTCGAATCTTTGGTCATCAAATTGGTTTTTCTTAATTTCTCGTTACACCTTATATAAGTGATATGGGGTGTCCAATCTTTTAGCTTTCCTGGGCCACATTATAAGAAGACGAGATGTTTTGGGCCACACATAAAATACACTAATGCTAATTAATATATTATATTGTTTGAGAATGATTTTATGATTCTCTCTAAAGAACGCATTAAATTAAAAAATACACCGCTTATAAATTAATAGTAATTTGAAATTGTATTTGTAGTGTTATTAATGGTACTTGTATTCGCAGTCTTATAAAGTTTGTAAGTTTACGATTTTTCGTTGGGCCGCATTCATAGCCGTCATAAGCGGCATGCGGTCGTGGACCGCGGGTGGGAGTATCCTGGGTTATATCATCTCTCGCGGCCCCACTTGAAAGCTAGACGATGGGCTGCGGACTGCACTTCGAGAAACACTGGTCTAGGCTACCAAGACCGGCTAAGTAGCAGTAAGAGAATCTTAATTCAACGTATATTTTATCATATTTGATTATTTCTGTATTTAAGAAGTATATTGGAATAAGAAATATCGATCTAATTTAACTATCCCTTCCATTCTCTTGCCTTCCGTAGAATTCCTGGAAAAGAGTGATGCTCACCTCCTTCACCGAATTGTTTTATTAATGTCCATAAATATTTCCGTAAGATAGAAGCACCGTACAAGTGAATTTCCTTAAGAAAGTCGTTAATTATCTTATCTTCTAATTGGTTTTTCCTCGCAGTATATACGCAGGCGGTAGGAACTAGGAACGGCGCCTGGAATGAACAGGAACGAACGGGAACGCTTATGATTCCGCATACGAATTAGTTGCGGAACTGTTTGCAACTTTAGTTAATATAATATAGCGAGTGGAATTGTTTTGCTGGAATACTGCGAGAGGTGACAACGAAGGAATAAGTGATGAATTGTTTGCACTACCCAACGGTAATTACTAAAACAATTGTTGTAAATTTTGATTATTTAACACAAGTTTGTTACTGCAATAATTTCTGAAAGTTTGTTACAACTATATTATGATTTAAGCAAACACAATTCTTTCAGTAATAGCGTGTACAAACACGAAGAATTCAAGAGACGAAATAAAAGGGAAATTATAACAAGTTTTGGAAGAAAGTTAGAATCTGTTGTCAAATAGGAGAAATCAAATGTTTTATAAATTATATTTGAGAAATTCGTAAAACTTGTTCGGTTAATGCTGATGTTAGATAATGCTTCTTTTTAGGCAGAGCTGCATGTAAAGCCTGGATTATAATAAGTCCATAACATAACGCATTACATGAGCATAAATATACATCAAAGGAGTATCGTTGTTCTGATTATAATACGAATATCTGTTCATAATAAACAGAACAATGATACGTCTTTGATATAGCCTTATATTTAAAGTAATGTGTTAAGTTATGTATCTATTTTAAACAAAACTTAAATCTTTGTTTATAATAGATGTGTTGTGTATCCATAGCATAAAAATCACAGTAATCTCTTTGTACTGTTTATTAGAAATAGATGTTCACAATAGTGAAATCCTTTTCTCCCATCTTTACGGATATGCTATGCATTAAGTTATGGACCTATTATAAACGAGACTTTAGAAGCATCGCAAACCTCGCATAAACGAAACATTACGTGCGCCCAGTTATGTTGCATACGGCTCCGTACTCTTATACAGAGTACTGGCGAGTATTAATTAAAATACCAAGTGCGTACTGCATCTCTGGCTATTAGAACCTTTAACAATCTATTTAATTACTTAATACTTTTGCCTTTAGATGCCAGACTTTATTGGAATTTTTAGTTTATTTCAAAGACGGTAATTTTCTCCACTATTATTATTAGTGTTGCGGGAGGGGGGGGGGGCACAGACACTAGCTGCCTTAAGACAATGCGACCTATAAGATGTATATATTTTTTTTCATTACTCTTTTCCAAAGACGTTTGTTTCTTTGTCAGGGTTTTTGCATTTTCCCAATTTATTTCTATTGTTTCAGCCGCATTCTTCACTTCTTCGCTTCAGGTTTTCTTGGTTTTCCTCTGCGATTTATTTTAGATGTTCTCCCTTCCCTGACTTTTTGCTTCCCTGTCTTCCATCGCATTTACGAGCTCATACTTCACGTGTCTGTCCTCACTTCGTTTCTTCTATTGTTTTTTTAAGTTTTGTATCCAGATCTATAACGCGTTTTAGTTGATTAAATTTGGTTTTACCGTAAATTTTTCTCAAAAATCTCATTTCAATACTTCTTATCCTAAATGCTCCAAAAAAAATAATGCTTCCAGAAGTGGAAATGGCATGGGTAATGTAGAATAATTTATTATTCTATGATTTGTTAACCATTTTTATGGCATTAATCCGAGTATTAATTAATCTAACGACTCACAGCCTCAACAAAGTTTAATCTTATTGTAATAAAAGCAAGATGACGAACTTTCCAAAGCATTTAAGAAATTTGCTTGAAAATCTTAGTAATCAGAAACTACCTATTGGTTTGAGTTGCTAACCTAATCAGAGCCGTAGCAATGTTTTTGGCGCCCTTGGCAAATACTTAAAATACCGCCCTCGGGAAATACTTCAAGTAGACACTTGTCAATTAATTTAACGTAAGAGAGCGCCCTTTTTATCTTTTTTCATTTTATTTAAGGAAGGCATCATTTTTATTCCAATAGACAGATGAAAAGACAAGTGATGACCTGAAAAAATAGTCCTCATTTCTAAAATACAAGTGACAGTCAAAAGAAATAGGTCTTCATTTCTAAAATAAAAGTGATGTCAAAAAACAAAAACGTCCTAACTTCTATAATACAAATTAATGACCAAAAAAAGGTCCTCACTTCTAAAATACAAATACGAGCAATGACCAAAAACAAAAGGCACGATGGCGCTGCTCAGATCTCACGCCCCTGGCACTTGCCCCGATGCCAGGGCGTTGCTACGGCTCTGAACCTAATACCTGTGGCACGTTTCCATGTGTATATTTTAACAGACATGTTATTTCACAATAAGTCGATTAACTAATTCAGTCAACGATAGCAAGAGAACACCTTTTTGTTATTAGGATTCTTATCTAGAATCTTTGTAATTCACAAATATGCTACTCTCCATTCCACATCAGTTGCAATTTTAAAATCCTGATAAAATTATTAAATAATTATTCATCAGATAACATTCTAATTAAATAATTTAAGCTATAATAATTAATTAAGCATTAAAGTGATGTTACAGTTTGATGTAATATCATTGCGCGTGATCTAGATCACTTGGTTTTATGTTATAGTATGATTACAATAATTACATACTAAGATCATGTGTGAGATAGGCCCAGCGGAATTGACATTTGATTATTATCTTTAAAGGCATTTTAGCGTTTTCATGCATGTTATTAAGATAGAGAAGATTGGAGGAAGCGCTGTTTTGCAACAATGTAAAAACAAAGTTTGTGAATGGGATTAATGAATTTTAAATTTTAACGATGACACTGCTAAATTAAAAGAATGAATAGTATAAAATATATGCCCACTACAAATTCTTTTGTTTCGTTTTGATATTAATACCAGGGAGATTTTCGGATTCTGATATATGTCTCGTTTAGAAAAATAGAACACCTGTTGGCCAGTAGAAACTCCTCGCCTGATGTGGAAAGTTTATAGGTAACCAAAGATCTAACAAGTATTGATATACAGCATTCATGGCAAGACCTAACAATTAACAGACCAGGATAGTGGATCTCTGTGTGTGAAGCCAAAACTTAGACCGAATGACAGTACCAGAGAAGTGAAAAAGAGGAATCTGTATCGTTTATTGAAATTTGACGAGTATGTATGGCACATCATCATCTTCCCGAATGCCATTAAACAGATGAATTGTAAGCACTTTGAGAGGGGGCTAGTTCCTTTACAAGAATTTCCAAATATTTATTTGTCGCGATCTTATATATTTCTTAGGGCTACTTCTAATGGCTCATGTAGTATGTTCCAGGGATGGGGAGCCGGCAGAAAAATTACCGACTCCGACTCCCACTCCCGTCTATTCCAAATGTTTAAGCGGGACTAAATGTATTTTTTATTTTCTTAAGTTATCACTTAAGCGCACAACCAACGATCGAATTAGGTTTTTGTTAAACAAAATGATAAAATGCCTCATTCAGTCGTTTCTAGTTCCGCTAAAAGTAAAAAAACAGATAATACTTAAATTAAATATTTTTGGTTGGGGTGAGCTGTTTTTATAAGTAAGTCATTTTCATTTCATCTTGACTTTTTGTATAATTTTTAATACAAATTTTGGAATATATTAATTTTCATAAATTTTTATAGTATTTTATACTTAATTTTTCATAATATTTCACTTTTTTCTTTTGACATTTAGATTTTGGCTGCCAACATGAAACATGCAATAATCACGAAGATCGTTTCAACTTGAGAAACTAAACATCCAGTTTAGTTCCGCTTAAACATAATAAACAGAGCATACAGAAAGAGATAAAATGGATATAAGTAAAAACAAATATCTTTACTGCATCATATTAATCTGTTAATACGAGCAGTATTAATAAAATTTTAAATTGGAAAGCATAAAGAAAAGCGGGTAAAAACGGTATTGAATATTTTTAATTTCATTTTTGTTCTTGAACAGAGAACAAAATGTCGTTCCTGCTTTCCTGCTTTAAAAAATTCTGGTAATATGTTTATTTTGCTTTCGATTTCGGTTTGTTCTCATCCTTGATAAAAATTGAATTAAAGAGTCAGGAGTCGATAACTTTTTCCGACTCCTTCAAAATGCTTCGACTCCTCGACTCTCGACTCCCGACTCCGAGTCCCCATCCATGATATATTCATGTAAAAATTTAGTGATACAGAACCAACGCTGTTCATATAACGTCGGCCATAAGACCAGCGCTACTCGCGCTCTTTCAACCATATTTTGCATATTTTTTTCGCATATTTCAACACTTATATCAGCAATGATTTCACAAATATTCTCCTTTAGCTGTTCAATTGTCTACAGATCGTTTAGTTACGAAACGTGGATATAAAGGTCCTTCATGTATCAGTTTCGGATTTTCTTGTCCACAGAGTCATTAAGGTTAATAACGATTTTTTTAATAAAAATTTCAAAATCATCGGAAATCATCTGTTATATATTATTATAGATTATAAAGTTCTTGCGGCAATTGATTTTATTCTGAAATAAATTTCTTTCAGTATGCTTCGCATGGCAAATCGGGAAAGTGCCAATTTTGGCGCACGGCATCTACAGAGTGTTTCAAATGTTTTGAACGTTACGTGACTTAGAAACGTACTAATTCTAACCAATATTTGATATAACCAAGATTTCCGTGTGACAAACAAACATCATTCTTTTATGAACTAATTCATTTGCATAGTTAAACTGTCTTTTTCAAAACCCAAACGTAATCTCCATTTAAATGTCAAAAAAGCATAATGGCGGAATAAAGGCGGTGTGCAATTCAATTCTTTAAAGAAGTCTGTTTAATGATAAATGAGTTAAGCAACAATCAACTTATTTATATATATTTAAGTCACGCACATGGCTTGCAAGCACGAGTGTGAAAGAAATATATAAATACAGTGGAACTCCAATATTCGTCATTAATACGTTACTGACGGTAGGACGAATATTAAAAAAGACTAATATCAAACGAATTTTTCCCATAAGAATTAACTAAATATAGTTTAATCCGTCCTCAGCCTCGAATTTTGCCTATCTATTCTAACAAAAAAAAAAAATCCCTCGAAAATCAATCTCGGAAATCATCGCAAATACATTCAAATTAAATAAATACATACATAAATCAAAGTTTAAAAAGAAATTTACGTTTTGGATGAAAAGAACAATGATTGTTGTTAAGAGTTTATAATATTTTACAGGGATTAGGCTATTGTTTAGAAGCGGAGTCACCTTCCATTATGACATCAGGTAATGTCTCTTCTGGTGATTGATGTCCTGATGATTCAATAGCATTTCTAGACTGTTCACCATAACTCGTTTTTGTAAAGAAGTTATCCAATGTTGTTTGCTTTGCTCTATTTTTAAAAATTTTCCGAAAGTGTCCAAATACAGTGGTACCTCGGTTTTCGTTGACTTCTGTTATCGTCGATTTTTTGAAAAAATTGTCTCGGTTTTCGTCGGCGTACCGCGACCCACCCATTTTAGGCAAATCTTAAAGAGGCAGCAGAAACAGAACTCGTTGGCCACCTTTCTCGTGCGACATAGATCCATTGACTCAGAAGCTAGTCCTAGTACCAAAACACCAAGAAGGGAAGTGACCCCATATAGTGCCTTAACACCTTAAGTTCTTGTAGATGGGGATTCCCCTTCCAAACAAAATATATCATAAGTCTTTTATATTCATTTTATATTAATTTCAATCAAATGGATTTACATAGATTCATATGAAAATAAATGCCTCGGTTTTCGTCGGTTTCGGATTTCAACGATTGTTTTCGGACGGATTACCGACGAAAACCGAGGTACCACTGTACATCGTCATCAAATGAATTGATACGCTCATTAACTACAGCGATGTTTGGGTGTTATTTCTCAATGAAAACCTGCATTTTTGTCCAAGTGGACAGCCATTCCTTAATTTCAGCACTTGGAACCAGTCCATCATCTGCTTGTCCTTCATCTGACTTTTGACGACCCATGGTGACTTACAGTACTGTATTTATTAAAAAATTAACTGTAAACACTCGTAAATACTAAAAACAAAATAAAGTACCTATTAAACGAGAGTTAATGCGCACACTTAAATCCCTAAGGCTATGGGTTGACACGCCTAGTTATATCACTTGTATTGTAATTTTATGAGTTCCCTGACTTTTATTATTTTATTGCGATCTTCAAAACTTATTTGGTACGGACTTTACTATCCTGCACTTGGCAAGAAAAAATATTTAAAATATTTTTGAAGCACATAACTCTATGTTTAACATGCCTCGTACTCCCATGGACACCTATATCCACTTACATCCCTATAAACTAATTCTGCAATTTTACGACATATTGATCGGTCGATTTTACTACCCGCATTGTACGTCACTGTCTGTGGAATAGAGAAATGGATAAAATAGCGTACGTGTGCCATCTTCAGAGCAAGGAGAAGCGAATGGAAGGAGGAACTCGGAGAAGAGGATTGATGTGAAGTAGAGTGGCGAGTCTTGACGAAAATATACGGCAGGTTAATTGAATTGCTGCTGTCAAAATGACTTTTATGTTGTGAGATTATTTATTTTTTAGTCACTCAAGTGAAAAACTACTTGTTTTGGCGTGACCTTGTTTTTACTTATTACGTTTTCTTTTGATGTACAATTTTTTATCTTCTAACAAAACAATAGTTGAAAATAAATACAATAAACGAGGTGTCTTGAACCTTATTCTAGTCAGGTAGAGAGTCAAATAAAAAATATATTGTTACAGAAAAATGTGAAGAGAAGCATTAGAGAATTGAATTTATTTTTAGACCGAAATCTGCGCAGATTTGGGATCATAGGGTCATATTTTATATAACTAAATAAACAATATTTTGACACAAAAGAACGAAAACATTTTTCAAGATTTTTCCCAGAAGCAACAGTATTGTTGCATGGTAAAAATAACATTTATTTAAGATGGAATTTGTTGTGATTTTGTCTATCTATTAAATATTGGACTATACACTAATTATTTTTAATGTGCCTTAAATCAATATCACTGTACTCTACAGTTTTACTACAGCTAAGCTTTACTTAAACTTTTAGCTTTTGTAACTTTAGAGATACTTAGAACGTACATAAGTACGTCCATTAGGACGTAATAAGTAGTCCTGGGCATAAGCCCAGAACTAGATTTTAAGTGTCTTCCCAGGCGCATTTTTTAAATGTAATATTTTTAAATTCATTTCTACCATTGATTCTAAGAAAAATAATTTAAATTACATTCAGTCGCCACCGATGACCTAAAACATAGGTCCTCATTTCTATTTTAACACAAATGCGTAACAATCATACCAAACACATGTTTATGGAGCTCTTCGGGGGGGGTTTCAAGCCCCTGAATCTCCTCTGGGCGCGCGCCTGCTTTGAGCTATTGTCAGCTCTTTTGAAAACCAATACTTTTTAGTTCTTTGGCTGGCTGATCTCTCCATTCCTTGCAAGATCTTCCCACTCTTCTTTACCATTCTGAGCCCTTTATTATTTATTGTAATTCTTTTAATGTGTTTGAGTAAGCAAAACGTTCACAAAATGGTAATTTCTCTAGTTTATCTGTGAACAGTTCATATTAAATAAACTTTTCCAAACAAACGTCCTGTTCAAATTCACGTCTTGTACAAATGTGGTTTATTACAGATAATTTGATAAATTTTAAATTTTTAAATTTCTGTACTTTGTCAACTTTTACTCTACCAGTCACTACCAATATCATATATCAAATTCAGATATTTTAAAAGTGTTTTATACTGGTTTTCTCCGTCTAATACAATTTTCATACAAATTTCTACAAAACGCTTAGCCTTAAAAATTGCCACCTGAGGCCATAAGGAAATTTTCCATCGATTTGAATTTTTATTAAGTTTTGCTTACTTACCCATACATATTTAAACTGATTTATTTGGCGCAGTTGGTAGGGCGTATAATATGACCATCCCAGCTTCGAAACTTTGAATGGAAGTAGATAATCAGGATTTCGCAATTTTATATCTGCATTCCTTGTAAGCCATCTATATGAAATAAATCTTGATTGTTTATCGGAACTACAAAATGAAAAATCTTGTAGACCCAACATTATCATGGCGATGTTTTGTATATTAATTTTACAGATCGCAACACAAATTCATGGATCAGAAAACAGAAGTATGTATAGGGATGTTCCGATACTACTGATACGATACCAGTATCAATATTTTTCATTCGATATCGCGATTTTAGTATCGATACTAATCTTCCGATACTTTACTTATATCAGTACATTTGACCCAGTATAGTATCGAATCGTTTTTTTTTTTTTTTTCTGCAACCGTCCGATTGATCAGGCACAGGTCAACGTGGTTCTAACAAAACTGAACATGAACTATCACTGTATTTGAAAAATCTAGTTTCACCTCTGAAATCTTCCCTAACTTATATAAAATTGCTCAGAAATTCTTGTCTGTAGTAGCGACGTCAGTTCCTTCAGAGCGCTTATTTTCGAAAGCAGGAGCCACTGTATGCAGGGACAGAAACAGGCTTCTGGGCAAAAGGCTTGCTAAACTGCTTTTTGTCGGTGCTTGCAATGAAGAATAATGGAGTGTTTAATTATATTTTAAACAATCACTCACATCTATAGGCTCCCATGCCTTACCATTTTTTACCAGATTTTAATACCAACCTGGCATACAATTTCAAAGGTGCAAACTACTGAAATCAAAATTTCCAGTTTGTTTTTACAAAAGTGAACAGGATATATAGGCTATTCCAAACGTTTAGGCGGAACTATGTTTTGAAATCTAGTAATTTTTATCTATTAATTCGGACTTTTGGTCATTTTGTTTAAACTTTGTAAATCATACAAATTCTAGATTAAATTAACTGTCATTATAAAATTTATTTGTTTTGTTTTCAAAATATGTAAAAAAGTATTAAAATTTTTAATAAATGTCATTCGTTTCCATGGTTTCACTCACAGAACAGTTTCACTGTTGGAATTTTAAATTTTCACATACCAACCTGAAAAATTAAATAACCCAAACAAGGTCCGTTCTCGTCATTCGTGACAACCTAAAAGAACGAAATTACCATTTAGTTCCGCCTAAACATTTGGAATAGCCTTTATACTTAGCCTCTAACCTATTTATTATTGTTAAACAATTAAATTGTTATTGTAAGTATAAAATGTTTTTTACATTTTATACAAAATATATTCATTTATCCTTTCGATACTTGAAAATATCGATACGATACCGATATTATACTTTTTATTCGATATTATCGATACCCAAATATCGATACTTTCTCAGTATCGCATATCCCTAAGTATGTAGTATAACAGAGCGAGTAGTAAACCTCAAATGGAAGTGGCCGGTCTTTTAAGTAGACAATAAAAACTCTTTATATGGGTAGCCCTATGTTCGACAGTGGACTCATTCGTCTGGTAAAAAAACAATCAGCACCGTTGACATAGCATAGAGGCAGTATCCTTTACGGCGCCGCTTAATAAGGGCATAGTACGACATGGAACATTTTTATATAACATGTACGTTTTTCCAAATTTAAGCTGAGTATAGTATATTAAAACACAAATTTCATAAGTCATGATTTTACTAAACGCGTCGAGTTTAGAATTTTCTAACCGTCAAGTGCGGCAAAATGCCTTATGAGTTTTGTACACCATTTTTTCTGTTCGGCTTTTTCATACATTTTAAAACAATAAATTTGTATTATACAGTAAAACATCATCCTCGATTAGGGAATTTGGTATGTGAATGTAGCAGTTAGCCGGACTGATTTGACAATTTTATATTTTACAAGGTAGCTATCAATTATTTTTTGTAAATTTTGCAGGTAATTGTTCCAATTGAACCAATTTTATAAATAAAAATGTTAAGTATCACAATGAAACTCATTATAACACTGAATTTAGTTTCATATTGACTCTCTTCATATGGAGCCAAATCAAGGGAACATGATGGCTAAGGAATAGAAATATATTCTTCACATAAAACTATAGAACCAGAATCGAAGCTATTTTATAATTTTCAAGTATTTTCTTCTTGTCGACCCACGTTGCTTTAGTCTTTTCTGGTGCAGCTTTAAAAGAACACCGTTTTCAAACGAAAGAAAAGATAAAACGAAATTCAGAGGTGGATCCTATATGTGAATTCCCAATAATGTCTACAAAGAGTGCTTGTAAACGTACAACGGTTGCCACTGTTCCGGGTGTTTTTGGGCCAAGTCTTGAGGTCAAAAGTTAACCTTAACAGTGGCCAAAGAGGAAGAAGAAGAAGAAGAATCTCGAAAAAAAATTCAAGTTTTCAGTTTCAATTTTCAGGTTTGAAATGGAATATTTTGAACACTTTACTCTTGGTTCTAAACCTTTCAAAGCCCCCCCCCCAACACTTCTGTAGTGGCGGGTGTCACTAACACAATATTTTTTCATCTATATCAGGGGTGTCCAACCTTTTAGCTTCCCTGGGCCACAT
The DNA here is from genome assembly GCA_963971575.1 of Liopterus haemorrhoidalis. Taxonomy (NCBI): domain Eukaryota; kingdom Metazoa; phylum Arthropoda; class Insecta; order Coleoptera; family Dytiscidae; genus Liopterus; species Liopterus haemorrhoidalis. The sequence continues at coordinate 30,267,329 of OZ020615.1, forward strand.
TATAAGATAACAAGTTATTTTGGGCCGCACATAAAATTATACTAATAATAATTAATATATTATCTAGTTTGAGAATAATTATATGATTCTCTCTAAAGAACGCATTAAATTAAAAAATACATCGCTTATAAATCAATAGCAAGTTGAAATTGTATTTGTAGTGTTATTAATGGTCCTTGTAATCGCAGTCGTATAAAGTTTGTAAGTTTACGATTTTGCGTTGACCGCATACGGCCTGTGGGCCGCGGGTTGGACAAGCCTGATCTACATCTTTTGTCATTCCTTATCATAAAATAACTCTAGACAAATCTCCATAGTAGCGAAGGCCCGAAAAGAAGAAAAAGGATTTTATGCTTAATTTCGCAAAAGCTATGTATGGCTTATTTTTGTTCGCTATCGATTCTATACAACTCCCCAGTTCCAAATAAAGTTAATTACTAAATTTTGTACTTAATTAGTATTCGCTAAGTTAGTGGGTTCAGTAAAATGTACAAAAAATAAAAGAATCCATAAAGCTATTAGTCCTCTGAGCTGAATATGTAAATCAATGTTTCAACTGAAAGCTCTTCTTTTATCTAGCGAACGGGAATCCAAACCAAACGGACCGTCCTTCACGAGATTGCAAATGTAAATACAAACTTTGACTACCACTTTAGCTGGAATATTTTGAATGTATATGAATATTAAAGTCCGGATTATTGAAATGGCGAATTGGCAGAGAAAGCTCTAATTCAGAATCGTCAGTTTGTTAATCTAGTTAAAAGAACTTTTTGCGCATTCACCACTGCATTTTAAACTTTTGCTCACTTTTTAAATGGCCACTCACTGCTCTAATATCAACACATCATTTTTGTAGATTTTTCCATATGTGTCTGATTCTGTCTAGATTAAAATAGAAAATGAAATGTATGTGTAGCAAATTTGTTTGGAGTGCTAGATAAATATTCTTTTTTATCACGAAGTGTTGCAATAAAAGTTTAATGACACTATATATTTCAGGGCTTGTTTGGTGAATTTATTTTTATTAAAATTACTTTTTCCCTGTTAAGTATTATGGGGGAAATAAATATATTTGTTGTACTAATTTTTCTCTTTTTATTTTTAGGTGAGTACAGCCAACATTTTCTTGAACTGTCCAAAAATGTGTAAGTGTATTTTGTTATAATTATAGAAACCCCCAAGATAAATAGAAACCCGTAAATCGATTTAAGGGATTAAGACCTATTTAAGTCAGTCATAAATATTACTTGAAGTCCATCACAGGACCGGATTCAACAGGCACAACTTCTAAAATAAATATTCTGACTGAAAAACTAATTTTATTTCAGAAACTATACATGTTAAATCCGGTCTCGTTGCAAACTTGTCAAAAATAATATTTATGACGACTGAGTTAAATAGGCCTTAATCTTTTTGATCGATTTACGACTTTCCATATAGCTTTAAGTTTTCCGTACCTGCAATAACAAGCTTTAACCTTCCGATACTGTGCAGTTATCTCAGGGGTCGACGCAGCCTGAAGTATTTAATACTAAAAATGAGTACCTACGTATACAGGGATAATAGGGTAGCTTGATACGTCACGCTGACCACCTAGATTACATATATATAGTGTCCTAGAAATAATTTATCTTCTCTAACCTTATGCGCCATCTAGGGGCCGGTTTCTAAAAGCTTAGTCGAGTTTAATCTTCTGGTTAAACTTGGTTACAATATAACAATCCCATAAATAACCACAGCAACCATTTTCTAACTATTTGGTTATAGTTAACTAAGCTTTCAGAAACCGACCTTTAGTGTTGCAAACCTATTTTTCTTTTATAACCAGCTATAATTTTTTTCTTAAATAAGTTTTAATATGATTTGAAATAAAATTTAAGGATTAAGCTCACATGCTTATAAATATAGCCATATTTCAAATTAGATTACAAAAATCAGCTGTGGCCGACCGCCATCACAAAGTACTTGTATAAAATACATTCAAGCAGCAGAGTAGAAATAACTAGGCCCAATATTTTCTAACAGAGATATTATTTATCATTACCATGGAAACGTTACATATAAGTATGAAAATATAGATACTTAGAAAAAAAAATTCAAATATATTTCAAAAATTTTTCGTTTTATCAAAATTGTGTCAAATAAAAGTTGTTAGTTATTGCTTTTATAGCAACTTTTGTTAAATAATTTTTTTCGAAATATTTTTCTGTTAAATATTCGCAAAAATCTTAAAATCGACACGAGTAAACTCCCATTTCTAGTTTACCGATTTTTACCAAAAGTTGATCAACTCGTGCCATTAATGTCAAACGCTTAAATATGAAGTTTCATAAAAATCATTTTAGCCGAATTTGCTCTGCACGTGTACACAGACAGACGGACAGAGAGACAGACGGACAGACAGACAGAACGACCGACAGACATCGTGGTAAAAATAGTCAAAACATTATATAGGGACCTCAATTCGTGGATATCCATCGATATCTCGAAATGTCGAAATCGGTATGATCACAATACCTCCCTTATATATGTTAGCGGTCGGTAAAAAAGGAATTATACACTTAATTTCGCAAAATCTGTGTATGGCTTATTTTTGTTGGCTATCGATTCTATGCAACTCCCCAATTCCAAATAAAATTCATTACTAAATTTTGTACTTTTGTACTAAATTTTTCGTTTTATCAAAAAATGTCTCAAATAAAAGTTGTTAGTTATTGCATTTATAGCAACATTTGTTAAATAATTTTTTTCGAAATATTTCTGTTGTGAAATATTCGCAAAAATCTTAAAACCGACACGAGTAAACTCCCATTTCTAGTTAACCGATTTTTACCAAAAGTGGATCAACTCGTGCCATTGATATCGATAGCTTAAATATGAACTTTCGTAAAAATCCTTTTAGCCGAATTTGGTCTGCACGTGTACACAGACAGACAGACAGACAGACAATTTGTTAGTTAAAATTTTTGGCGCACAGCAACAAAGGCTATTTGTTCCTAACGCAGCCCATCTAAATGACTACACTGAGACAGACAGACCGACAGACATCAATCTATGATGTCTAGATTGTTTCAAAGTTTATAACAAAACAGACTTTCCCCTTAAAGGTTTAACACGGGAACGATATAGATCAGGGGTCGGGGAACATTTTTACCCATTACCCAAATATATATTTCTTTGGGTAATTTTTTTTTTCAACCCATTGGCTTGTAAAAAAAAGGTCCTCACCTCCCAAAATCTAAATGATGGGATAAAAAAGGTCCTCACCTTCGCAATGGCGTCCTTAGTCAAGCCCCTCAGCGCCCTTTTCCTTATTGCGCTACTGACACGGTTATAAAATAGAAAATTAGAAAAATTTCCTTATTACCCCAAAAAAATTCATTTTTACCCCATTTGGAGTAATTTACCCCGGTTCCCCGACCGCTGATATAGATGGAGCAATCTAAACCTTTATTGATTAAATTTGATATGTTTTTATATGGGCTTGGTTATGATGATTGTTAACCAAGTTATCTATATTATTTCGGGTATTTTTTTAAGTGACTAAGGCTGGATGCACAATTAGGATGTTTGTGACATCATAAGGACGATCACAAGGACGTTCATCTCCGCCATACCAGTTGTCTAAATCTACCTATAATATGTAAAATATTATTTTGTTAAAATTATGTAAAAATGGTATTAAGTTTTAAAGATTTATTTCTTTTTTTCTTTTCAACTTTACCTTTCCGGTTGGATTGGAATCTATCAGAGGTATCATTTGTGAAGTAACTATCACGTAGCATTGGTAATCTTTACTTCGGGCGAACGTTATGTATTGATACTTTGCGGTTTTTCCAGACGATGAGACGAGCACGGTCGAAAGCTTCGCACTTGCACACAACTTGAGGACAAATTTCCCATGCGGCACGACTTGAGCAAAAAGAATACGTCGACCTAGCTCTCACCCTTAGGGACATAAGAGCAACACTGAAAGGAGAACTATAAAAAGATCACAAAAAACTACTTTTATTTCTTTTTTTTTTTATAAAATTTTAGAAAATGTCCCGAACAATTCTCTTGATTCATATCTTTATCACGTGATCTTACAAATGATATTGAATTTTTTATTTGAGAAAATGTGAGTGAACTGTTGCGGTTTTTTGTTTGATTATTTTGCAATGTGGAAAATAACTCATGAAAATATAAATATTTTGCTCAGAATCTCAGGTAAGATAAAGAAGATAAGAGCTCGCAACACTCTTTATTTTTTATGCAAACCGATAAAGTGGAGGTGATATACGAGTCGGATGAAAAACTTGAAAAATTGGAAAATGTTCACTTTATTTTTATCATGTATGTTTCAATGCTCTTAATTTAAAGTGAAATCATTTTATTGTTACTAATAATTAATATCTTTCTATTAATTTCTTTCTCATTATTATTACTTCTTTGGCTTTTATTATTTATTGGAGTTTAGCTGTAATCATTTCAAACAAATTAATTTTAATATTGGAACGCATTTATGCTATAATTTAGAAAAAGTTTTTGGTCGGTGATGGGTAAAATGAGTATATGGATCAACCAAGGAAAATATCAAAATTAAACAATGTCATTCGTTGGAATATTGAAAGAGATATATGGCTCTACTATTTTTATTTATTTATTTATTTTACATCGGCTTATTTCTGCAACGAGGCTAATCGCCGATGCCAGGGGGCGAGCTCCTACACCTGGATGAGGGGGTGAATGATTGTGAAATGAAAGTAATGTAAACATATTATCCTCACCCGAATATCACCAACGGAGGAGTATCGAACCACCGACCGCACAGTCCAGACTGTTTCCACCAGTCCAAACTACACGCCTTAATGCGCTTGGCCACGGCTATATAGCCCTACATTTATCTGAATATATCCAAATATAACAAACGCAGATAGAAACTACGGACTTATTGTGGTGCGACTAGTTCAAATACGTCATTGGAAGCTTACGTAGAATTGTGTGAACTGATAAACAAATATATATATATATATTTGTTTATCAGTTCTCTGTCGATCGATTGGCATCAGAATTATCTAGATCTATAGCATGCATTATATTATTGAGGAATGTATACCAAGCGGAAACCAGTTTATGTAGATTATTTAAACTATTTTTTGCAAAATTTGATTGGTATTAATTTTTTATAGATACACATTACTTTGAGCTATTTATCATTCACGCAGTACATATTGTTTCTTCTTCTTAGAGTGCCATGCTCGATGCCCTCAACTGACAAGTTCATCCTGAACTTATTCCGAGCGTAGCCTATTTCCCCGCATACAGTTGTGTTGTGTGTGTTGCCTGTATATAACACAATCGTATGGGACATGGGACCTATAATTTATTATCGTTGAATCCGAACCACTAATTATGTATTTTGGAGAAATTTTACTAGGGCTTTTACCTCGGCGGTTGCCCGATGCCTTCCGAAGGAGCAGCGGTCGGAAAAATGTAAGGTGTTTGTCCGGTACCGGGGAATGAACCCTGGCTCGCCGCTCACTAGTCCACACACTAACTAACTGAGCCACGACCGTTCTCAATATATTGTTTAAAGTCAAAATATCACCCAGGTTTCAACCTTGATTCGAAAAAAATAAATTTTTTTGTAAATTTTATTCCCGATATATTTAATATCCTAATAATTTCGGAAACAAATCTATCAACTCTATTGACATACGTTTACCTATAGAAGCAATAGAAACTTAAAATTAGATTGGTAGATGTCAGTAGCGGCTTGTAGAAACTTCTAATGGAGGTGCTGCAACCAGAATTATAATTGAGATTTTCTTTCTGGAAAGTAAATCATGATTAAGATGGACATAAATTGTTTAGCTATATATATATGTATTATTTGCATACGTATATACGTATGCAAATAAAATCGTATAAAATGTAAAAATATTACATTTTATGATTTAATATGTATTTGTCAAGTAGAAGAAAATTAACGTTTTATGTGTTGTAGAGAATATACCGACATCCTGCATTCTAATTCATTCTTTAAATCGTTCACTCTTTAAAAATACAAAAATATCTATAATCAGACGTACATGTCGCAAGCTTTTAAATACAAACGACTTCAGTTCCGAAAGTGCATAAAAAGCCGTTACCCCCACTAAATACTAATAACCGCATTACCATCACAATTCGAGCTGTCATCTTATGCCCTTTTCACACTAGATCTTTAAGATCGGATGTTTAAGTGAATGGATCTTTAAACGCTAATGTGAAACCGTACGGCCTCGTCTAAACACGACCGATGTTTAAGACAGAGATCTGCGTCTTAAACTTCGCCCGCATTGCCAACTTAATTCCCATTATAAAAAAATACTCCTTGAATTTGTGCTTCTCTTCTTTTATCTATGTTCAGCTATTATCATTTTATATATTGAGGTTATGAGAAGATTATTTGCGTTATTATTTTAATAAATATAAAAAATAAACTTCTCCTAACCTCGATATACAAAATAATGACAGAATAAATTCAAACGATATGAAATTATGTTGGCAATACATACTAGCTTTACATGGAGATTTCTTCTTCAAATTAAACATCAAGTATGAAAGCAAACCGATATTAAACATCGATGAAGTTTAAGTTCAATCGTCTTAAAGATCTAGTGTGAAAAGGGCATTACAGCACATAGTACATCATAACTTGTAGATGAACTACTTGTTTTACGCATGACGCAGTAGTTAGGGTTTACAAAAAAATAAATTAATTAGTAAATTTAGAGATAGAGAGAGTAAAAAATATCATAAATGTCTGTAATGTTTAAATTAATTTAATTTTGGGGGTGCTCCAGCTCCGCAGCTCTTATATACCGGTCGCCCCTAGTAGATCTACAGTGCGTTCTTAAATGATTGAAAGGCGTTTGAATGTCTCTTCCATTAGATTAATTTTAAAGGTACTTACCAGGGACTGCACATATTGTCTTTATTCTGCTGTTACTCGTCAAAGACAATGGAAAAACTCATACATCGATGCCGGTGTCGATGAAGAATCGACGATTCGTCAGTCAATTGGTCACAAGTAGTCGACGTGAAATAGGTGGCCATTGTCACTGTCCACCGTGTTTAATGAATTCATGATGACTCTAAGACCTGAAGCAGTTGCCACATCTGCCCTACTCTTGTTTTTCACTGTTTTTTCTTGATACAGGACACAGACGTATTCTTGTTCGCCGAAGTTTCTAGAATCTAATTGTTTGCTATTGCAAAATGTGCCCCTAAAGAAAGGCGAATCGAAGTAAGGAGCAAAAAAGGAAAAAAAAACAGGCTTATTCGCCCCCCCCCAAATGTGCTAAGATTTAAAAGCCCGAGCCTGTTTGGCTTATACATAAATACAGCGTTGTGTGACTATGAATTTAATTACAGTAGAAATAGAAGTTTCCAGAGAAATATACTAATTTCTATTCAAACGACGTAAAGCCGAATACTTCGATTAATAATGAGTGTTAACTTACAGTCTTAATGGTACACGTTATGTACCACCATTTTGGTACCAAATACTGCACGATGGTCCAAAAATTATATCATTTATTAAATCCCTCTCCGTTGCTGCATGAACGGTGATAAAATGTACCACCTAGTCAGTGGCGGATTTAGGTCAGTTAAGGCCCCGGGCGCAGTAAGAATATTAGGCCCCTCAATTAGAAACAAGTGTAAAATTAGGTTTTTGCGGGGCCCTTTAGAGGTCGGGGCCCCGGGCGCGCTCCCGGTGCGCCTGCCGTTAAATCCGCTTCTGCACCTAGTATATAATATGTACTGATGCGTCAGACAACCACTGTTGTATTAATTTTTAAATAAGTTTTGTCTGTGCCTATAAGAGTTAACGGTGTAATACGACTGTTCCTAAGTAATCAACGACGTATATACGGAACGATGTGTATGCGAAACGTGTATAGACGAAACAACGTATGTCATTATGACGTTTATTTGAGACCCTCCATCTAAATTTCTGTTACTGAACTGGAAAGATTACGAAAGAAAAGAATCAATTTTCTTATTAAGTTTCTAAAAAACATCAAATCATTTCTTGAATCTCTTGTGTTTACAATGTTCTCTGCGCTATGATAACTCCATTAATCCACTTGAGATAACTTAACATGCAATGTTTATAGAGTAAATAGTGTAGCATCTCTGCCGATAGCTCCAGCTAAACTTCACTGGGAAACCTTTATTTCCCTTGACTTTTCACTTCTGTTGATACTTTTTCCCTCCGTTATTTGAACAAGGAAATTTTCGCTTGAATTTTTTCAAATAGGGGTCAGAAAAGTATTATAAATAAATTTGTTTAACATCGGTTTAACAAAAGAAAAATAAATACAAAATATTTTCCGACATAAAATAAATAGTAATATAATTATTAATTTTACAGATTATGTATAAAAATAATAAATGGCTAATAACTCTCTTATTTTAGACGATATGACTTTTGACCTAATTACGCAGATTTATTGCACTAATCAAATATTATATACATTCAAACCCTACTATAGAGGAGCGGGCAATTTTAATTTTAAATGGCACATGTATTAAAAATATTATTTGGTAACATATATTTAGCAGTATACATTTTTTATAGGATTAGATAAAAAATATTGCTAAAAATTATTTTATTCTTAAAATATTTAAAGAAAGTTTTTTTAACAAAGCAGGTAACAAAAATTAAAAATCATTTCACTCAACAAAGAAACATGTAACTTACTAAAGGAAACGTTGTTTTCTTTTTAACCTGTTTTCAGCAGTTAATTGTTTGTTTATAAAATATTGAATTTTACTCTGCTTTTTCATACTTTATGTAAGTTTTGACAGCTATATAAAACTCGATATAAGATTTACAACGCCCAATATCGCGTTTTAATTTGCAACAAGTTTTAAGTAATATATAGCGATATGGTAGAGCTCTTCACGGGCATATTTTTTTTATACATAACCCGGCCCGGCCTGGCCCGAACTCGAATTTTTGTCAAAAATAACTACCCGTATCCGGCCCGAGCCCGAATAATTTTTAACTAGGCCCGAAAAAAAAAAACATTTTTACTTGCCCGACCTTAATATACTATAAGGGGCAAGTATTGTAATCGCGAAAATTTTCGATGTCGAGATTTTGACTGATGACCACGTTTCATGGTCCAGGGAATCCAAAAAACCTATTTTCGAAGTGCTGTCCGTATGTGTGTGTGTCTGTGTGTGTGTGTGTCTGTGTGTCTGTGTGTCTGTGTGTATACACGATAACTCAAAAACGGTTTAACTTAAAGAGTTCGTTTTGGTACTAAAAAATTCTCCTATTAATTTGGGAAGAGCACTATTGTTTTTTATTAAAATCCGAAACCGGAAACGGAAGTTATTAAACTTTAAAATTTAAAAAAATTCGTAACTAGTAAACCAAACCTTGGATAAAAATTTGTATAGGACATATTTGATGTATTTTTGAAGATTTATCCAAATATTTAAAAAAAAAATTCAAATTTAATTTTTTTTTTAAATTTTTTTTATGGGAGGGCAAGTCTAGCGGATGTTTCCCTTCGCCACTGGTTTTTAATGTATTTTTTTTATTATTATTTTTTTTATGGGAGGGCAAGTCTAGCGGAGGTGTCCCTTCGCCACTGGTTTTTTAAGTGCCATCGAGTAATCCCCGGTGGCGGTTTATTCATACAACTGCACAACAGTTTAATTTCTTTACTCGAAATGAATGAATGCATTTAGTTAATTCAACCTGTTTAATTTTCTAATTCCTAATTCTATTCCCGAAATATGGACAAACGGAAACGAATTGCACGAATAACAAACTATATTGCTTATTCAGAAAACTTCTTTTGAAATAACGGACTTTCAGCCATATCGGACCCCCCTCACCGCACTAGTCTGTTATATCGAGGTTCTACTGTAGTTTAAATTATATAATTTGCATTTATTTATTTTCTCAAAATAACACACCTTGAGATCGAAAAGCATAAAAATATTTAAAAAAAAAATACCTTAGAGTCTCGAATGAAAAAAAAAAAATAATAATAATAATAAAAATAAATAATATTGATATTATACTATTATAATATTATAACCGTTATTTATGGAACACTCGAACTTAAAATGAAGTTACCTATCGTTCTTATAATCATAGCATGATTGCAGGGACGCAGGGTCTCTCAAATCGGTCACTTTGACTGGCATATCAAAATAAACCACCTACTCTAATTGACGGTCAATTTAAACATAAACAAAGCTAAAATGTATTAAATATAATATATTATATATATATATATATATATATATATATATATATATATATATATATATATATATATATATATATATATATATATTATAATATGTTATAAAGTTATAAACATAATAGTGATATATGTATTCTACGAATATCAATAATGATAAAAATTTTGCTGAATATACATACATATTTCGGTATCATTTAATAAAAAAATTATGAAAATAAATTTAATTTCCAAACATTTTCAAAGTGCTGGGCTCTACGTTAGGGCAAGATATTTTCTTGTCTTTATATTTAGATTTAGCTTATAACTAATTGTAAGACTTTTATGCAATCGGGCATAAATAATTCAAAACGTTCATAAATGATTGAAATGCGTTTGAATTTCCAGCTCATTAGATTAATTTTAAAAGTTGGACATAGGGTAACTTGCGAAGGCATATTAATGAGGAATAATCCTAAATTCTTTGTTCGTTTCCTCGATTGAAAATATGCTTCAACAATATATTTATATGGCCGATCTGTCAAAGCCATCACTAACCTAAAATCACATTACATGCAATTGCTTATATTTATGTGGTTATTATTATTTATTTTTTTGCTTAACAATTAAATATGTACAAAAGTGGTAATATATATATATATATTACCACTTTTCTTTGGCTCCGTGGTATTTTGGTTCCGTACGGAGCACAGGGATGTGAGTTTGAATCCTCCCACCTCCTTCGGATTTTTATCTTGCGATATTGTACAGTCAGCTTTTGGATCAACTCAGCCTCAAGTATTTAGTACCAAAAATGAGTACTTGTCGATACATGTATAATAAGACTGGTCGAATCGTCATACTGTCTACTACTCCTATTTAGGCGTTGGGAACCTTTTTTTTTTTGTCTTATAATAAGTACACTGGCACTTTTTCAATGTTTGACAAGTATCAGTATCAAAAAATACCCATAGTGATTCGTATGTTCGCTTATAGTCATGCACAGCTGGGGTATAAACATTGTGACATTAAAATTACTAACTTGACAACGCGCTAAATTCAAACGCCTTTCAATCATTTATGAGAGCTCTTAAATTCAAAATTCAGTTTAGGTTATTCAGGTTATTCTGTAAAATTATGTAAGGCAGAGAAGATAAGATTCTCTTATATTTAATAGTTTTTGGTGGAGGCTAAATCCCTACAAGGGTTGTACCACTGACATGATATTAGAGCTATTAAATTTACTGGTCGTTTTCGATCGGTGCTATTATCCTGTTATTATAAGTAAGTTTAAGTATTAATTGCTCGAAATTGAGTAAACCCCTGAACTGATTATTACAATACCGAATAGTGAACTTCTGAAGTTCAGTCCACTTCCATTAAAGCCGTGTTTGTGTACCCCGTAGCCATCAGTCTTAACCATATAACCACGGAAATTCATATTATTTATATGCTTATTAAGATTTAATGATATACAAGTACTATTCGTTGAGTATTTACAATATTCTTAACATGCACTTATATTTCATGGCCCTAATTCACTCAGGAAGAGATTTAATAAATTTTAACATTTAATAATTGATAAAATCATATTCGTCAAAATGTTTAATAAGTGAAAAGCCAGTGGAATCATTTAGGATGAATGATTGAAAGCAGTGAAAAGAAAAAATAATGAATCTCAACTTTGCACTTGGAAGTTGAAGAATATAATCCGCTCTAAAAAGTCTCAACTCTCTCGAGTCTTTCAAAGTATTATGCATTCAGAACCAGAATGTCATCGGCCAAATGTCACTTCATATTTTAATAATATGTGTAGCGCCCGCCTACGTTGGGTGGTGACCGTAGGGCAAGACAGCGCTACACAGGGGTCGACAATTTAGACTCGAAGGACCGATGTGTATGGAAGCGCAGCGCGCCGGTATATTGAGTGGACTATTGTGTCGCGGACGTACGCGCAGTGAGTTGAGTAACCGCCGGTTTCAACCTTAAGGAAAGAGGGGGGATTTTAACTCTTCTGCTCCTAGGGGCAAATCTAGGAGACTGCACAAAGGAGTGGAAGCCCTCGCTGGGGAGAGAAGGGTTAAAGTCCAGGCCCACAAATAAGGTGATAGGAGGAGCCAATACTTGCTGTTTCCCTCGATGACTCCTACCGACGATGATCCTAACACGAAAATATCGTAGACTCAACTCACTGGATACAAAGGACACAATACAATAAACTGTACAAATCTTATAATTTACACTATAAAAAAATGTGTTTTGGTGAAAGCCAAGCCTTAGTTCAGTAATAGAACTAGAAATAAATATGCAACAAACAGATGGTTAAATTGCATTAATACATAAATAAATATCAGCTGAAGGCACGTGAAAATAAACTACAATAAATGAATGTTAATACTAGAATATTAATATCTGCAAATTAACAATAATATGCAGTATTATTGTTACTAAATTATTAGCTGAAGGCTATACTAAAGAATTTAACAACAATAATAAATTGAAACCTGAAAATGAGTAAGTTCGGAATGAACTACTCTAATAAACAATATTCTCAAAACAAACAAAATTCTAAATAGAATATTTTTAAGTACAAATAAACAGAATAAAACTACAGTGTACGACACTTAGCTGGATTCTGGATCTGGATTCTTCCTGGTAGCCGGATAGCTCGTCTGGATGAATCAGCTGATCTGGTTTTCACTCTAAATTATAAGATGCACTGATATGATTTGTCAGGTTGTAAATCTGACAAAGAGCGGTTTAAATCACTGATATTTCGGGTTGTAAATCCGAAATATACAGCATAAAAAATAGCCGGGAAGCAAAACACTGATTTATAGGTTAAAAAACCATGCGGTCTCGAAAAAACGTTATATTAACGAACAGGTTAATTTGTCATGAACGGTCAGCGACCTGTTAATTGCGGTTAATTTATGCATTAAAATTGCATAAAAGTGCAATATATAATGTGTAGATGGCCCTAGTTGGCCTAAAACATGGAAAAATATACAAGAATTGTTTTTGAACATTTAAATAAATTAAAATTACTAAATAAGGAACTTGGGGCGCCTAGCGGGCCCAACATTCCGCCGGCCAAAACGAATGTTTTAGAACCGGGAACAACAAATTATGATTGTTAACTGGAGTGGCAATCAACATACTGGAGGACAATAATCGATTGGAAGGGGAGCCAGTTTCACTACTGGCCTTACCAAGGTACCCTTGGCGGTCTTGACGGTGGCGACTCTCACCACGTCGTCTCCTCCCGGGGAGACCTTAATCACTCGCCCCAACTTCCATTGCAAGGGGGGCAAGAAGTTGTCCTGGACCAAAACCAACTGTCCTACCTGCAACGATAACGCAGGTTTGTCCCACTTCTGGCGCTGTTGAAGCGTGTTCAGATACTCATTGTTCCAACGCCTCCAAAAATCTTGAACAATTTTTTGCGTGAGTTTCCATCTCTTTAGTATCGCAATGGGTTCACCTTCAAGGTTGGGTTCTGGGACAGAGACGGCAGGTTCCATTGTAAGGAAATGGCTGGGCGTGAGCGCCTCACAGTCCTCTGGGTCCGTGGACAATTGGGTGAGCGGCCTCGAATTAAGGACAGCTTCAATTCGGGCCAATACAGTTGTCATCTCCTCATACGTGAGCACTTGTTCGCCAATAACACGAGACAAGTGGAACTTCACGGATTTAATAGCAGCCTCCCACAATCCTCCAAAGTGTGGGGCTGACGCAGGGTTAATGTGCCACTCGACACCATCCACTGCCAACTTATTGGCTAAACAATCGTTGTAATTCGAGGAAGTTACGAATTTCTGGAGCTCCGAAAAGTGAGCTTTAGCTCCAATATAATTTGTTCCTCCATCGCTGTAGATTTTGGGACATCTTCCTCGCCGGGAGATGAATCTATGGAAGGCGTTCAAGAATGTTTCAGTGGTCAAATCAGATGCAAGTTCAAGGTGTACTGCTTTAGTGGCAAAGCAGATAAACAGGCAGAGATATGCCTTATGACACTTATAGCCTCTACCTTTATATGGCGTGACCATGTAGGGTCCTCCGTAATCAGTTCCTATAATAGCGAACGGTTTCTCCGGTCTGACTCGGGGTTGAGGCAGGTCTCCCATCATGGGGTGCAAAAAGGTCGGCTTATTTCTGAAACATCTAACGCACTTACGACAAACTCTTCTAATTAGGTTACGTGCACCTACTATCCAGAATGCGCGTTCAACGATAGCTTGGATGGTTCTCGGCGATGCATGTAAGTGTTTGTCGTGGTAATACTTCATTAACATGTCGGTAAGGATGTGTTTTGAGGACAACAGTATGGGGTGCCTATGATCGTAGGTTCTCTCGGTAAATCTTAGTCTCCCACCTACTCTCATCAGGCCGTGTCGATCGAGGAAAGGGTCCAGCTTCCTTAGTGGTTTGGAAACGGGTTTACGTTCAGCAAGACATTTCAACTGCGGTCCGAATGCATCGACTTGAGCCATTCGTGTCAGCCGCATCTGGGCTCGACTTAGTTCGGCAGTTGAAATGAATCCATAACACTTGTTTCCTCGGGGTCGCGAATTATTGATAAAACGCAGGCATAAGGCAGTAATTCTCATCAGTCGGGAATATGATGAGTACAAAAGAAACATGTCATTTACTTGCTCGTTCTGCTGAACGAGGCATATAGCTGGTTTAGTCTCAGCTAGTACATCTTCCTCAGACGTTGGGGAAATGGTACTGGTATTTATTGGCCATTCTTCAATGGGTCGGTTCAGCCAAATGGGTCCAGACCACCAGAGCGGGTGCTCTGGCAGTTCGGACGCGCAATCTGCGGGGTTGTCCGTTGTAATAGGAGCAGGAGCGGTAGCGTCCTCACCAGGTGCAGGAGCGGAAGTGTCCTCGCTAAGTGCAGGAGCGGTAGTGTCCTCACTAAGTGCAATAGCGGTAGTGTCCTCATTAGGTGCAGGAGCGGTAGTGTCCTCACTAAGTGCAGGAGCGGTAGTGTCCTCACTAAGTGCAGGAGCGGTAGTGTCCTCACTAAGTGCAGGAGCGGTAATGTGCCCACTAGGTGCAGGAGCGGTAGTGTCCTCACTAAGTGCAGGAGCGGTAGTGCCCTCACCAAGTGCAGGAGCGGTAGTGTCCTCACTAAGTGCAGGAGCGGTAGTGCCCTCACTAAGTGCAGGAGCGGAAATGTCCCCACTAGGTGCAGGAGCGGTATCGTTCAGCTCCTGAACCACCGATACGTGGAAGGACTTAACTTTGTTGGTTGGTCCGGGAAATGGACCGGTAATTACTACGCCCAAAGCGGTTTCTATCGCGTATGGGCCTTCAGGTAATTTCATTGGTTTTCCTTTAACCAAAGAAAAATAGACATCAGCTCCCAGTAGCATGTCTACTGGAGCGGTTTGGTTGTAACTTGGATCTGCCAGTTGCACTCCTCTCAACATGGGTGATGTGAATGGACGGAAAGTCTGGGCTGGCAAGCAGGCAGCAATGTTCTTAACCACCAGGGCATTGGTAGAAAAGTTGTTCCAGTTGTGACGCGGGCGGAAGTGACATTTAACAACTCCTGAGACCGCGTCTACCTCCACATTGGAAACTCCAGATATGGATGTCTTGGTAGGCTTCAAATCTAAGCCTAGTTTGAGACAGCAGCTATCCGACATCAAGCTGGTCTCACTCCCGCTGTCAAGGAGTACTCTAACTTCCTTCCAGCGTTGTTGGGAGTCTCTCACTTGGATGCGTGCGGTACTCAACAAAACACGCGATAACCTCGGTTGAGGTGTGGTCCTTGTATTGTGTACTACTACGAGAGTTGAAGTTGAAGGCTTTTCCTTGCTAACTTCACTGTCAGGTTGGCTCTTTGGACGGAATGGTTTAGCTTGGGAGACATCATGTGCTCTTCCTATTGGGAGGTGTTCCCCAATATGAAGCAGTGTGTGATGTCGCTGGTCACAATGCCTACAATTGTACTTGGAGTTACAAGTCGGTGCTTGATGGTTTGGCGAAAAACAATTGTAGCAGTGATTGTGTTTCCTTATGAGAGAACGTCTCTCATACGGCGTGAGACTTCTAAACTTCGTGCAAGAGTGCATAGGATGTGATGTTTTGCACTCTAAACATGTTAATGTTTGGTAGGAAGTGGTTACAAAAGCCTTTTTCTGCCTTTGTAACCTCGGGCTTGCGCTAGCTCTCGGGTTTGAACTAGCTTTTGCTGAGGGTTCTATTATCGGATCTTCTTGATCCACAGTCTGCCACTGTTGGGAGGTAACGTATGTGCTCAGAAAATCTAACAATTCGGACAGCGTTGGTAAGGACTTCGGATTCAGATGGCGCTCAAATCTGTTCCTGGTCTGAGTGTTCAGTTTCCTGACTAGGATGCAGGCGAATATTTGAGACCAGTTGTCCACAGGCGCTCCCTGAGCCCGTAGAGCTTCTACATGGCTGGTGATCGATGACACAAACCTTGAGACGTTGTGGAAAGACATGTTGGTTAGAGAATCCAAGTCCAATAGTCCGTCCACATGATGTCCAGAAATCAGGCGAGTGTGCTGATATCGCTTTTTCAGGACGGCTAAAGCTGGTTCGTAGTTAGCATCAGTGAGCTTGAGATTTCTTACAAGTTCTAGTGGTTCTCCAGCCAGACTGGCTTTCAGGTGCTGAAATTTCTGTACTGGAGCGAACGATTCGTTGTTATGTACTGTGCTCATAAACATGTCGCAGTATGAACTCCATTCGGAAATCTTTCCTGTAAATGTAGGCAGATCCAACTTCGACAATCGTGTATGGGTTGAAGTAGACTGGATGCTGCTTTGGAAGGCAGTGTTAGGCAGATCAGTTCTGTCACATGACTGAGGAACGTTCTCAGCGAATGGTGACTGATCACAAGTAGTGACGACTTCGGTGACTCTCTCACAAAAATCATCATATTCAAGATTCAGTTCCTCCTGTTTGTCCACAGTTTCTGGAAGAGTCAGTAATTCCAACATGCACTCTTCATAGGTACTCCTCCGTGCTGGTAGCTCCTTGAGTTGAGCACGCACGCGAGCGAGTTTGCTTGGATCGGTCAAGGCATCCTGAATGGACCTTTCTAACGTGTCCAAATACCTGACACAAAATCCCTTTTTTACTGTGAGCCTTGTGACAGCGGCCATGTTGAACCGATGGGAAATCTTGGTCAAGTACAGAGCGATCGCGGGATCAATGGTAGTACAAATTTTAGTATATCACAAATACTAAATTCTTGCCGTGCAGACTGGAGATGCCGCCGGCCTTGGGGTAATCGGACGCACAAATCAGACTGATATGTGATCCTGGCGTTGAAAGAACCAAAAGTCGGATAATCGAGCGTGTCGGATAATCCAAAAATTCTTCCAACTAACGTAAACAGGGTTAACAGCAACGTTAACTTGTTGTGGAATCAAAACGGTTGATCAGTGATCGGATAATCCAAAAGTCGGATAATCCAAAATTGCTTCCAACAGCGGAAACAGGGTTAACAGCAACGTTAACTTGTTGTGGGATCAAAACGGTTGATCGGAGATCGGATAATCCAAAAGTCGGATAATCCAAATTTGCAATTTATCCTGGAAAACGGCCTAATAGGTCCGTGGAGCTGCCAGACACTTCTAGCAGGCGTAATATGAACGATTTCAAGATAAATCGGACAATAAAAATTCAGACTTACAAAAATCGGACTTCCAAAAAGTCGGAATATTCGTAAATCGGGCAAAACGGAGGTTCTGTATCCGAAATGTACAACAGTCGGACACTAAAAATCGGACTTACAAAAATCAGACTTGCAAAAAATCGGACTTGCAAAAATCGGCCTTGCAAAAATCGGACTTGTAAATCTCGCAGAACGGCGGATCAAATCCGGCTCGAAGCTGACCATGAAATGTAGCGCCCGCCTACGTTGGGTGGTGACCGTAGGGCAAGACAGCGCTACACAGGGGTCGACAATTTAGACTCGAAGGACCGATGTGTATGGAAGCGCAGCGCGCCGGTATATTGAGTGGACTATTGTGTCGCGGACGTACGCGCAGTGAGTTGAGTAACCGCCGGTTTCAACCTTAAGGAAAGAGGGGGGATTTTAACTCTTCTGCTCCTAGGGGCAAATCTAGGAGACTGCACAAAGGAGTGGAAGCCCTCGCTGGGGAGAGAAGGGTTAAAGTCCAGGCCCACAAATAAGGTGATAGGAGGAGCCAATACTTGCTGTTTCCCTCGATGACTCCTACCGACGATGATCCTAACACGAAAATATCGTAGACTCAACTCACTGGATACAAAGGACACAATACAATAAACTGTACAAATCTTATAATTTACACTATAAAAAAATGTGTTTTGGTGAAAGCCAAGCCTTAGTTCAGTAATAGAACTAGAAATAAATATGCAACAAACAGATGGTTAAATTGCATTAATACATAAATAAATATCAGCTGAAGGCACGTGAAAATAAACTACAATAAATGAATGTTAATACTAGAATATTAATATCTGCAAATTAACAATAATATGCAGTATTATTGTTACTAAATTATTAGCTGAAGGCTATACTAAAGAATTTAACAACAATAATAAATTGAAACCTGAAAATGAGTAAGTTCGGAATGAACTACTCTAATAAACAATATTCTCAAAACAAACAAAATTCTAAATAGAATATTTTTAAGTACAAATAAACAGAATAAAACTACAGTGTACGACACTTAGCTGGATTCTGGATCTGGATTCTTCCTGGTAGCCGGATAGCTCGTCTGGATGAATCAGCTGATCTGGTTTTCACTCTAAATTATAAGATGCACTGATATGATTTGTCAGGTTGTAAATCTGACAAAGAGCGGTTTAAATCACTGATATTTCGGGTTGTAAATCCGAAATATACAGCATAAAAAATAGCCGGGAAGCAAAACACTGATTTATAGGTTAAAAAACCATGCGGTCTCGAAAAAACGTTATATTAACGAACAGGTTAATTTGTCATGAACGGTCAGCGACCTGTTAATTGCGGTTAATTTATGCATTAAAATTGCATAAAAGTGCAATATATAATGTGTAGATGGCCCTAGTTGGCCTAAAACATGGAAAAATATACAAGAATTGTTTTTGAACATTTAAATAAATTAAAATTACTAAATAAGGAACTTGGGGCGCCTAGCGGGCCCAACAATATGTATTCGCCTCATACTGGCGGATAGTTTCAGAATGCGCTGCGACACCGCTGGGAAAAAGAGAATTTTAAAATATTTTATATGGATCATTACTTAGAAAAGTTTTGATCATTTATATTCAGTTCGATTGATTTAAGTAATTGAGACGGATGAGTTTATGATTCTTAGTACATTAGCTAATTAAAAATTATATCACATTAGTTGATTTGATAAAATTTTCTGCATTTATGTGTACTGAAATTGTATTTAATAATCACACTTTTTGTCTCTAAATACGAGGCTTACTAAGCGTCATAACTTTATTAAAAAAATAAATCTAAATTGATTTACTTTACCCTCTACCAACACACCGCTACCAAAGCTCTTTCCACATTGATGGGAAATTGTAAAAGTTGATCAAAGATAATGCGTTACGAAAATGTGCCAATACACGCTTCGATTCTGGTTCGACAGTTTTAGAATTAGTTTAGAAAAATTCACACGAGACCATTTCACATGAGTATGGTGAGTGCAGAAATAGTCAAATATTACAGAACCAAAAGGTATGCATAGACTGGTGCATTGTCTTTGCAAACCTGTGTAACATTTAATCTCCGATTAGTATTGACGAATTCTCGAACCTGGGTAATATTTTTACGGGTCTTGTGAAACGTTCTGCCTTCTTCAAATTGTCTAAAATACTCAAAACACATAATCAAACTAAGAACACCGTATCAAAAATCTGTTTTTAAAAACTGAAGTATTTTTGTCGGTATCTTTCAAGTTTGAAAAAATACTACCATCGAAACTTTTTGCCATTTTGATAAAATATTCTCTAATCTATGACTTTGAGTTCGCAACAATCTACGTTTTGCCAAAATATCCCGTAATTTCGGAAATCATTTTTTAGCCTAGGGAATAACTTAAGTACTCTTGAATCTAAAATATTTTTTGGCACTTTACTACGAGGGACATTCAATAATTAAAGAGACAAATTGATGTAGAAAAAAAAAAAACTGTGTATTTTTACAAAATGAGACTTTTACTACTTCTCAACATAATCCCCACGAATATTAATACACTTGTCCCAACGATGAACTAGTTTTTTTATACCTGATGCAAAGAAATCTTTTTCTTGTGGTTTGAGCCAGTTTCCCACAAATTATTTGACTTCCTCGTTGTCGCTGAACTTTTTTTCCACGTAATGTCTCCTTGAGTGGACCAAACAAATGAATATCAGAGGGAGCGAAATCTGGACTGTAGGGAGGATGAGGTAGTATCTCCCAACCCATTTTTTCAATGGTTTCTTGGGTCAGCTTGGCGGTATGTGGGCGACCATTATCTTGGAGGAATATCGCGCCTTTTCTTTGAGACCCGCTACGTTTTTCTCTCATTGCTGGCTTTACTTTGTTCATCAGCAGGTCTGAGTAGTAGGTACTGTTTATTGTACGCTGATCTTCCAAATAATCACAAAAGACGACACATCGGGCATCCCAAAAGACGGTCAACATGACTTTTCCCGCTGATGCTTGCGTTCTGAATTTCTTTCGGACATGTGAGCTGGTGTGCTTCCATTCCATGCTATGTCTTTTGGATTCTGGTTCGTTCGCTAATTTGCCTTACCTTGCCCTACTTAATTCTGTTCAAAACCAACTAGAGGTTCAAAATGGTGAACCCAAGTTTCACACACGTTAAAATCTTGTTTAGAAAAGGGTCACCTTTCCTTTCATAGCGTTCTTTCAAGTCTGTACCCACTTTGAGTCTTGTTTCTTTGTGTTGTTGCGTTAACTGTTTCGGGACCCACCTTGCACTTGTCAATGATAACGTGATGAACTGTGTCAACACTTACTGCAACTTTTTTGCTGTATCTTCAACAGTAATAAGTCGGTCTTCACGAATAATGTCGTCAATGCGGGTTTCAAGCGCAGGAGTTGACACTTCAACTGGCCGGCCATGACGTCGCTCGTCAGTCACTGAAGTTCGACGTTTTGAACTGTTCTACCCACTTATAAAAATTTCACTGCCAACCTAAAGTCATGAAAGTACCAAACTCTTCCTACAATCCGTTTTTTTTTTTTTTTTTCGACATCAATTTCTCTTTAATTATTGAATTTCCCTCGTATATTCTCAAGTCTATGACTTTGAGTTCACAACAGTCTACGTCTTGCCAAAATTTCCCGTAATTTCGGCAACCATTTTTTGGCTCAGGGCCTAACTTGTGACTATATTTGCAATGTACATTCATGAGTAATATAGTCAAAATTACCTACTTTTTTAGCGCACACGGAAAGGCACCTACAGTTTATAGCCGGCTGCTAAGTAGGCTAATTATTTGACAAAGCCAGGATTTTAATCTACGTCCGTACTGCTAGTCAACGGCAAGAACAAACGCTTTAGCTCTTGTGACCACAAGTTTGCACTTTTTTGCTTAGGCATAAGTTAGGCCCTGTTTTGGTTTTAAATTATATTATGATCTCCGTCCTGTGAAGCAAGCAGATATATAATAGCGTACGATACTTCAAATTATTGCGCAAGGTTCAATCTACAATTATACTTTTAGCTATTTTATTACGAAACTGTACGAAACTAATTAATTTTTACAAAGGTAAAAATTAATTACCGCTTTTGTACGTGATAGGCCAATTTTCTGCCATTTAACATTTCTCTACAGTTCACAGAGTGGTGCTGCGGACCAAAATGATCCAATCTTTGTATAGAACACGTGTGCCAAGTGATATTCCATTATCAACATGGGCTTGTACTTTAAATTAGTAAACTAAAGTGTTTTAACAAAAAGGTTCAAGACACCAAATAAATTTCTTAAAGCGTTTTAGCAATAAATCTACCCTTAAACCTCAAATTACCATATAAATATCGTGGTATAGTTTTGGTAAATTCTTTTATTTGAGTGTATGTATATATCTTTAATTGTAATTTCATCAGAGTGTAATAGTATTGCATTGAGTATAAAGTTAGGATCGTATTAGTTTGTAGGCCACTTGATGAATATACTGACTCGGTCTCTGGTTCCTCGCGCCCTGGATATGTATAATGTTGGATTTGCAAGTCTAACACACTCTGACTGTTCTGTCTGTGTTCTAATTTCCTAGATGCTTTCCTCAATGTATTTACTGTGCAAATGTTATGTTCATCAAGGAAATCTAATCTATGAACACTAAAAATATCACCGTTTAAATCTATGTCCAAACATAACACAGTTGCATGTGTTACACATTTGATGTTTATTAAACACAATTTAGTATAAAACAATTGTGGTAAAATTACATTCTATGTTGTTTTATGAACAAGGACTTCGCGAAAAGTGAACATATGGAAAAAATGAACATATGAACAAATCGCAGTTGACCATGGAAGTTTTGAGCATGTATTTTACTACCCAAAGTTTGCAATTGTTTATGTAGTTTTCCAGTCTTATAGCATATGGGGCAATAACAGACATAGGGGATGGTGGGGCAAGCTGACGACCTTAAGTGGAAACAGTTTCCAGAGATTGATACGTAATTATTTTGACATAATATTTTATTTTACTGATTGTCATACGAGGGCTACATTTTAAGTTTTTACAAACATTTTTTCCACTCTGGACTGACAAATGGCGAATGAAAATAAATGAAAGTAAGTCGACACACGTTACATTTACAAATAGACGAATAACTTGTCAAGAAGTAACCATCAATAATAAATTAATACCAACAATGGACGAGGCTAAATACCTAGGTATCCATTTGGACAAGAGGTTAACATGGAAGAAGCATTTAACAATGAAAAGAAAACAGTTAAATATTAAAATTAAAAGCATGTACTGGTTACTAGGATATAAATCTAAATTAAGTCTATATAAAAAATTATTAGTTTATAAAATAGTTTTAAAGCCTGTATGGACATATGGTATACAGCTTTGGGGCTGTGCAAAAAATTCAAATATAAACATAACCCGAAGATTTCAAAATAAAGCACTACGTTTAATAGCTAATGCCCCTTGGCATGTTACCAACGAAACTCTACACAAAGATTTAAAAATAACCACAGTTAAAGATGAAGTAAGGAAATTTGCAACTAGGCATATCAATCGATTAAATTACCATCCCAATGATCTAGCATTAAATCTCCTGAATAACGAGGATGAAACAAGAAGACTTCAAAGAAGAAAACCTTTAGATCTAATTTTTGATTAAAATCTAAATTAATTGTAAATAGTTATATGTATGCAACTTTATAATATAATAACATATTTTATATCTATTGTAAGAAGACTCACTAATGGGTGAGTACTTCATGCATGACAAATAATATGTACAACAAATTTGCTGTTTAGCCTTATAAAAGGGCTAGTTGTAAATAAAATTATATTCAATAAAAAAAAAAAAAAAATCCACTCTGAAGTTGGTATCCCAAAAACATGGTTTTCGAAGACTTCAACAGTTCTTGAGGTATGTAAATCGCTGTCCACGCATTTTTTGTTTGACTTTAGGGAACAAAAAATTCTTTAGGGGGCAAATCAGGTGAATACGGGCAAAGAGACATTAATTCGATGTTTTTTTCTTTCAAATAATCAACTGGCAATGCAAGCTCCCACACAGCACGTCAGCTGTGTGAGAGCTTGCATTGTCATGATGAAGAATGATGCGACGGTTTTGGTTGTTTTTCCTGATTTTGTCGATAATTTCTGGCAAACAAATTGTTGGATACCATTCATCATTAACTGTTCTCCGATCCTCTAAAGAAATGGTTGCGACAAGTCCAGTACAACCGAAAAAACTAGTGATCTTTTTCTTCGAAGTGCTGCGAGAACGAACTTTTGTGGGTTTCGGTTGACAAACAAACGCTCGTATTTTGACAGCAACAAATACTAGAGCCATATACCAATATTACCACTACATTCTTGGGAGATGATAATATTATACTATGGTTTACATTAATCGTTTTTTATGATTACTAAAGTTTACTTTGTCATGTTGCCTCGTTCACTAATTTGTATTACCTTGCCCTACTTAATTCTGTTCAAAACCAACTAGAGTTTGGTTTTTCAAATGTTCGCTCGATGTAACTATAGATGGTTTCAGGTTTAAGCGGAACTAGATTTTCTAATCTAGTAATTCTTTACGATGGAATGAAGCTCTAGATCATTTTGATTAGCAAAATGGTTAAAAAAATAAGTTGATCATTTTGATTAGCATTTTTATTATAAAAATAAATATTTCATTTAGTTGCGTTTAAACGTTTGGAATAGCCGGATTTAAGATAAATGAAGATGAATGAAGGTGAAAAGTTTTTGGAGGCCCTTTTTGTATAAAAGTTTTATTTAAGTGGTCCTCGAAAATTTTTGTATATGTTAATTGCAGTTTTTTTGTTATTTTTATGTACATTTCTTATATAAATAATTTATATTTTGTTTATTTTCTGTAAAATTTATGTGATTTTCTACAAATTAAATAAATGTATTTAGTAACACATTAAATATATTTGTTTTCTTGCAAAAAATGAACCAACAATTATTATTAGTGATCCGCGTTAGAAAATTATATACTTTACTGGTCTGCTGTGCGTTTTTGATTGAGAAACACTGAACTAGACCATATCAGTCTACAATATTTAAAAATTGATGACATTGTTTAAAATAAGGATACAGCTACTTGTAAGAATGTTAACTTTACTAAATAACGATGCCAAATTAATCAATAGCCTTAAAAATACAACATAATGTCAAACGACATTATTAGCCTGAAAAAGGTTAATCCTGCTTATAATACAAATAGCTTTACCGTCTTTTTATATTTTTGGGGATGCCAAATTCCTCTCTATTCACATACCTATATACAGTGGTATCGTAGGTCAAACTTAAAAGTGGAATTCTAGACATGGATATTTCGAAAGAATTTTAAAAGTTTTGTGTAATAAAATATGTGCCTCTTTCAATTGGATTTACCTGAAATTTACAGCCATTGTATATTTCCAATTTCCGTCAATGTTTCCAAATCAAGAAAAATAAAATATTCTCTTGTAAAAATTCTGTGTAAATATTTTCCATAAAAATATTTTGCTATAAATTCCCTCGTTACACCCCCTATCTCGAGAGATACCGATGCAAAATAAGTCAGTCTTCGCTGCGAATTTGCATACATAATATACACCTTGGAGGTCCACCGAGACTATATTTTGTCTGCCTTGGTAAACCTATAAATTTATTTTTACATCTTCAATTTAATTTTCGTATCTGATATTTCAGCTGACGACGGGTTGTGGTTTGGGGATTGTGGGTTCAATCCTGTTGGGATTGTTCCAACTCTTTGCTACTCTTATACTTACAGTAATTATAAAACATGACGCAAT
This sequence comes from Liopterus haemorrhoidalis, assembly GCA_963971575.1. Classification (NCBI taxonomy): domain Eukaryota; kingdom Metazoa; phylum Arthropoda; class Insecta; order Coleoptera; family Dytiscidae; genus Liopterus; species Liopterus haemorrhoidalis. The sequence goes on from OZ020615.1 coordinate 30,293,064, forward strand.
AAAAAGTCGTTATTACAAATAATGTTAGATGTACAAAATTTACTTAAAACAAAATTAGTAATATACCTAAAACGTTGAGTTAGTTTATTAGTTTCTAATCTGTTTCTTAATGTAGTAAAACAATTATCTTATAAATCCTTTTTAGGGTTTCGTAGGTATATCCAAGGTCTGTTTATATAGTAGAAATTATGGCCAAACGACTCAACTTTGAGAGTTGAAATTTGCCATGTCTCTGAGCCATAACTAGACAATATACTCCATATATAGAGACATTAAAACAGCACATCACTCGAAAAATATAACCACATACTAAAGAGTGTGTAACAAGATAGAGAGAAAACACTTTTTTTGATGTTTTCGGCGAGACAAAAAAAAAAAAAATAGTTCAAATGAAATATGTAGAATTTTTGGTAGGCTATCTGAATCTTGAACTATGAAATATGAAGAAAAAAGTTTCAGCTTTAAGAGATATGTCAAATTTTAGTGTTTTCATCTGGAACCACCTCTACATTATTATGCTAGGAGATGTTAAGTACAGTAGATAGACAAAGACACAAAATTCTTATTTTCCATTTGAAATAAATTTTAATTTAATCGACATTCGTTTAATATAAACGTTTAATTAATAATTCATATTATTGAAGTTCTTTAGTACATTTAGATTATTAAAAAAGCAATTTCCTTTAACATATTATGTGAATTTATTTGACGTTTTTAAGGTTTTGTAGTAGAAATTTGCAATTTGGCATGCTTGTACAACTCTTTGATCTACAATTAATTTGTATTCATTTATATTTAAAAACTATAATTTTATTTAATAATATTTTATAATTTTATTATTATAAATGAAAACTATAGTTAAAAAAGAAACAGTGGGGAAAATATAAGCAAATAGGTATTTATCGAAAATATATATATTTTTTTAAATTTCGAATAGTCTCATATGAAGTTTTTTAATGCATAGATAACAAAATAATAATAATAATAATAATGGAATTTTCGCCACAAATATGTCAAAAAACTTTTGCTTCCTATTTTCTATTGCCCAAAAAATGGGGTTAAATTAAAAATCTGAAAAAAAAAAATCTCAAAATGGCAAATTGATGGGAACCGGAATAGTTCAATAGGAATTTATGGTCAAATTATTATTTTAAAAAATCGTTTTTTTTTTGTCACTGAAAAAATAATTATCGTTTTTAAATTTATTGTGTGGTATCGAAAGAGATACCAGATATAAAGAAAAAGATTTAAGACGTAGATTAAGGAACGTAAAGTAGTTTTTTAAAATATTTTTATTTTAACATGATTTTAGCAAAAATGTGCTAAACGCTCTTATCCTGCAGCTTATAACCCATGGGGGTTAATCTGAAAATCGGAAAACATTCTGAGTAATGCATATTAATGTGAACCGGAATAGTACGACAGAAATTTTTGATATGATAATTATTTCCCAACAGCATGCTTACTATTGTAAGCATGCTGTTGGATATTTATCTGACTGATTGGAAAACTGGATAGCTATAGCTGGGTCTTAATGTGAGTGCATCTCAAGTACGATTATAAGTCTCTAGATGGAGGTACGTGGACAATTCTTTTAAAAATTATAAAAATTTATCTTTTTTAACAAACATTGATTATGTATTTGCAATATTTTATGGTTATATTATTTGTTATGTACTTAGTAAATACCTGCAAAATCCTGAAATGTGGGAAAATTCAGGTTTCACAAAACTTTTTTTTTTCAATATTAGGACTATCATACAGGCGTAATATACAAGTGATGACAAAAAAAGGTCCTCACTTCTATTTTAACAAAAACGCGTAACATCCTCATATTTTTGAAGCTCTTGGAGGGGGCTCATCACTTATATTTTAACAAAACCTAATAGTTTTTGGAGCTTTTTGAAGGGTAGGGGTGCTCAAGCCCCTAAATCCCTCCCCTGTATATTGTTTTACTGTTCCACAGCTTCGAGTAAAAATGAGGCAAAAGTCAAGTATAGTCGTACAGCAGTTTTACTTTTATAAACCAATAGTATTAGTAAACCTGTAGCTGCAAACGTTAAATCATCTGTACCTGCTACTTGACCGCTGAGCAAGGACACGGACGTGAGTTATGTACACAATGTTGTTTACACAAATTATGTCAAATAATTTGTGTAAAAATATTTATACAAATCACAGGTTCTGCTTAGATAAGCGTTCGCAACCGGCTTTAAACTGTAGGTGCCTTTCTGTGTACGTTAAAAATTGGACGTAATACTGACCATATTACTCCTGAATGAACATAGATTGAAAACATGATCTCGCAAACCTGGAAACAGGAGTCCTTGGCTCATTTCGGACTGTCGCACCAATGATGATGATGATGATGAGTATTAGTCAGCTTATCACATTAGATATCCAGATGACAAGTAATAGTAGAATATCGATTATTATTATGGGGTTTGTCAGGTCTTGACAAGCGTCCACTAATCTCAAACTTCAGCAACCTTTTGAGCCGCGTCATACTAGAGACTAGTGGAGCTAAATACACACGACTGCATCCCAAACTCTGACGATATGCAGCCGCGGAAATTACGTTAGATCCAGTGCCCGCACAATTCGGAGTGATCCGAGCAGCACTGCTTTCTGCATCCTGCAGATCAAAGAGCTGGCAGAAGATCTGCAGACGGGAATGGACTCGATTTCCCTTCGATAGGAGGCTTTCATACCACCTAAAACACCAACTATCAGGACTACAAGCTTAACTTGGCTCGGACAAGAGGTCCATATACTTGGACCTCTTTTCCTCCTCCTTGAGAGAGATATTCTTCTCAGCTGGACTTGAGAATTCGATCACAAACATCTGTTTGGTCTCGATATCCAGGAGGGTTATGTCCGGCTTATTGGCTGTCAGTAACCTCGAGGTGGGGAAGGAGTAATTCCAATAAATTCGGCACTTGGAATTTTCCACCACCGATTCTATGTCAGAAGGGATGTACGGTATAACCGGTATTTGGTCAATACCATAGGCATGTTTAAGATGATAGTAGAGCACGCGGAGAGCAGCATTATGTCGAGACACGTAGCTCGTATTATTATTATTATTATTTTTTTTTTTTAAATTAAACTCTAATTATTATAAAAAGAAAAGAAAGAGCGTCAGAGTGTTATCCATGTTCCTTTACCTAACTCTGTCTGAATTGCCACTATAGTAGACGCCCGTAGGGCCCACAAATGTGTACTAACGGTCACTATAGTTCTAGCGGTAGCGGTTTTAAGTCAGTTTTGTCATAACAAAAAGACTACCGCTTCAAACAATATATTATTCATACCTTCCACAAAAAGCTTAAGATTCCCATAAAAATTTTATTCATAAACCTTAAAAAATCAAAATTTTCATTTAAAAATAACCTAAAAATCGTTCTTTATAACGTTATCAATAATTTAAAATGCTAACAAGGCCATTAGTGTATGTTTGAACATTAAATAGATGCAAACAAGCATCAGAGAGCAGTCGAGTTGATGTAGCAACACTGTGGGACATACCGTCTCTCTACCCGCCCGTCTTCCTCGTCTGCCTGGTTGACTATCTCTAAGGAGATTTACCGCTCAGCGTTATCTAATTACGAATAATAAGATTACATAAACTTGGATCAATTAATATGCTAGCTTTCATTACAAGTCTAGTATGCAAGAACCAAAGAACGTTCGTTTAAACATATTTCGAAAAAATAGCTTCAAGCTATGTAAAAATTACGTGAAGAACAATTTGAGGTTTGTTTTATAGAACAGAATACTATGATTATATTTCCAGGGAACTAATCATTTTACAGGTTAGGTTTCATTATTTTCTTCATCTTGAGCATTTCCAGTCAGGTTGAATTCAATCACACAAATCTATCTTGATCTATGACAATGGGGGATCTATGACAATGCGCTACAAATATGGGCCTTTTACGAGTATTAATCAAATTATAATAAAATGTTCAGATTACTACTAAGAATAGTATATTAAGACACAAGTTATATAAAGCATGATATTGTCGCACGCGTCGAAGTTAGAAAACGAGTCGCGAAATGACGAGATTTATAATCGAAAAGTGCGACAAAAAACCTTATACTACGAGTTTTTTATACTATTTTTGCTATTGTTAATATGTCATATACTTAGATCGTATAAACTTAACCCAAGATTGAGAAGTTCGTTTTACAATATAAAGGTTTCTTTAAGTGACGTTTAAAGTCATATAATATAAAAGTAACTAAAAAAACCAGATCTGGTTCGCACATACAATAATGAAAACAATATATCAAACAACATCCTCGTTTTTAGCCCGGGAATTTGGTATTACCGGACTGTTTTAACACATATATTTTTCAAGAAAACTGTCAATTTTTGTTTTGTAAAATTTGCAATTTGTATCAATTTCAACAATTTTATGAATAAAATGTTTAGTATCATAATGAAATTCATTATTATACTCAGTTCAATTTCATAATGACTCTCTTATAAGTGCAAATAGAAAAGCAAAATTATAAAACTAAAATGTAAAAATAGATTTTTTAATAATTGAATAAAAATATATAAGGCTTAATTTTTTCAGTACGACCGCTAGTGATATTCCATTGATGCAAATTGTCCCAATATATAAAAAGTTTGCCGATCTGATCTTGAAGAATATGTATGTACGGTCCCAATCTTCCGCCCCAAATTTCTTTTCTATTCTGTCTTCTTCCATTCTCATCAAGTTTCCTATCCACAGTAATCATCTGCCTCTCATTTCCTGTATAATACAAAGCTTTAAGCATAACGCTCGGGATATTTTCGTTCTTGTAGCATCTCATTAACCATTAATTTCGTGGATACAAGAATTAAGCTTAGTGTTTTTTTTTTCTTAATTTTAGTTTCTTGATGCCATATATATGTATTGGGGCGTACTATGGTTTGGTAGAGCTTGATATTAATCATTGTAGATCATCGGTTCCCAACCTGTGCTCCGCGGAGTCCTAAGTGCTGCGCGTGCACTTCTCAGGGGCTCCGCAGCCTTTGCAGGAAACAAAATAAATATAAATTGAATAAATACAAAAGAATTAAAAATGAAAAACAGAATCAAACTAAGAAAATGGGAATTTTATTCTGAACGAAAATTTGCCAAGTTGAATGTATGTCTGAGTGATTTCTAATTCTAGCCGGTTTGTGATCCTAGCTGGAATGTGATCGGCGAGATGTATTGTTGTTTGAATAGTCTGCGTGTATTTTGATTATTTGCTTCATTTTATAAAAATCTGTCTATCTATCAGTAAGGGAGCTGTGAAAGAGAAAAGTGAAATTATAGTGAAATTTAAAAACGCCATTAATTTGTAAGACATACGGTATGCCTAAAGGGCTCCGCCATTGAAATTGATCCTAAAAAGGGCTCCGTGAGCTAAAAAGTTGGGAATCATTGTTGTAGATAATAGTTTTGTTTTTAAGAGATGGTACAAGTTCCTGATGATACAAATACTTTCAGATTTATAACCAGTAAGCAGGCTCTCAACAGGAATTGATTATCTGTTTTCTGTCCTTCGTTTTGGTGGTCTACTTTGTTAGCTTCTACTTTTGCCTTGTTGTTTGAGCCGGCTGCTAACTTGCGAAGTCCTTTGCAAGTGAGCACTGATTGTACTTCATCTTTTCGGTACCCTAGGAAATATTATGGGATACTGTACATCATTGAACATTTTGTATTGTGTACTGGGCGAGTACAGGCCCCAGAAAGCGTGGGACCCTGGGCGATTGCCCCATTTGCTTATACATTTCGCTGACTCTTTCGGCATAGTCCTTTCAATATTCACATCGGTTATTCCATATTCTTGTCTGATGACCATTGACTTTTTTAGTATTTCGATACAGTAAAACTAGTTCAGGAGTTTTGTACGAACAAGAGCCCATCCTATATAATATAGGTCTAACAATTGTATAAACTTTTACAAAATTATATACAATTAATTTATGTATTTATAATTTTTTTCAATATTGTATCTAGGTACTGAAAATAATATATTTATTTTATCATTACTGATGTTGTGCAGTACTTTTCTGAGCTTCGACGTCAATAAATTGATTCAGGAATAATAATGAATTATTTTAAATATAATGTATACAAATGACCGAAGATAAATTGACATCTGTTTAATTTATTTCGTCAAATAAGTAATAGTGTAAGCTATCTTGTCCATGTTACGCCACTGAGAAGCAGTTACGTTTAGTAGCAAAACATAAGGCTTATCCTTTACCTAGTTTCCCTATATGTACATTGCAAACTGATATTACCATCCATGATGGATTCCAGAAATTAACTAGGATATTGTCCACTGGATTAATTTATTAGGGTCCGCAGGGTCTGGGGATTAGCGAAATGTGGTCTAAGGTTTGAATCCATCACCGTACCGCTCCTATGTATTACCGAGACCCAAGGCCCTGTTTAATGAGAAGAAAGTATTGTAGTTTATTATTTAAGACCCCCCCGTTAAACATGGAATTCAATTTCCATAGATAATTCGTTGGAAATTTATTTTCGAACCATTGAAATTATGTACGTCAAATCATAATTATATTTGTATTACTTTTTTTTATAAAATAATAATAAATAATTATTATTAAGTTCCCAATGACTACGTTGTATATAAGGGTAGATAAGGTAAGATCTCTATTTCTATACCTTTGACATTATATATATGAAAGACACGTGGTCAGTGTGGCGCTACGACTGGTCCTATTATCCCTATATATACAAGTATGTACTTTAAGTTTTATTAGGAACATAGCCTTAGCGCTGAACGACATTCTTAAAACAAGAAGGTGTTACAGTACAAATTTAATTTGGAACGAATGACACAGGTATGGAAATACGCAGGTACGCAACCACAATTTTGCTTGGGGAACTCAGTAAACAAAATTTTTAATTGAGAGTTTAGAAGTTGTTTTTTTTTTTCTTGGGTGGCACTCACGTTTTATAAAAATGAAAATGTGTCTCTTAAAAACGTGTATTTTTAGTGTTGGGGGGGGGGGTCAAACCCATAAGTTCTCTCTGGTTGCACCCTTCTTAATACTCAGAATAAAGTTAGACATTATTTAGTTAGTACCTAGACTAGTCTGGACTACAGTGTGATATACTGAGAAAAGTTTACTGTGTGTTAACTGTGGTATAAGTGTAGTGGCTGGTATTTATTATTTAAGTGATTTTATTGTTCGATGCATAAGTTCAATATTGAGGTATTTCGATAAATATACAAAATCACAACAATATTCGTTTTATATTTTATTGTTATGACGCAATAATATGAAATACTTGGGCTTGTGTTGACCACTAAGCCAGTGGCATACGCAGGGAGGGACTAGGAGATAACCCCCCCCCCTCAGAAAATTCGAAAAGACCTAAAATTATAATATCGCTTTTCAAGATTGCTCGCCTTTTCAATACATATAAAATCCGATGTTTTGAAAAATTCCCCCTTCGAAATATTTTTCTGCGTACACCACTGCATTAAGCTGACTGTCCACTATCAGAATGTAAAATTTTCGAACTACTGACCACAAAGTACCACAGTTAATTAATTATTACTTAATTAATTCTTTTATAAACATCATAATTCCGTTCTCTGAACATCAAGTGTAAATTAATTCTATATGATTTACTACAATAAAATAATTATTGATTTATTTATCAAAGTTTCTGTGGAGTAAATATGTCACATGTCTCGGGTGTAGATACCTTAGGCCTTAGACTAATGACATATCTTGTATGAAAAATATGTACTAGATCATATATTTTACTGTATAATTTATGTAAAAAATATTTATCCAATAAATTCAAATTCAAATTGATAATAAAATCTTAAAAGGCGTAGACACCAATGTTTTATATTTTCATCTTATATATCCCGGGTTTGAATCCGGGCAACGCATGGATATGAGCCAAGTTTAAGATTTTTATATTTTGATGGACCCTTTTCCTTCTTAATATAATAAATTGAAGTTCGTAATAATTAAATCAACGTAGGAAAATTATTATTTTTTAAATGTCGCGAGTCAAAAATATTCACTAAAATATTGTTTAAAATGTGGATTCAGGAACCCCTTTGTATACTAAATATCTTCGAAATCCTGCAATGTGTGAGGATTTATTTATCTTTTTTCCCGTAGTCTAAAGATATATGTTACATTAGCCTAAGAAAAAATATATTTTGCGTCTTTTATTACCGTGGAAATGTAAAGTAAATTAATATGATTTCCTTATTGAAACCTTAATTTTGTTAATCACTATTTTGGACCATGATTAATATAATATTTTTAATATTTCTTATGGACCTTATTTAGATTTGAACGAAGACGGTCGCATTGCAAATATAGTTTTCAATATTTTCTTAGTATGGAAAATGGAAAATCAATTGAATTCGTGCATTTCCTTGTATCGTTTGGGAATAAATTCCCCCAAACAAAACTTTATCTATTTTCCTTTGAAGTCGATCTATCTGTCAGTAATTTCGAAATCCGCCTTCATCTAAAACTTGTTTAAGACCCCTGACAGGTTAGTACGTGATGGGCATTCGTTATGTTGAAACATTTCCCATGTGAGAATAGTCAGAAAGTGTAATAATACGCGTGGAAAACCCGCCTCAAGCAGGAATGGAATAAAAGAAATAACGATTAATATCAGAGAAAACTCAACAAAGCAAATAAATGAAGCGTAAAGGAAAGAAATGTTGTCGAAAGTAACGCTTCTTGACGCGTGACTGGCGACTTGGTGAATGTGATTTGCAAAAGGTTCCTAGAAGTATTCCTGTTTCTTCTTGTTTTTATTTTACACCCAGAGATGGCACTAAAACTTAGATACTTTAGTTATAATCCCTTGTAAAATAACTTGCATAAAACGTGATTAAGTAACTTTAATATAAAAAACTGGCATTTTATTACGTGACTTTTTTAACGAGATTTGTATTATGAGTTGTAAAAAATTTAGTGATTTTTTTCAGTTTTTCTCTTTTTAACAACCTAAATTTATGAACAATCAATTCGCCTGGATTGTTTATTTCAAGCTCACAGAGCAAAAATAAATTGTTTTGTTTTTATCTAGCTTAAATTTTTCCAATTATTTTTTCTGTTCGAATCACGTTCGTCAAATAAATAGACTAATTTTAATATTCTAGTTTAATGAAATAAAATGCACTTTATTTTAATTTAAGCCTTTTATACCATGTCACAACAATTTTATTATGATAATTTAGGCTATGCTATGAAATATATACAGCATTCTGGTGTTTCTTTTTTTTTAAAATGCATACACCACGGAGGTAACTGAAAACTTTATCATAGCTCAATTAACGAAGAGGATGCGTTCCACAAAATTAATTTGTTAAGCGACACTTCGTTCTTAGAGGCAAGAATACTATGGCCAGAATAGGGATAAAAAAGACGCCTTTTTTGAAAAATAAAGCTTTATTAAATAAAAAATCCACCTACATTACCTAACAAAGATAAAAGGGACTTTTTAAAATCTAAAGTTGATTGATTATGATTTTTTTTCTCTCTCTTTCATTTAACAATTAACGCGTAACTATCACTTCTTCTTAAATCAGAATAATTTTCACTGAAAAAATTTAAAACGTTTTCACAATCTTTGGTTAATAACACTTTTTCGGAAGGACTTCTTTAATTTCGTCTTCATTTTCTTTGGATTCATTGCTAATACATTGTTCTAAATCTTCCACTGAAAAACCATCATCTTCTGTATTAAATAAAATCCTTACATCGTCTTTGTCGATATTTTAGAAACCTTGATTGATTGAGCCATCTGGAATTTTTTTTAATCGCTTCAATGTTATTTACTTAGCAGTCTTTCGCAAATCAGAAAGTTGAGCATTGAACTTAAAATTTTAATATTTTTACCTAAATATGGCTTGACATAGAGGCTTCGGTACCAAAGGTAACATTAACAGAAGTATGACTGTACTTATTTTGGTTTTTGGTGGCAGCGTCGACCGAAATCTTTCATGAAATTTATCATACTATTTAAATATTTTAATATGTTTCAATTAACGAGGGGAAGCAACTGGAATTTAACTGGACCTATAAGTTTATCAGGGCTATATTTGGAGAGCCCCAATAGAAAAAAAAATGAGTCTTTTCGTAGATAATCTGAGAAACAGAGGTAATAATATAATCTACAAAATGATGTATTACTTTATCCATAAGTTCAATAAGGCGCGCACATAAGGGAGTGGTCATTAGGTCTGGACCCCCCCCCCCAAGGAATGAAAAAATCATATACTTATTAAACAAAAACAGAGCAATTGGAAATAAAAATCACCGTTTTTATTAATATAAATTAACTTATAATCAAAATCAAATTACAATCAAAATTAAACAAATGTATTAGTCTTCGTACAAGAACAATAATAAATTTGTATTATTTTACGGATATTTTTGTAATGAACCACCCAACAGACCAATTTTCTGGAAGCCGTAGTTCACTGTCCATACATTATTATTATTATTATTATTATTAATTAATATACTGAACAAAGCCAGAGGCTTGTGTGTTCATACATATTGATACAAAACAAAAATATATAGAACATACATACATATATATATATATATATATATATATATATATATATATATATATATATATATATGATCTCAACATAAATAAAGTAAATAAAGATTAAGTAAAAAAAAAAAAATAGACTAAACAGAAATAAATGAAAACAAAAAGTATATATATATACATGCATATATACATGGGTACGTTCCAAAACCTATGGAGTTACTTTAAACTTAACTCAAAGTTTAGTAAGATCGTTTCAAAACATTCGAGTTTCCGGTCTGAGTTAATCCTAGAGTTAACTCTGCTTGCTAGGTGGGTAATATTTACTCCCATGCGCAGAATGCGTACGCATGTAATGTAAGTTTTGACGTATCGAAATTAACAGAAATTAATTATGGAGTCAGTAACCCAAAAATCAGCAGCAATAATACATACTTCCCTCTTCTTTTTATCCATCAGTATTTAAAGATACTAATAATTATTTAAAATAATACGTCGTGTTGACAATATTTTAGCGGGAATTTTCATGTAAACACTCCTAACCTTAACACCTCCGTTCCAAAACCTGATCACATGACCACATTATCTTTGAGTAAACTCGAACTCCAAGACTTATGTTTTGGGACGTACCCCAGTGTTTCTCAGAAGCTCTATTGGTGCTCTTAAATATCACGTCACACAGGTGAAAACTCGCGACTGGACTCATGTTATACATAGCAAAAAATTTATGTATGTAAAATTTCATTTTGGTTAAAATTTTACTGTTCAAATTTTCATTTAAAAAAAGTAAAATATTCACTATTTTTACCAAATTACCGTGTAAATCTTTACTTATTCAGATTGTGTTATTTTTATGAAATATTACCTTTTCAGGGTTAAAATTAACACTACTTTAACACTATTTATTTTCTAACACTATAATTTAACCAGTATGTATACTTTACACTAAATTTAACCAAAAGAGAAGTGTAAATAATTAACAGGAAGAGCGAGGGACTTCATGGTACACCAAAAGTTCATTTTTTACTGTACCATGATTTAGCACTACTTATTTTAGATTATAAATACAAAAAATACTTTGGTTAAAGCAATTTGTTTTCTTGCCAATATTTAAAGAAATCGTAAAGAAAATATATCTTTTTAATGGCACATTCTTTTGGCGCTCTTAAATTAAAAGACTATAGACTATAGCTTGTACTCTGTTGATTGTCACTACAAGTTTGTCATATGGTAAGACGTGCAACCATTCAGACCTCTAAATTTAATACGTTGTTCGTTGTCGATTGTGGATAATATTCTAAGCTATAGCTAGTGAGTTATTTTAGTGAGATAGACATATAAACACATTGGCTACCTCAGTCTATCGGAGAGACCGTACATATTGTATGCCTTTACATAATCTAACAAAATGTCAACAGTAAATAAGATCAATTTAGGTAATTAGGTTAGGTTTAGTTAGTAAAAATTTAGGACAGTAGAATTATAAAAACGATAATAGATAGTAAACATTTTACGAAGTCACTTTAGTTGGTTTAAAGACAGACAGATGTCGGACTGTTCTTAACTCACTAATTTCCAAGAACTGTAAACGCTACGTCGAATGTTAAAACATAGTATTAAACATGTGTACAACATATAGTCCACAGACTATTAATTTAAAGAGCTCTAAATGCAGCTTTAAATGTTTTAACTCAAGTTATGCCTTACGCGAGTCAAAACAACATACAAAACCATATCATTTTAAGTTGAGTTTAGGATAACTCAAGTTAAAATCTAAAACTCGTTCTTAAACATATAACTCATTCTTTAGAAACCGGCCATAACTCTCATAAAATACAGAAAAATCTTAGATTTATCTAAATTAAATTTTATTAAATTAAATTTTTACATATATTTACACATCTATAAAACTCTTTCGGGCTGCTATAAGTCAAAATGGCTATGATTGCCAATCTTCGAAAGGAGACGGTGTAGTAAAAGAAGAGGATTTTATTAAATAAAAACCCTATTTTGAAAGATTATTTAAAATTTAATTTAGCCCCATTCAAAACGTAGGAAAAATAACGAATTCTGCAGCTCTGAAAGAATATATTCATAATAAGGATAACAGTATATCATCCATACAAGCCAAACTCGTGTCGCGTAGACTTAGACCTGAGAATCTTTATTTATGTATGTTTATCCTTCTTGTAAAATATCTCTGTTTGCATCGTATAGTTTCAACCAGTGGCGTACAAAAAAAAATATTTGTACACAATTCAAATAATTTCAATTTATATTTACTTTGATAAAAATATATTTTGATAGACAAAAATTCTAAAATTGTGGATACTGATTTCATGGTTTTAAGAGAATTTCCAGCCAGTTCAAATTTACGCGACCACCACAGTCTATTCAAAATAGTTTCAAACTATAGGGGGTTATAAATGGTTTTTACTTTCTAATTTTTTGTTCTTGTTTCCTTGGGCATTCGCCGGTTTCTCTTCATGCATTAATTTGAGCATTCTACGGATGTTGATTTTTGTTGTCCTTTGTGTGCGGGTTTATTGTTTTTAGTAATTTTATAAAACGATTACTGTCTGTTCTTTCGGCAGGCATTCCACTGATTCCTTATTCGTTTTAGCGTCGGCTATCCCTAACTTTATTTATGAATTTATCTGGGTTTTACAATATTTTTTCCTGCTACGTTATTCTGATGTATTCTGATGATGGCTTCATAGGCCGAAATACGTATTAATAAATTAAAATATTTTGAAACATTACCGAGTGTTTTGTTTTGAGTTTTATTACTATTATAATTAATTTTTTGAAAATTTCTCTATAGGCACATATGTATTTTCAATAATATGCAATTACGTGCCGTTTTCAGAATCATTTTTAAATCCTCGTTATCCATTTGTTATAATGTTATTTAAATGAATAATTTAGTACTTTTAAGTTGACTATAATTTTAACATGTTTTTATCCTCGTTATTAAAAAATAAGATATATATTTTATATCCATTATTATCTTGATTAGATGAGTAACGTCTGTAAGTAGTAATTATAGTTGAAGGTAATGGGATTCGGACCAGTCAGAAAATAAAGCAAATTTATTAACTTCGCTTACGTTTCGATTTAATTTAAATCTTCTATTAACTAAGCTCTGATGAAGATTTAAATTAAATCGAAACGTAAGCGAAGTTAATAAATTTGTTATATTTTCTTACTGGTACGAATCCCATTGAACTGCTCTAAAGTAGGTTTTGCACGATTCAATTAATTGATCAATTAATTGAAAAAGTTGACATTCAATTAATTGATGTGTGTAAAGCGTAAAAATTTCGTCAATTAATTGACAAAAAATTTGATCAATTTATTTTGAAAATAGAACAAGTTCTATTTTTCGTCAATTTTTCATCAATTTTTTAGGGAATTCTAGGTATATTTTTATCTGTTAAGATATTGCCAACTGTTTAGTTGTAGCATAACCTCGAAACATATTATTTGTGTTTCAGTTTCAAATCTAACATAACTTCAAACGTTCTAATTTATCATCATCTAGGTTATTTCTTTTGTTTTTGTTCACAGCTCGTAATTTTGTGAAGATTTTTTCAATATTTTCATTTTGATAAATATGTCAACATGTTTTACAGTTGGTAATGTAAAAATTTTCAAAAAAATTGATAAATAAATTGATGTGTGTAAAGTGAAGTTTTTGTTCCCAAGGTTACCAATAAATTTTTCAATTAATTGACAAAAAACTTGATCAATTTGTTGATCAATTAATTGAACTGTGTAAAACTAACTTAAGCTTTCATGATTGTCCTACTTGGACGAGAAACTGCGTACAAACGCGCCAGTTTGCACAACTCTGTGTTGGAATGAACACGATTCATCGAGTATCGGTACGAAAACTGCATGTTCGTGCGTTGTCTGGACGAGAACCAGAGACATACAGTAAATTTGCTCGTAATGTGTACTAACTAGAACGTAGACGAACATAACTGAATCATGTTCGATGACGCGGCAACAAATTCTCTTCTAGCACAACTCGATTCGATGTTGTATAGCGCAGTTTGGCGACCTTTTGTCTGGAAGCGGCTTAGGATGTGTTTCGGTTGCCATTTTACTTTAAGTTGTTTCTCTCAAATATAAAATGGTGCACTATTCAACAACGCGGTAAGTTGCTTGATCCCATTGATGACATACCGCCTTATGATTAGCCACTTTGTGCAACAACAAAATAATGAATTGCGTAAATTCTCTCGGATAACTGTTTTTTAGACAATTTAATCAACAGTTCAATCTACCTGTGGCAGATTTTTCTTATGGAATTATCTAAAGAGCATGGTCTATTCTGAAAACCACAGACAATTGAGCAACTACAGGAGAATATTCGAGACGTCGTTATTGGAATAAGTATTAAAATGAACTAAAATATAACCGAAAGAACGCGGCAATCAATCGGAAATCATTTGTTCGACATTATATTCGACACATAATTACTCAAGTTCTATGAACTATATATAAGTAGAAAACCGCTATATTTTATTATATTTAGATGGCATATTTGAAAAAAAATCTTTCACCATTTTTGCCGTCCATCTGCATAATTTCACATTAAGTTATGACACAGACAAGTTGAATTTGGCAAACTTTTGTTATTGCTCATAATATATATCTACATTCGCTCTAGTTGATATACGTAACATTGATATAATAATATTCCGGAATTGTCCTTATTAAAATACTAAGTAAAACGCATTATAATTACTCATAAAATGCTATCCTTTCCATGTTGGTTTTATTTGTTGTCGCCGCCTCTGTTTCCTATTCGTTGTGTTTTGGTTGTTTACTTGTCCTTTTTCTTATTTACTCGGAAGGTTCTGGCACCTTTTGTTCAGGGTAAGCCTGCGTTAACAAGCGTGGCTTCGGTCATCTAGTTTCAAGCGTGCTATGCCATACGTACAATCCGTTGTCACAGAAAAAGGATTTCTCTACAAGATTAAATTACTTGACAGAATTTTTTGGTTTTGTTTCCTGAAAAAAGAGTACACAATTTAGTTGCAATGTTGGTGGAATTTTATTTTTAAAGAAGCATTATTAAAAAGACAAAATGTCAGTTTAATACGGTTCAGTGTTTTACAGTAGGCAATTTGTTCTTGTGGCGAGAAATAGTTCGTAAATATTGCAAAAAGTGACATCTAGTTACAAGATATTGGCTTATAAAATATTTTCTGTAGCGCTGACGTCTACGCTTATTTAAACATATCAATAATTAGTTTATGCAAAAATAAAAAGTCTTTACCTACATAAATGTATTCATATAAAGACAGATAAATTTAAACATTTGCGTACATTGAACACCGTTTCGCCTTTTAAATTATCGCAGTATCATTTGGCTACCATTTGCAAATATTTTATCAATGACGTATTCAAGTGATAACGTCTTCAGTTTATATTTTCGTGCCAGTAGTTTGGTACAACCTGTTACAGAAACACGAGTACATCTATATAGGTATTTGTAAAAGGCACCATCTATCTATCTATCTGTCTGTCTGTTTGTATATCCGTATTTGCGCTTTTCGAAAACTGCTGATTCGATTTTCATACGTTTTCTTCTATCTTCTGATCATCTGATCTGGTTAGGTTAGGTTAGGTGTTTTTTGTTTCCTTTTGTTTGTTGGCTTTAGCAGCTTTTGCTATTAGTCAGAAATAAAGGAAGAAATTAAGAGTTTTTAAAATTACGTTTATTATTTGATATTTTCTGATTTATTATTGTTATAAATAATTTCATAAATATTTAGTGTTAGTAGCAAGAAGCGTTTGAATATTCGTAGGTAGGTAGGTAGGGATATTTTTTGCACAATTAAATTTTGTATGAATAAGTTACGATTGCGAAAATGAATTGGGCATTCAAACAATAAGTGGTTCCAATCGCTGACAGACAAATTATCAAACGGACAGAAAGGAGAAGAAACCATATTAATTCTATGCAGATGATAAGGAGAGAAGGTGTGATTAAATCTAAACCAGATAAAAGTGCATATAAAAGATCTGCTTTTGTGAGCAGAAAACCGAAGTTTTCTATAAAGGAGGGGTTGAATTTGACTATAGTATGATTCTGTGAACTGTAGAGAATCTATGTATTCTTGTTGCCATTGGTTGTGCAGGAGAGATTTGAAGACTGACATAATGTCATTACTGTTTAGAGGAATATTTAACAGGGAGCCACAGCTGCTTCTTTAGACGGCTGTGTTTTATTAAAATTGGTTCGGTAGTTTCAAAGTTATAATGATATTTGTACTCACGGGTAAAGCGAAATCTAGGTTTTTCGTTCATATTTAACACAGTTTCATAAAATTATCACCAACATATAGGATTTGTCAGCGGCAAACTTATTACATGATTTATACACTTCTCAGATATTAACGAATTTTGAAAATCCGTTCTGTAGTTCCAAAGATATTATGATAGTTTTGCGCGTGGGTAATACAAAATCCACCTTTTCGGTATATATTTAAAGTATTATCTTGAAATTGTCAGTGACAACATATATTTTTTTAGCGGTAAACTCGGTACGAATTATACACTAGTCAAATCACACTACAAAATCTGTTCTGTAGTTGTTAGTAAAAGATGTAATGATATTTTTGCGCGCGGGTAATACAAAAATATATCGTTTCGTATTGTATTTAACGCATTACTCGAAAACTGTTGATCCGATTTTCTTGTTTTTTTTCTCACTCTCTTTCTGTCTGTGGCTACTTTATCTGGTCAGGTTTTAGGCTGTGTACAATGATATTTGTGCGCGCGGGTAATACAAAATTCATCTTTTTTTTTGTTTGTATTTAATGCATCTTCTTGAAATTATCAGTTACAATATATAGTTCTTCAGTGGCAAGAAGTTTAAGTTTGGCTAATTAGTAAAACGTAACCCTAAGAAATTATAACAAATACCGGAACCTGGAGATACGGCGTTGAAACCCTGGTTAATGTAAACTAAGATGTAAAATAACATGGAAAAATTAGTTGGTCCTTGGTCTTGAAGGTGATAAAGCAAGTCGACAAGGCATATGCAGAAGTAAAATATCTCTCTAAGAACGTAATCAGATTACAGAACTTTATGGACGGGGGGATTCTCCACTGAGGAGTTACAAGGACGTGTAGAAAATTGTTATATTAAAACACAGAACTGAACCAAATAAAACTATATCTTTTTATTCTAATCCTTAATATACTTTCATCTTATGTTTTTATATTTTGCCTGTAGTCGCAATATTCTAGTCAGTCAACTTTTTGGACATTTATAGTCTCCTATATGATCTAATATTTATATTATCCTTGGACTAATTAATGTACTCCTTAAGCATTACTGAGTTTCCATGGGAAACTGTTGGAATTCTGTTTTTTCTTTAATTATTTTCATTTATAAATAAAAGCATTAATGAATAAAATAATGGTGGAGTAAAGATAAAAGTTGCTCATAAAAGAAAATTGGATTTTTTGTGGAGTTTGCTAACATTGCCAAGTAATTTTCAAGTTTTAATATATAGCGTAAAGTAAATGCCAAGTATAGTGCGAAACTAAGAACTCTGTTTCTACCTTACACTTAAACTGATTATAAAACTTAACGCGCAACTAAACAGAAGCAAATTGAACAGTCCTTGCAGGAATAATAACTGCATATATAACGATAATTTAATGTGTGTAATAATTTCATACTTAATGAGGAAACAAACGTTAAGTATTCTCTATTAACTACTGTGAAAGTATATTACATATTCATGTTTACAGAACCGGAATTAAAAATTATTTTTAAAAATGTATGCCATATGTAGTAATTGATTGCCAATATTTTGAAGTAGTGTGTTTGTAAGAATTTTAACATAATTGTCTTTTAATGAACGAAGTGTAAATGGCACCCTTAATGAGTGTAATCTCTGAAATTAAAACATTTTTTTAAGTGCCTATCCGGTTCAGTATTTGCCCGGAAAAGATCTGTGGAGGTAGTTAAAAACCATTGGCGTAGTTCCGTCAACCAAGGTGCACGACGTTGGCCAAGTCGTCTTTTGCCAAATATTTTGCCTTCCAATTCACTCTTTTTCGCCGTAAACAGTTTTTCTGGCTCCTTTCAGAATGTGTTTAGAGTTTTCTGGTTAGGTTTGTGTTCTGTCCATGATTTTCTCAAATTACGGCGATGAGCCCGTAATTCTAAAACTTAGATGCTGCATCGGTTAATGTCCATATTTCCATGCTATGGATAAAAATTGAAAAGACATCATAATAAGCTTAGTTTATAGACAAAGATCATGAGAGTAGAATGATGCTCTGATTGACACAAATCTGAATCTAATTACCATAAAGTGGTCCCAGTTGTGCATTCGAGAAATTTATATTTACTGACACATTCAATGGAACACCTCCATATTCGACTAGAAGTTTCCATGGATCCACAATCATCATCATTAACCATTCCATCAAAAATGCTTTGTGGTCGCTATGGTGGAATTGTAGAACTATTTGAGGACTTCCATTTTTGTCTTGTCTTGTGTAGTTTGAACACCTAGTGCTAAAGGCTCATGTGATACCTTCTTCGTGATGTCCAACCAGCATTGTGGACAAAATCCACGTTTTCAATTCCCGTCAACTTTTCCCTGAACTATAGTTTTTTTCTAAATTCTCAGATGTTACAATGATAAAAACAGTAAAATTTAGGTATTCACACTGATGTGTCGTATCATATAATAGCCAGATCCGCAGATACAGATACGGATACGGATTATTGGCGTCCTGATCCGCGGATACGCATACGGACATGGATCTTGCAATCAAGTACAAAAACCGAATGACATTAAAGCTTTAGTTTGATGTGTCACGGGGTTCCTACAAACAAAAACATACCAACTGATACCAATTTATTTGTGTTCAAAATCACTCACTCATTGTCTTTGAGTAAATTAATTTTACTTTAATATTTAATGTATACTAGACCGGTAATGTCCAATGTTTTCCCAAAGTGGGGCATATTTAATCCTAGATGTTTCACTGGCTGAATTGAGTTGGACCAGGTGGAGAAAGGAGAGATATTACGAAAATCACTTGAGGACCTGGGGTAGTAATATCAAAAATCACGAGAACGAAGGGACAAAAATTTCATGCAAGTATAAGTTGGATACCACTGAGCTAGACCATTCGAAAACTACCGGCAAATAATATGCTGCTCGACTAAACATCAATTTAAACGTCACAGTAATATATACTCCACCTGGAGATTTTTGAACGCAAACGAAAACTAACTCGAATTTATCTTTATAATATCCGTTTAAGATCCGCCTTGAAAAACGAATACGGACCCGGATTCGGATCATTATTTTTTGCAAATCATTCGCGGATACCGATATCCGGCATATCACTAGTATTCATTAAGGCACATAGCAGTAGTGAAGTTCTTAGCATTTTTCTCCAACAATACATCTATAATTAATCTATCCTTGACGGATAGTCCAAGTTTCCGCTTCATAGATAAATATGGGACAAACCCCATCTGTTGACTAGAGTGATTTTGCTGTCTTTGTGAATATTTCTGTCCGACCAAAACCTGTTATGTATTAGTAAGCTGTGTCATTGCAGTTTGACCGAGTTGAATTCTGCACCTGATCTCCTGGCGCAATCACCGATGTTATTTATTAATGATACGAGATATATGATTTCCGGGACTACATCGCAATTAGCGATTTTTGCAATCTCCGGGCGGTTATTGTACTTGTGATCAATAATCATGACTTTTGCTTTACTGTAGTTTATTTTAAGACCTTAGTTCCAGCTGACGTCTTCAAGTTTTAGTACGAGACTTTTTAATTCGTCTTCGCTTTTATAAGATCTTCACAGCTCTTTTTATAAGATTGGTGTTCAACCATTAATAGGAATACGTATAAGTGCACAGCAGGGATTGTGATATAATTTACTGCATATTGTCTCCTGATCTCCACTACCTTATCAGTCATATACCTATGCGATAAGCTATAATATTTAGGTATTAGAAAATGTATTCGAAAATTGGAAATTCCGAAATCAGCCGGGATTGAAACTGCTTCCTCGTTTTCATTAATTTATTGATTAATTAATTATTTTATACAGATTGGTCCATAAATAAGTTAAGTTTTGGAATTTAAATAATAGAAAAAACATTATTATATGAAATAATATTTATTATGCAACGTTGTAAAATCCATGGAGTATTAGTTCTTAAAAATAAGTTCGTCTAAACTATTACGTATACGACGCTCGTCGTGCTGCGACAAATTGTTTCCGAGATTGTTTTAGTTTCTTGCCGGATATTTTCTTTTAACTAGTATGGATCCAGGATTATTAATGTAGACTCTGCTTTCGAGGTATCCCCTAAAAAAAAAATGAAACATCGGAGTTAAGTCCGACCTGCAAGAAGGCCATGTTATGTCACTTCTTCGCAATATTAATGTCATTCCAACTTTTTGAAACCATATCTGTTCGTTGTATCCACGACAATTTTGTAGATCGGGTGTAAAAATGTTTTGAATCATCCTCACATATCCATCTGGATTAACAGTAACTTTTGGACTCTTTCCTCGAACTTCCTCGCCCATTTCTTGATAATTTGAGCACTTGGAGCTTCATTTATGATGTGCAACTAATAATTTTCTTGAAATCAAGTTAACATCTTTCTTCTTCAAGTGCCATCACCTCGACGAAAGTTGGCTAACAGTATAGCAATTTCAATTTTAGACATGACACTTCGGACTATGTTCACAGTTTGTAGACCGAACAACTCCCTGAGATTCATCCACCAGGTTCTTCTTCCCACTTTTCTGGATCCTTGAATTTTTCCTTGCATTATCAATTGGAGAAGTTGGTATTTTTTTTTTTCTCATTACGTGTCCAAGGTATTAAAGTTTACTTTTCTTTATGCTGTACATCAGTTGTATCTCCATATTCAGATATTTTTAAGATGCGTCTGCACCATCACACCATAAAACCACGTCTGCACCATAAAACAAAGGAAATACATAGCACTTTGCTAATCGCATTCTCTCGTCAAACTTAGATCGCGACAAGTTACGAGACTTCAATTCCTACCGAATGCATTTCTATCCTTCTCTATGTGGCTCTTAATGTCGATAGAAACTTCCCGTTGATCGTTTAGGTTTTAGCCGAGATATCTGTAGGTATGCACCCGTCGATCTCTTCATTCGCCATCTTTATTCCTGTGCGATCTTTAGATGATTCTTTGCTGATTGGCATGTATTTGGTCTTTTTGGTGTTTATTTTCAGACCATGTACTTCACTGGTATCCTTTATAATTTTAATTTAGGTCTCTAAATCTTCTCTGATACTAGCCTGTAACCGCGTAACGAATATTATCTTTATACCTCCTGTTAACCTTTTTATCTCCGATTAATGTCGTTTTTTAATCCTAATGGAAAATTCTTAATTATTAAAATAATAAAGCATTTTCATTATGAAACATTATTCATAAAGCTACGAAGCTTGTTCGCCTATCTCATAAATGGTTACGAATTCCTGTACATCAAATGCTGGAGCAATATCTTTAACATTATTCTAAAACATTAAACTCAGAAATTATAAAATACTGAAAGTAATTTCCACGGCAATGTTTCTTTTTACTACCTCCGTTATTTTATACCGTTACGGTCCTGAATTTTGTGTTATTTCTGTAAACATATAAACACCTAATATATACGTAGCAGTAAGTGAAAAATTTCATTACTTTACCAAACAATAAATATAGTTTTAAACCCCCGGTAGATATATAAAGTTTATATTGAAAACTCGCTCTTTTTACGATATTGCACACACTATATCAAAATCGTTTCTCATAAAATGTACGTACGTTAAATTAAAACATACATCTAGCTGCTGTATTCACGGAAGTCCTGTTACATTTACAGCGCATAAAGGTGTTCATATATACAAAACAAAATAATCTTGTCACTGTGTGGTGAAGGCTTACCTTTGCCATAAAGTTAGTTAGAACAACCGCAGAACAGGGTAGGCTTAAGATGTATTAGGCCCTTGTATGGGTTTACTACAACCTGTCATAAAAAAACGTTCTAGTTGGAATTTTAATAAAGGACCGTAATAAATTTATACGGAGGTAAAGATTTGCTTCATTGCGTTTTTGTTGAACAAAATGCATCTCAATGTGCAATAACAACATAGCAAAATGTGTTTTCTTGTAATAGCCCTTTTACTATTTGCAGTAGACTGTAAACATGTTTGTTAAAAATACATACTCCACATATCTTTGACCTGAAATATTATATATAAAATTGAATGTTGGGTTATTAAAAATAAATTTTCGTACGACTACTATGGAACTGTCTCATTTCGGTATTATTAGTTGACAGGAAATTAGCTTAATTTAGTATGTTACTATCATGCGCGCGCAGGAGTTGCGGAAATGATAAATTCGTACCAATACGAGAATATTCATTCTCGTACTGGCTGCGGGCGCATTAATGTCTGTTAACCATATTTATATTGTATTTTCTTGATTTTTTTTTTTTTTTTTTTTAATTGTAATCGGAGAAAATGCATAGTTACGCATTCGCACTGAATGCATATTTCGCATTCGACCGATTCACTCGTGCGGAATATATGGCATTCCGCGCTAGTTGCACAATACACTATTTGTGCTAGTATTTGAAAACTATAGTTTATATTCTAAAGTGTTGCCACTTTACCGCTATTTCTTATAGTTTCTTATTGTAAAATTATTATGGCTGTAACAATGTGTGTGTATAGCTTGCAAGGACCTTTTGATTCTAATACAGGGTGAACGAAAGAAAAGTAATATTTTTATATAATCTAAATAATAAAAAATACAGCGGTTTTATTACAATAGATTTGTTCCAACAAAAGTTTAGAACCGTTCAGAACTTTACTGAGTTTACGCAAAACGATTTTAGCGTTCCAACAAGTTGATTTAAAAATTCAGAACTTATGTTCAGAACTTAAGTGCAGTGTTCCAAGAACGAGTAAATTGTGTTCGGAACTGATTCTGAATCGTTCTTAAAGTTCCAGGATTTTACAAGAATTTTTAATTCTGAACAAGTTTAACGTGTTATCTAACCTCACTTATTTGTTTTTGCTTGTTTGATTAAATTAGTAGTAGTAATGGAAGAAAACAGTGATTTTTCTGATTTGTCAGGATTTTCAAGCGAAAGTGATAATGATGGAGAATTGTTGGATATTGTTGAAATAAGACAAAACTATGAAAATTACCTACAGATGATAGTGCCACAATATAGTGGTTAGGTTTTTTAGGAACATTTTCGAGTTAGTAGAAATGTTATTGAACTAGTAGCAGCAAGTTTTGAAGCATGTGAATACTATAAGTACCATTTTGGCCAAACTGGTAAAATTAGTGCTCAGGATCAACTTCTTATATTTCTCTGATGTATTGGCCATCAGACTGCAAGGTTTCGATATGTAGCAGATAGGTTTGATATTTCCAAAAATAGTTTGGAGAGAATGATAGTCCGAATTCCATATTTCTTGAGCAACAAGTCTAACAACATAATAAAATGACCAAACAACGAGGAAAAGGTCGTTATTGAAAGACATTTTCGGCAAAAAAGATTTCCAAATGTAATCCAATCCTTCCATTAGTTCCATTTCTTCAGTTTAAAAATACAAGGCACAAAGTTTTTTAACAGATGTTGTTTTGATTTCGTGTTTTTATAGGTTAGGATAAACGAACCAAATTCTCAACGGTTCTAACTCGTTCCAACACGTATTAAGATGATTCTAGAACTATACGTTCGCACATGGATTCTAAGCAGTTCTGATTCACGTTCATAAATGCTGTGAATTTTGTGTTGGAACCAACCTTATATTTCGTTTATGAAAGCTTATAGGATATAATTTCAACCAAATGATCGCCATTAGCCTACCACTACTCTTGCCGTTTCCAACTATATTTTTATGATGTTTTCGCACATTTCAACATTTATTACAGAAAAACGCCGAAAACCATCTCCTCTGGCTGACATAGACTTGTTCTTTATGCAGTTCCATAAAATGTTCCATTAAATCAGCGATTTCGGCGGCCCGTCACCATCGCCCTATTTGGATATGTTTGAACTTGTTCACAAAACATTTCTCGCAGAAGATCATGGCATACGGTACTGCAGTTGTATTATAATCACATGTTGACAAGACCCAGTTCTTTAATATATGGGTAAATAAAGTGGTGGTAGCTCTCGGCATCGGTCCGTAACAGTATTTCCAGAGGGAACTTCCAAATTATATGCTCGATAACAACTCCAACCAGTAAACACCAAACAGGCACTCTGTCTGGATGTAAAAATCACTGGTGTACCAATGTTGGGTTTTCAGTAGTCCAGAAGCGGTCATACTACTTGTTCACAGCCAGTGAGGTTGAAATGTGCTTCGTCGTCAGCAAATGGAGTATGTGCTATTCCTGTGTTAGTTGATTTTTATAGGGGATGGCATTGCATTAAATTTTCACATTTTAACTTACGATGCGATGAAGTACTTCGGTCTATCACACTACCAGTTTCCTCAAAATAGTTTCTTCAATCGCAATCCTGTGTTCTTGGAATGTCATTTAATGTTCTGTTATTCTGTTATTGAAGCCTCAGGTCAGTTTTTTTTTTCTTATCAAAAAGTTATATATGATTAAGCGCACGATGATTCCTGTTTAACAATGCCTCTATGCATCCTAATGCATCTTAATGTAGGTTGGCAAGCGAAGGCGCTCTTGCATGCGGCTTCGTCTAAATGCATTTTTAATGTAATTATCTGTTTAAGCCGCCGTAGACGATACTTACACCACATGCAAAAAAGAGAGCGGGGCTGTATCAAAGCCACGGCCATAGGTCTTTTGGGCGTAGAATACGTCGCCTGGCTGTTGAGTGGGTGTTAGAAACGAGTGAATGCGCAGAGTTAGATTTAGAGATTGTTTTTTGCTGGCTAATCAAGTTTTCTTATAAATATTATTACTGATCCTGAATAGACGAAACGAATGACACCCCGTTGTACGTGCAATCATGTCGTGGTCCCTAATTATACTAATTTTAACGCGTGCTCCGAGCCTCCGAACGCCTATTTCACCACAAAATGGAAGAGGCTCGCGCCCCTCAATATTGTGTCATCTGACTTGAACATAATTGCGCTAAACTCTTTGGACCTCCCTCTTTTCAATTCAATTGTTATATTGTTACTAGCTTTTATAGTTTTGAAATTATTGAAGAAAGTCTGGTGTACACTTTTTTGGAGCACACGAATTTTTCCCGAGGGACCCAGTACTGGAACGAAATGATAGACGTGTTCTTCATCCAAAATTTCGTCTAACCGCCGAATTATTCTTAATAAAAAATATTTAGAAATTGTTTTTTATTTAGACATGAAACAAAAAATCTCAGAACTCACGAATGACAAGATTATGTCATGTAATATCGCGACTTGCGTTTTACATATTTTATGATCGATATATCAACTAAAACATTTCCCTATAAAACTC
This sequence comes from Liopterus haemorrhoidalis, assembly GCA_963971575.1. NCBI lineage: Eukaryota > Metazoa > Arthropoda > Insecta > Coleoptera > Dytiscidae > Liopterus > Liopterus haemorrhoidalis. The sequence goes on from OZ020615.1 coordinate 30,319,164, forward strand.
CCTAAAGTAACAATTCTCTTTTGTAATTCAATTTAAAATATGAAAGTTTATGTATTCTTCTATACACGTACGCATATTTTTCGACGCATCTTTTTTCTTTCATGGAAAGGTTTCTCCCTATTTTCATATTAACATGCAACAAGCAATGTAAGCCCTCTAAGATCAGCTTTTTCTCGCAAAAAAATGAAAAGTGGTTTAGTTTATTTCAGAACTGAATTTATTTCTGCAGACCTGGCTTCAGAAAAAAAAACAAAATTTAACCGAAAAATAGGATTACCATAATTTGACGTAACTGTCAATCCGGGACATTATATAACTTCAGTTTGCAAAATATATAAACAAATATTTATACAACATAAATTTAGTCATACTCCGTCATACGACGAGAGTATTCGACTTACGCAGTTTTACACTTACGAAGCTTCTCAATTGCTACTGTACCCTAAACTTAAGACGTTTGCTTCATAGTTACAACACCTGACTATGAATACGGTAAGGTAAGGTGAATAATGAAAGGTAACTAGTATTATCTTTTCTGGCAAAACAGAGACCAATGTATATATTTTTCTTTTCTTTTTAGCAAAAAAAAGATGGCTGCAGTGTGTATTTTAGCTATAAATTTGTTATTTACATTAATAGTCTAGTGCAGGGCTTCTTAAACTTTTTCATACAGCGACCCCCTTTAAGCCTAGGAAATTTTAAACGACCCACCATGTAATGAAATTAATATTGACCATAGATGTAGGTGTAATATCGCGACATTGTAGAATCTACAAGGTAAAAACTTATTTATTATTACAAAAGTTGCAGATCTTTGCGACCCCCCGGGGGGTCGGGAACCACAGTTTAAGAAGCCCTGGTCTAGTGCACTGTTTCTCAATCTTTTTACTCTCGTGGCACATTTTCCAAAGAAGACAAATTTCGCAGCACACCTACTTAGTAATAGAAGAAGAAAGTTTTGAATGCAGACGCCCCTGTATTCAGGATATGTCGATTTCAATTCTTCATAAAAAGATCCTTCGTGTACTTTATTTTTAAAAATGGTATTTACGGACAATGATGTTACAATAAAAACGCCGCTAGTATTTTTTTTTTTTTTTTGAAGATTTTGCGGTATATTTGGAAAATTTTGCGGCACCCTAATGTGCCGCGGCACGCCTTTTGGGAAACACTGGTCTAGTGTCTACGAACCATATTTTACGTTGACACTGCACTTGATGATAATGAAATGCCACTGAATACACGTGTTCCTAATGAAAACTAAATCATTTGACATACTGCACCTATTTGTAAATCGAGGCAAATTCAGGTTGTCGGAAAAAATAACCCGCCAATTCGACAACGATAAATAATTTTCACAATAGAGCAAAATAGCTACATACATATTTGTATAATCGACCTTTAGCTACAATTTTCCGCGACTTATGCTAACATCGGTTGTTTGGCTTACACGATTTCGGCCATTATTTATTTGGTGACACAAAAAAGTGATTTCCGAAATGACATATGAATTTTGTACGAAATAGGTCGTTTTCTGTTAACTTGAAGTCGTAGATTACGAATGCGGTATCAAAATGACGATATATTTCCATTGTGACCGATTTTTCTTTTTCTTTTTACTTGCCCGACCTTAATATATAAGGGGCACGTATTGTAATCACGAAAATTTTCGATGTCGAGATTTTGACTGATGACCACGTTTCATGGTCCAGGGAATCCAAAAAACCTATTTAAGAAGTGCCGTCCGTATGTGTGTGTGGCTGTGTGTGTGTCTGTATGTCTGTGTGTATACACGATAACTCAAAAACGGTTTAATTTAAAGAGTTCGTTCTGATACTAAAAAATTCTCCTAATAATTGGGAAGAACCCTATTGTTTTTTATTCAAATCCGGAACCGGAAACGGAAGTTATTAAAGTTTTAAATTTAAAAAAATTCGTAACTAGTAAAACAAGCCTTGGACAAAAATTTGTATAGGACGTAATTTGATGTATTTTTGAAGATTTACCTAAATCAGTTTAAAAAAAATATATGTTTTTTTTTTTATGGGAGGGCAAGTCTAGTGGAGGTCTCCCTTCGCCACTGGTTTATTTTCGGAACCTGGTGACATATATTGTGCCTGCAAATCTGTGTATATTAACATTTGGATTCGCTTTTTCTTAGATTTTCAGAGATGTTTTTGGCTGAAATAACAGTGTTTATATTATGGGAAATCGGTAGTATTTATTAGTCAGATACACATTATAATAAAATGTGAAATTGACTATTGTGAAATACAATTTTATAATTTCGTTGGTATATCCAAGAAATCCTTATAGCGTCATTCATGTATGACTTTTTGTGCGGTCCGTCAGAGTGGATTTGAATTTTTTCAAATATGATCGGTCCGACGCTTGGCCCAAAAATAGGACTTTGTACAAGACAAATGAAAAGCCCCAAAGAGGTATAAATATCTGGAAAAAGTGGAGTAATGCACACTGACCTGAACTAAAATAGTGTAAAAATACTTAATCGTTAAGCCCTTTTACAATGTCTGGGGTGTCCGGCTTTGTATGAAGAGTTTGATTATTACTTGTACTTTTTCTCTTCTTTCGTGGGAGAACGTTGCCACAACTTTTTCCATTCCTTCCTGTTTTTCGTCTGTTCTTCCCGTTATTCTAGGGGGTATAATAATAATAATTAATTTTTAAGCAGACTTTTTTAACAGATTTTTTGGTTTTGTTTTATTGTTTTGAAAAAAATATATATTTTTTTAAATTTCATGTAGGTTATTAAATTAAATTTTAGTATGTGTGCCCCAATAATATTTTCACTTACTAGGTATCTTTGAAATAAAAGAACTGATTTAGATACCTAAAAATTGTGCTTCAATACAAAACACGGGGGGAAAGTTTGAAGTCAAACCGAGACATATTTATATTTATTTTTATTTTTTTAGAAAGCTATAACTAAAAGCGAAACATATGTTATAAATGCTATATAAAGAGTATTATGTGAGACCTCCTATTTATCAATTTCTTAACTTGATCTCTGTTTAATCTGTAGAACAGTCCTTAAATGTTCCGATTTCAATTACACAACGTACCATTATAATCAGAAATGTTATAAGTACTGTCATAACAAATTTTATAGTTGATGACAAGTATAGATAAGTATGAAATATTAAGTTTATGGTATAAATTCAATTATTGAACAATGAAATATATTCATACTAATTGAAAATTTAATTGAAACTGCAGTCTATTTAATAAACTTCGCATTTCTAAAATTGTATGTGTAAATGTAGGTATTCTTATTCTTCTGTTATTGCAACGGAAATAAAAACACTACGTGATTCAATTCAACGTTTTGACAACAGATGGTGCTTGTATTGAACACAGCAAAATATCCAAGTGCATAGAAATATCTTATCTTCCAGAGCGGAGTCAAAATATTTATTAATACCTACCATTATGCAAGTTAGATGATTTATATTTTTCTCCTTATTTTCTTAAAGGTAAATTTACCTTCGTGTTTGATTTGTTGTTGGTGAATTTACAATTTTACTCAAAGATTCATTTACAGTCTTTCATAGACTTGTTAGAAAGTTTCCAAAGGCAAAAAGAAGGGTCACTGGTGTCTCTCATATGAACGATAACTTGCAGCATTTAAAAAAGTCGAGGTCTAATGACATGGTGTTCTACTTTTGTGTCAGAATGCAAATATTTCTGGCGAAATGCGTTCCATTATCATTTTCAGGAACTATTTGATCTAACATGTTATTCAGAGGTGATTAGTATAGTTCATGTAAAAACATTCCGATTGATTGACAGAGAACCAATAAACAAATATGTATTTATTTCATATAGTTCTATGTAATATTCAATGACGTCTGTGAGCTTCTCATGCCCAACGTACATCCGTTGTTTTTATCCTCGTGTGTTATATTGTAATATATTCAGATAAACGTGTTTGCATATAAATCGCTTATATTGCAACTATGACTAGAGCGAGTGGAACAAGTTCAAAAATAGTTCTTTCTCACCATCCGAACCAATATTATTGCTTAATTTTTATAGCCTTCTAGATTGAACCAAATCCTTTTCCTGACGAGCGTCGGTCAAGTAAATCCTCTCCAAGTATACATAAGGGATGAATCTATGTTGCCCCACCAGTATTAAATAAATATAGTTATTAAAAAGTTCATGATGTTTTTGTATTATTTTTTACGTTAAAGGGGTTGAAAAGTGTGCTTTACGAGGCCAAAGAATAGATATGGTACTGGAACCATTAAAAACATGGCCACCTACAGAAACCTTTCAAAAGCTGCATGCTCCTAATGGAGTTCTAGGATCCTTTTACAATTGTATATTTACAACAATTTAATGCCTCTGATATCTATGAAAATTCATGTCAACTGGAATTTCAAAGAGAGTTATATTTGTGAATGTTGATATATGTAGGATTAAAGGAAGAGATTCTAGGACTAATTAATTCCACTATGCGTCATCATCATAATCATCATCATCATCATCATCATCATCATCAGGGGCGGACTTTGGTCTAGGCAAAATAGGCAACTTCCTAGGGCCCGTATTTTTTTGGGGCCCTCAAGACGGGTTTATTATACATTTTTTCTATTATTTTATGATTTTTTTAACTAGTAAGGCCCGCAGTGAGATCTTTGCGTAGGGCCCCGATTTTCCTCAGGCCGTTACTGATCATCTTCATCAAGCTTCGAGCTTCGATATCGCTTTATTAGAGTATCTATTGTATAATTTAGTAAAAACATAATAAAATAAAAAATTGAAATGTAAGTAAAATAAAAGTATCGCAAATTAAAATTAGAATAATATTAAAATCATAAAATTATAATGGTAAGGAGAGCACAAAATTAAAACATCGTATAATTGGGTTGTCACAAAGTTAAATATCATAGATATTACAGGGTGGAAGCAGTGGAAATCTGAGAGAGCGGTGTTATTCACAGAATTCTTCTTCTTCTTCTGATTTGTTGGCTTTGGTGAGGTCACCATTCCACCAGTGCATAGCTTTTATTCATTTATAAATTTAAATTGGTTTCCTTGAGGAAACCAATAATTTTCTTGCAAACTTCTGGGGAGGGGTTGGTTAGGATAGTTTTAATAGAGAAAACAAAATAGACTTACTGGAGTCCTACGTTTCTCCATTCTTCACGAACTTTGGTTTTTTAGTTCCAGTTTTTACCAGCAAATTTCATGAAGTTATACCATTATCTTGCATTCATCTACTGCGATTACTCTTTAGCGGTGTCCTTTTTGTCCATGCATTGTCCTCGAGTTTTATTAGATGCCCGCTTATTTTCACTGTTTTTTTTTTTTTTTCGTGTAACATCGATTATTTTACTTTACTTTCTGATTTTTGTGTAGTTGGCGTTTTGAAGTTCTATTATTATTTCTTCACTTTATAGCAGCGGTACTCAAACTATGGTACGCGTACCACTAGTGGTACGCGAATGTACGCATCTTGTACGCATCTACTTGTGGTACGCAAGCAGACACGATAACCATTTATACGAGTTAAGTTTTGTGTTGGAGTACGAAATTAAAGTTAAATTTTTGTTCATTAATAACATCAAACTCCATTATCAAATGTTTTCTGAAGCTTGTAAAATAATATTTCCAAGAATACTATTCCGAAATGCTGTAGATAAGGAACCCATTTATTATTGATAATATTCCACCAACCATGAGTAATAACGATAAAGAGTTGTTGATAGACCTATCTTGCGATGGAGGTTTGAAAATTGAGTTTAGCGAATCAAAACTTGATGAATTTTGGCTTAAGGCTAAAACCGAATATCCCGAATTGACCAGAAAAGCATTGTAGTTTTTGATGCCCTTTTCAACAACATATTTCTGCGAAACCGGATTTTATTCCATGGTGACCATAAAAAACAAATTTCGCAATTAATTAATTATCGACTCCGATTTGCGCTTAAAATTAAGTACAACGGAACCCAACCTATCATTACTTGTTTCAAGCTTGCAGCTTCATCCTTCTCACTAAACTTGGTACGTGTATTATCATAAAAAAATATAAATAAATGTTGAATTAATTCTGTTTTGTCCAGCGATTTCCAAACTGGGAGGAGCGTCGAGGATCAGTTTGAGAAGTTTAACGAAGCTTAAAAAACCTTATTATTTTCTGAGATGCGTATTTCTTGTAGTAATATATTTTTTACCATTTAAAAATATCTGTATTACTTTATAAAATAAGGAAGGGAGAAGCCAAGATTATTTGTTTTTAAAGGGAGGCGTAGTAACCTGTTATTTGGAAACCCTTTCAAATGTGAATTAGTTTATAGGTATGTACGACCGATTTATTTTTTAGACAACATTGTTAAAATGTGACTTAGTCTCGATCTAGACCTGTCAATGGTACGCGACTGTTCCGTTATTCACATAAGTGGTACGCGAATAAAAAAGTTTGGGAACCTCTGCTTTATAGTGTTTTATTATTCAGTGTCCCTATATGGATATTCTGTTTGTGATTTTACAATACTACTGGATATAGGTCTCCCTTCAAAATGTCTAGTTTTCTCTATCTTGAGTTTCTTGCCAGTTCGTAGATACACGTTTCAGGTCATTAGTTCAGCGAGTTGGCCGGTCTTTCTTCGGATAAGTTTATTTGTCCATGGTGTCCACTCGAGAATCCGTTTGATCCTGTCATATGTTCTAGCTAAATGTCCTGCACATTTCCATTTTATGGAAACTACTTTTATAAGAATGTCGGTTAGTTTCATCTATTAACAAATTTCAGCATTTGGTATTTTATCCCTCAGCGTTATACCGAGCATGGCTCGTTTCATGGTTCTCTGGGATGCTTGCACTCTAACAGAAGCTTTAATCAGTGTTTTATGATTTCCGGCCCGTATGTTAAGACGGGCATAAAAGAAAACTTAAATTTGAAGGCGAATTGGGATATCTTTTTTGCATAAATTCTTCCATTCCTGTGATATTCTTCAGAAAATTTCGCACGTTTCACTGTCCATTTCAATTCATATTTCGTGCCCAAAACACTAGTTAACTTGCATCAACCTGTTCAATGTTGGTATCGTCGATTTCCAGCGCCTCACTTAACCCTTTACCGCATAGTGTGCCATATATGGCACATTCCGATTTTTATTTTTATTTTACTTTTAAAACTAAATCAGAACATTAGTTCATGAATGTTCATATATGCCACATACACAGCAATGGATCCTGCAGTATCTCAAGTAATGGGCTGCAGTAGATTTGAGGATATCAAGCGGAATTTGCGCTTCAACGATAGCTCTGAATTTATTGAGAAAGGACAACTAGAAGATACGCCCTTTTCTTTCAAAGATTCGAGGGCGACTGCTTTTAATCCGTAATGAAGAACACCTAGCAATTGACGAGCAAATAATACGGAATCATTTTCTTTTGTAACATAATGTAGAATCATAATGTTCCATGTATGGCACAAACCCTAAATTATTATTTTAATTATTATTTTTTCATAAAAATAATAACTAATATTTTAAATATATTTTTTTATTTAATTTTTCTATCAATAAGAACCAATTCCTAATGCTCATGAATTATTTCAGCCAAAAATAAAAATTCATGCAGTAAAGGGTTAATACAAAGTTTGTTATAATTATGTTTTTTTGATTGATTGAGCACTACACTATGTGTACACCACTAAATCTTGGTAAAATTATATTTAAACCAGCACACACATACATCTACCGTATTTTACAAAAATATTTTTTCGTATGAAACATTTCTTTTGTTTTGATCCATAAATTTTCAATATCTCTCTTCCTATATTTTTTCTTCATATTTATTACATCAGTTCCTCTTTATCTGATTGTTACCAATGCATGTTCGTATCAAATCCGACAAATTCAACTAAAATAAACAACCAATAGAAGCTCATATCTCAAAATTGAATTACAACTGAAACCAACAAAAATTACATCTGTATGCATTGGTACTGAACTAATATTAAATACGAGTACCTATACGTTGTATGTGTGTAAAATTTACTACATGTTTTACACTAGAGTATAAATTACAAGATAAATTGTACGTCAAGATGAAAAAGCACAAACTGGCATTCGACGAAAACAGCACGCCAGTAAAACGAATCGTCTCAATTCTCAAATGTTGCAGGATCGTTACTGAAGGTGCCATGGGGAGCGATAACGCACACACATACAGACACATTCATACACATACACACCATACATACATACCCACCACACACACGTATGTTTTCATTTATACATCTCTGTATTGTAATAAATAGTGCTACAATCTTATTTTATGATTATCATATTGCAACGATTCATCAAAATCAATGATGTATCCGCGAAAAGAATTCATAACAAAGAGGAGTGATTTAGAAAAAAATAAAACTTGCTTGTGAATAAAACAAAATAGAAATAAGATGAAAAAATGTAAATGTAAAACAGAAACGTATATAATCTCCTTAACCTTCGAAACAGAATGGTGTCAAAGATTGGATTTATATATAACAATATAAAATAAATCGAGGTTAGAGAATGAAAAAGTTAAATTTTGTAAAATCTAGTTGAAAGGGTAGATCTCCTGACCGCAGGACAGTTTTTAAAATTAGTGCTTCCCCTTGTTTAAAGAAAAATACGGGAAAGACCAATAAATCAAAGAATTTTATCAGATTATGGACACTAACTTGAAGCGTACAATTGTAATTTACTCTCACTTCTGTTATTTATGTAGTTGCTAGCTCCAACATGTACTATATTATTATTATTGTATGTTCCATTTGCATATTCTACATAATGACATTCTTGGTTAGCTCTCTTTTCGTTTTTCGTACTATAGGCAGTGTTTTAATAATTTAGGAGGAATGGAAAAGAAAATGGAATAATTTACAAACCATATTTGTTCAACAGATTAATCTTTTACCTATCTTAGGTTCGTTCGGCATAAGCTAATAATCTGCACATTCTGCATAATTTACACAAGAAACGTTCGGCATAAGTTTTTGTGTGCTCTGTGCTGCACGAAGATCGTTCGACAAATATCGTGCAGTGCAGTTTGTGTTGCACAGTCGTCACAAGTTCAGATCGTGCGGCAATCTGTGCTATAGTATTTTTCGCGCTAAAAATACATGTTTCTATTTCTACAAAAGAATATGAGTGAAAACAATCAAGATATCATTGTTTATGCCTGCAGCATTTGCAAAATAAATAGTACAGACTTGAACCTCATGATGGAATAGGTAAATACACTCAAAAAGATTCAAAATTTTCTGGATACAAGCGGAAATGTACTTTAAATTGAATATTAGTCATGTTTGGAACAGTACTCTCTGCATATTCAAACACTTTTTCCAAAATATTTTCTGGTTTGGAAAATTCTTCCTCATCAAATAAAATTCTTCTTAGAGTACCATGCTCGATGCTCTGAAATGCCTGTTTCGCATTGAGCATATTCCGAGCGTAGGTAATTTCCCCGCATACAGTTGGGTAGTGTGTGTTGCCTGTGTAACACAATCGTATGGGACCTAAAATTTACCATCGTGGAATCCGAACCATTAATTATTTTGGGGAAATTTTACTAGGGTGATTTACCTTGGTGATTTCCCTATGCCTTCCGAGGGAGAAACGGTCGAAAAAATGTAAGGTGTTTTTGCCGGTGCCGGAGAATGAACCCTGGCTCGCCGCTCAGTAGTCCACACTAACTAACTGAGCCACGACCGTTCTCTTATTTTATTTACTTTACTTTATTTATTTTTATTTATTTATTTATTTTTTTATTTATTTATTATTATTTTTTCTTAAGTAATATGTTAGGCTTTAATTTTGTTGAGAAACTGTCTGAGGTCTCAAAAATATGTTCAAACCCAGGACCTTTGATAAAGAACGCCGACTCTGCTTACCATTTTAAGTATCCACCAGTCGCCACTGCTGTCAATTAACTTAAAACTGTGAGACGTATTCCTTTAAATGATTCAGGAATTATTAAGAAGCACAAACATTAAACGCTAGATTCATTTTATTCTTTATTTTCAAATTATTTTGTTTCGTGTGTAAAACAAAAAGTTACGCATATCACAGGGTATAAAATAATATCATAAAATGTTCAAACGCCAATAATGCGTAAATAATGGCTACAGATTTATAACAGTACTGCAATATTTAAAGACCATATAAGTATGTTGAATCGATTAGAAATTGTTCTCCGATCAAAAATGCATTTCATTGGCACTAAATTTTATAAATGGCTAGGCAATCAAGTCGAGCCATTCTGAGGTCCATTTCCTTTCTAACAAGGCGTGGTAACAATACTCCTCAGGGTGCTTTTCCTAAACCTAACTATCCACTGATGACCGTATATTTTGTAAACCCCTGTCGTATAACATTTCTCTCTGTAGAGATCATGACAGGAATTAATAGGTTAAAAGTACTGCGAGGGGTGAGGGACGATGAGTAAAAGAAGAGACGCGTGTCTAGCAGTAAGGAAACTCTTACAGACTTCCTAATTTCCACTTTTCACGCTGAACTGACAGCACTCTGTTATTATTACGTGTTGTTCGCTACGTGCAGATAAGACAGAACTCTGCTTTCATTGCTTATTGCATGGTTTGGAGCTCGGAATGTCAATAGTTCAAAGATACTACTGTTATTAATATTGGAGTTATCGTAAAAATTCCATCTGCGCAATAGATTGGTCTACTAACATAGTTACATACCGTAATATGAAAACCATGAATTAAATGCAATTTATTCAAACAAGTTTTATTCCACGAATAAGTGCAGTATGAGGAAATATCTAGACTTCACCTATAGATCAGAGGTTCTTAACTATTTATTTCCATGAACCCCGTTTGCACCATAATTGCTGGACAAATTACGTACAAGAATTGTTAGATAAAGGCGAGTGCTATTAATTCTCTGTTCTCTGAGGTCTGTTGTTTTCTGCATAACAGCGAAATTATTATTGACTATCACTGTAAAGCTACATTCACAGCATCAAAATGAATACACTGTACGTTGTGAGTTGTGGATAAATTTAGTTGGCTGTTTTAAGCTTTAATAATAGTATTCACAGCTATGAACATTTAACATCTATAGGTACCCTAAATTCCGTCACCACAACCCTACAATAATATATGAAATCAGAAAAATTATGAATGATCTACTACAGTTTGGTATCAAAGTCAATGTACTATGGGTAAAAGCACATGCTGATATTGCAGATAATTAAGTTGCAGATAGTTTAGCAAAAGAAGCCATTACGACAGGAGAAACATTTCAAATTACCATCCCCAATCAAGACTTGATAAATCAGTACTCAAGAAATATAATTTCTTTTTGGAGAGAGGAATACAAGGTCTCGATTAAGGAAAAAGGCGTATACTATGGGAGCCTGCAACCCGAACTTCGAACAAAACCTTGGTTCACCTCGAACCAAAAAAGAAAATTTATTAGTTTAATTACCCGACTTCGCTGCAATCATACCAAAACAAAATCACATCTTCATCGTTTAAACATGACGTCATCCCCTACCTGCAGATGTGACAACAACTCGATAGAAGATCCAGATCACCTAATTTTCAATTGTTCTGTATACAATACAGCTAGAGTACAGTTTATCTCCAGCCTTATAGAAGAAAATGTTCAATTTCCTACTAAACTTCAGCTGTTACTCTTCAAACCAACGGAACGAATATTAGATATAATTTACAATTTTATAAATAATAATAATATAATAATGTAAAATAATAATAAATGACTTTGTAACCTGGTTAATGACCTCAGCAGTCAAAACCAAACAAAATTAAATAAAAAAAAATAAATAAAAAAACATTTATAGCGAACAGATATTTAAATGTATGCTGAACATCGGAGGTGTAAAATTTGGAGGAAAAAGATATAATAACATCAGGTATGTAGATGACACGTTAATCCTGGCGGAGAGTGAAGAAGATTTAGTACAACTGATTGAAATTGTACAGAGAAAAGAGTGAAGAATGGGGTCTTCAACTGAATACCGAGAAAACAGTTTACATGGTAATATCAAAAAAAGTGAACAATACCTACCAAAACTTAAAAATAAATCACACAGATATAAAACATGTGAAATAATATAAATATTTGGGAAGTATTATATCAGAAAATGGCAAATCAGATGCAAACATTAATACCAGAATAGGCATGACTAAAGCTGCATTTCATAAACTTAGTTCATTGTTAACGAACAGAAATATTAATTCAGGTACTAAAAATCGTTTAATCAACTGCTATTTTTGGAGTGTTTTGACGTATGGAAGTGAATTCTGTGTGTTAAATAAATACAATATTAATATTAATAAAATAAAAGCCTGTAAAATGTGGGTGTATAGGAAATATTTAAAAGTACCGTGGACTGACATAGTGAATAACCTAGAGATATTAAATAAAATGAAAGTAAACATTAATTCGTAACGAATGTTGTCTTTGTTTTTTGTTTTTTTTTTTTTTTTTTTTCAAATTAGTCAAATTGCGCTACGAACTGCTCCCTCATTCACCCTATTCTCTAGATCTGAACCCATGCGACGTCTTTCCATTTTTAAACATGAAGAAATTTCTCGCTGGAAAAATATTCGCATTGAACAAGGAGTTCATCGCTGATACTGTAAGTAACTGGTAAAAAAAAAATCTTTCATTTCGAAATTACTGACTTATCAAAAACTCACTCTCGTACAAACTGGATATTCTAATTTTCGTTTCTTAATGGTAAATAATCAGTTTATAAGGATTTTCAATTATCTGCAGGACCTTTTTTACTCTGTATGTGATAGTTTCAACTTGCCACGCTATTTTTGCGTCTTTATTGATTCGACCGAGCACTTCCTGATGGTTTGTAAAACTGGAAAATGTTTTTGCCTCAAGCTGATAATTGGTTAGGAAACACTGTAATAATTAAAGTTAATATTTCCAGAAAATTTGGAAGCAAATTTTTTACAAGAATTTTTAAAAACATAATAATTCGTTTGCAAAAGGCAAAAGTTCTGAATATAAAATCTGTCTCATAATTAACATATAACCATTCTTTATGGTAGCAGTTTCGTAATAACTTTGTAAAAATTAAACTTCTTTAATTTAAAGTAAGCGTAAAAAGAGAATAAAAAACTTTCTGAATCATTCATTTTGCGTTTATTGGCCAGTTGAATTAGAATTTGCACTTTTATATCTCATATTATTATATTCGTTATTAAAACATGGTTACTTGGGGATAATTTAGGCCCATTAGTTAGGATCTCGTTTTACACCCCTGAAGCCTTAAAAATAATAATAGCTTGTCATGGTACTAAAATATTTTGAGAAGCTATAACAGGAACGCCGTAATTAATCCTCCAAATATAAAAAATCTTACCAATTGCATGTATTTATAACTAGTTTCTTCTTCTCAGTATCAGTGGAATAAAAGCATGTTTTTTTTTTTGTTTCTTCTATAAAACGTCTTGGTAGAATCAGATTGTTGCGCCATCTATTTCGTGCTCTTGCATTACTTTTACGGCCTAGGTGATTTGTCTTTTATTGTTTTGACTATTCCTCCTTCGTTCATTCGATATGTCTGTTCATTTTATTCCCCTTTTCGGTTTCTTAATCCGTATATTAATATTTTGAACCTCCCTTCTATGTTTCCCCTATATTCTAATAAGTTTTCTTTTTTATTTTTCATTTAGAAAAAAAGAGTGCTATAGCCACGTCGCCGAAACAAAACAGTTACGTTATTTCAAACATCAATACACAAATCTAATACTTCAAAATTATTATCGAACACAAACTAAATATAATTTCTATAGATGTACTTTGCTAAAATAAATGAGGGTAGAATTAATGTAGAGCAATAATAGTTAAAAGAATAATTCAACTGGAAAAAAAAATCGATTTATTTTTTCGCCACTAAGTTTGTCATAGAAATTATGACATAAAGTGACGAACTAATTTAATTAGGCGGCCAAAGTATACTATTTCTTGGTCATTAGCACCCGGTTCAAAAGTGTATGTAATAATTTATGCATTACAATAAGTAAATTTAGTGATATTTTAGATTGGATAATAAGTAAATTATTACATTAAAGGTTTTTAACGACCACCAACATATATAAGGGAGGTACTGTGATCATACCGATTTTGACATTTCGAGATTTCGATGGATCTCCACGAATTGAGGTCCCTTCATAACGTTTTGATTTTATCGTGATGTCTGTCTGTCTGTCTGTCTGTCTGTCTGTCTGTCTGTCTGTCTGTCTGTCTGTCTGTCTGTCTGTCTGTATGTCTGTCTATCTGTCTGTATGTCTATCTGTCTGTCTGTCTGTCTGTCTGCCTGTCGGTCCGTCCGTCTGTCTTCGGCTAAAGGGATTTTTATGAAACTTCATATTTAAGCTTTTGACATCAATGGCACGAGTTGAACTACTTTTGGTAAAAATCGGTTAACTAGAAATGGGAGTTGACTCGTGGCTGTATTAGGATTTTTGCGAATATTTTACAACAGAGTAATATTTCGAAAACATTTGAGACATTTTTTGATAAAGCAGCATAAATTAAACAAGTACTTTGTGATGGCGATCGGTCCTGTGGTGGCCACAGCTGATTTTTTTTTTTTTTTTCTTTAAGATTTCGCGGCACATACACTGTACACGATACACTGTACTATGGTAACGCGAGCGACCGTCTAGAACTCTAAATTTAATGCCCAATGCTTTGTCGATGGTAGTTAGTCCGTTGTTTTAATGAGACAGACATATAAACACTCATTAGCTATCTCATTTTACATAACTTATAAAATACTGTCACACATAATTCAATAACCGAACGTGAAACAAAAAAGAATTGCTGTAGTTGCGGTTATTATTTTGTTACTAATATTTAGTAAGAAATCACGATAGCGGGTTCGTAAAAAGTCACAAATGCTTTTTTTCCATCGTAGTTGGTTTGAAAATATATAGATGTCACAACATTCGTTACGCATTAATTTTCAGAGCTATAAACGCTTTCGTTAAACGTTAAAACTATCTACTAATTTTATACACAATGCATAGTCCATCATCATTGGCGCGATAGCCCAAGGTTAGCCTAGGCCTCCTGTTTCCAGGTTTCATGACCATGTTTTCAATCTATGTACAGTCAGGAGTAATATAGTCAGTATTACGTCCTTTTTTAGCATGCACATAAAGGCACCTACAGTATATATCCGGTTGCGAACGGCTAAGCAGAACCTGTAATTAATATAAATATTACACAAATTATTTGATATAAGCAGGAATCGAACTCTCGTCCGGGCCCTTGTTTAGCGGTCAGATAGCAGATACAAACGATTTAACGTTTGCAGCTACATGCTTGCTATCGTCATACCGTCGAGCATAGTCTATAGTCGACTAATTTAAGAGCTGTGAATACAGATTAAAAGTTGTTTGCAAATTGTTTGTTACAAAAAAATCATATGATCTCTAGTAGATCACATACTCTGTAACCCAACATACAATCTAGAATAAATGTGTGTAAGAAGTATAATAGAAGGAGCGTATAGAATAATAGTATTTGAAAATGTGCATTCCAGGGATTGCAGGCATTGCAGAACAGATTTACAGTATTGTTTGTTCCAAATACCGCAGCACGTTCGTGACTGTTCTCATTCCAATCTCTCCTCTACACCAAAACCGCTTTCACACAACTACAGCTAAATATTTACACCTTAACTACTACAAATAAAAAGAATTGCACACGGAAAATAACATTGCAAATAGAAACAAAATGGAGGACGAAATATATAAACATCCATATGAACTTGTTCCAAACAATTTCCTTATTTGAATATTAAATATGTTTTTCAATGAGATCATGAGGCGAAACAAATAAATTGAAAAGGAAATACGAATATACATGAATATACAAAACTACATATACCTGCCTTATTATTGACTTAACTGCGAAATCACGTAAAACAAATATAGTTTATAAGAAAAAAAAACTTTTATTTCTATGCATTTTTTCATTTAGATGAATATTTGGGGAGTTACGGGGAGACTCCCTAAATCTAAACTTTTGAAATATCCTCTTATTATTGACTTAATAGTAAAAACATATATAACAAAAATTGTTTATAATAATAAAAAAAAAATTATGACGAGTTACGGTGGGAGGGGGGCCCTAAAAATAAAATCTTTCCATCAAAAATGTGTATGAGGACACATTTTGCAGTTTTTAATAAGAGGAAGAGGATGCAATTTTTAATAAGATATAGCTATATTTGGAGAGCTATGAGGAGAATTACCTATTAACGAAGTATCTCACTTATTATTTACTTAACATTGAAAATATGTACAAAAAAAGGTTTAGAATAAAGAAACGATTATTTTCTGTTATACTTGAAATTAAAATAATTCACTCATTTATGTTACAGCAAATATCGAAATAATGTAATTAGCAAGTTTCTGTATGTAGTGTCGGTAACATCGATGACGTCTATTTTGAGTCACAATTTTGAGCCTGTCGCTTGATTGGCTGACAGGTGATACCCTCTCCCGTGATTGGCTAACTGATGATATCCTGTCCCGTGATTCGCTTACCTGATATTATTTTGATAAATTTAAAAAAAGGATGCCCAAATTAATACAGTCAAGAAAATTTTAGTTTTTTTTAAATATCCGTAATTGTTGACGGGTTAAACAACCTAGCGTACATTATAAAAATCGTACGAAGTACGGGTATTCCAGCTAGTATTTTAATAATATTCCTTAAATTATTCAAAGTAAAAATTCTCTAAGCTCTTACTTGTTATTTGTAGTACAGAAAATGAAAGAAAAGGTGGCAAAATAATGCATCATGACAAACAAGCAAGTGTAAGAATACGTATACATTCAATTTATTTAACTCAAATATCTGTCACATATGTTTATGTAAACGCCAACTCACAACTGCGTCTAAATTTTATTATTATTTGTTTTATAACTGTACTTGATATGTATATAGTACATAATGGCTTTTGCTAGTTTTTCCTTCTTTTTTAGGCTTTTGTTGGTATAAACAAGAAACCCTTATATCGTCAGTTATTTGTTTGTCTGTCTCTTTGTACGGTAGAAATTATGGTCAAACGAGTGGACGTAGGGAATCCATTTTTTGCCCCGACAATTCAAGCTCGAATAGTTTAAAATGTTAAGATGTTTAAAAATACATGTTTTTTAAATTTCTGAGTGAGGTAATGTATTGTATTGTATTTATTTAATTTATACAGATTCTGTACAAATGCGTCAGTATACAATTATTAATCAAATAAATTAGACCAAAATCAACATATCGTCGGCTGAAAATAATAAGGTTGTATGTCGAAGTGTATTACATATGAGAAAACAAGCTTCAAAAATTTTGACATGGAAAAAACCAGTATAAGGTTACAATACAAGGAAGAAATTTTTTTAATAATTATATATTGATATGTTATTGTCAGTAACGAATTATTTTGAAAAAAAAAAAAATATTGAATAATACCATTTTAACAATTTGAAAAATGAACATACAACTTTGTGATTAAGAAAAACACGAAACTTAGTACCTTAACGTTAGATACAGCTTTGTACTTCAAAGTAATACCGGGGGGAAATTTAGTTTATAGGTAAAGCTTCAGTTTTTAGGTTTCTGAAAATTGTTAAAAAGGTAAAAAAAAAAGAAATGTTAGTCACATATTATATTTTTATTTGATTAAATAACACAAATTAAACAATATGCTTTCAAAATAATAACAAATTAAACATTAATCTTTAAAAAAATTAAGATAAAATAAGATAATGTGAACTGAAACTGAAACATTCGAAATAAAAAAAATTAAACGAAATAAATTGTATTTTTATTATTTTTTTGAGATTTACTTTCTTGGCAATATTGTTTCATAATAAGATTTATCCATAGTAGGCATCCAATCCAGCATAGATTTTAAAGCGATTACCTTGTTTTCTGGTAACGGATTTTTATTTGTAAAAACCTTAAGAAGGTTGTATGTCAAACATACAACCATAAATTATGAATTAAAAAAAAAACAATTAAAATACAAGGGTGTATGTTATAACATACAACTATGTTTTGCAAGTTTTTTATTTTTTAAGACATGCAATTATGGTTTTCTGTTTTTTTCTCCGACGCCGGTAATGCTATCTTATAGAAATTATTGGAACAAGTAGGTTACGTGACATACAACTCTATAGTATAGAAAAGTGCATTTGACAAAAAATGTCACATACAACCTTATTATTTTCAGCCGACGATATATGAAATAAAATAAAATTAGCTAATAACTAGTCATAAATACAAGTTAGTACGGTACAATTAATTATCTCCAAGAAATTGAGATATGCTATAAAAACAATTATTTGAGAGATATAGTTTCATTTGACTCTTAAATATTTTTAAGGAAGAGTTATCTTTTATAGCTTGTGGTATTTTATTATAGATTCTTACAGCCATACACGGAGGGCTGTTATCTGTAATTGTTAATCTGTGAGAGGGCATTACTAAATTGTCTTTGTGCCTAGTGTTAAATTGGTGCATTTTAACTCGTTCCTTATAATGATTAAAGTTTTTACGAGCATGTATTGCCATCTCATAAATATATAAACATTGGAGAGGCAAAATTTAATGCTTCCTAAATATAGGTTGACATGATTCCCTAAACATAGCATCAAACAAAACTCTAATGATGCGCTTTTGAATTAGAAAAACATGTTTACTTGGTGGAGAGCAACCCCAGAAAATTAAGCCATAGGAGAGTCTATATTGCGTTTCAGCGTAATAATAGTTTTTTAGGACATTAATACTCATAATAGGTTTCAGACATCGTACTTGATAGCAGATAACACTGAGTTTGTCACAGAGAATTTGGCAGGGAGTATCCCATTTAAGTGTGGACTGGATATTTAGGTCTAAAATGTTGGTAATATTGACACTATTGATTGTGGTACTGTCCAAAACCAAATGATTTAAATCCGCATGGAAAATTCTACCAGCATAAAAAACCATGAAAACAGTTTTATTGAAATTAAGAAACGAAAAGTTTGTTAGCGCAGAACCATTCAAACAATGCAGCGAGTATATTTTGTCCATCTTCTAAGACCTGTTCTAAGTTTTGGCCACTAGTAATTATCGAGGTATCATCGGCGTACATTATAGTCACAGTATTATTGATGATTCTGACAAGGTCATTAATAAAAATAATGAAGAGCACCGGGAATATATATAGAACCCTGCGGTACACCAATACCAAGTGATTGAATAGAAGATTTAGCTTCAGAAATTGAATCATTCCCACTATTTTTTATAACCACACATTGAGAGCAACCATAGATAGGATCGGAACCAGTCTAAAACAATGCCACGCAGGCCGTAAAGTTTAAGTTTCTTTAGAAGTATACTGTGACTAACACAGTCAAAAGCACGACTAAGGTCACAGAAAAAAGCCAGACGATTTTGTTTTAGCTCGAGGTGTGATATAATTTTTCATAGAAGCTACTGATAGCAGTAATAGTGCTCTTGTTTTTAACAAACCCGTGCTGCGATTCAACTAAGAGGTTAAAATTGTTTAGAAATGCCAACAATCTGTGATATAGTATATTCTAATATTTTGGAGAAGACTGATAGTAATGGTATAGGCCTATAATTTTCAATGAGTAGAGGGCTTCCTTTTTTAAAACTATTTAAAAACTTTTTAAAACTTTTTAGGCATATAATTGCAGTTTTTAACATCTCTTGAAAAACACCATTAGAAAGTGAATCGTTGATTATATATGTAATAGGATTTAGAAGATCCATTTTAAATGCTAGAAGTTATCGAATGAAAGCTCCTGCAGCATGAATAAACGAACAATTTTTGAAGAAAAGATATGATTTTCGTGTACATAATAATATACATTTTAATGCTTTAAATCTTAATCTTAAATATTGTATTTTTTGCTGCTAAATAACTATTATTTTTCCTCTGACGCAATTTCTTTTAAATAAGAAACAAAAATTCTTAAGATATCTTAATCAAAAAGTTATTTTAACTCTTAATTACAAGTATTGTCTTGTTTACTACAAGATTTATATTTCAGCACCCCTGAATTAGATTTTAATATCAATCATCAGAATCGCGATGAGTTTCAAGTATAATTTGTAGAAGTTTTTGCTAATTACAACCAGCGGGCAAACCCCGTATCTTATCCCTTTAAATGGAAAGCAGAAACAAACGTTAAATGAAAGGGTATATGTTTTCGTCTGCGCGCGTTAAGATTTTCGTGGAACGTAATTGCTTTCTGGAAAGCAGTTCTCACTTCTCTTGTGAGAAGACTATCCATGCATGATGATTTACTGCGCTTTGTACTATGGATACCAAGCAGATTCCATTGGTAAAGAGTTAACGCATGGAGAGTTGATCAAATTACTTTACACCAGAATTTGGTTAGTTAATTTTTTTTAACAAACAATAGAATTAGGGGAGAAGTAATTGTCTCGACGAATAAATAAACGGAAGTCTATTAATTCAAAATCGATTAAACTAATTAATTTATGATAACATTTAGGTTCATGTTTGTAAATACGCGAAAATTTTCTAAATTTGCAATCCAATGAAACTAGACATGAATCATTGACAATCCCAGATCAGGCCTACAACTACGATGTGACAAAGGCAGACCTCGCTTTGGTGGCAGCTCTTTTTATATTTCCTTTTTTTCTTGCTCTTCAACTAGTTTTAATTACTTGTTTTTTCTCATCAGCTAGTTTGGATTTTTCTTTTATCATGTGAAAACTAATAACCAGGGATGGAGAGTCGGAGTCGGAGTTAGGAGTCGGGAGTCGAGAAGTCAAAGTTTTTTGAAGGAGTCGGGAGTCGGAAAATGCTATCGATTCCCAACTCTTTGATTCAAATTTTTCAATGATGAGAACGAACTGAAAACGAAAGTAAAAAAACGTTAAAATACCAGAATTTTTTAAAGCAGGGATTTACTTTTCTGTTCAAGAATGAAAATTAAATATTCACTGCCAGTTTTAACCGGTTTTCCTTTATATTTCCATCTTAAAATTTGATTAACACTACTCGTATTAATAGTCCGAGAGCTAGCAACGTTTTCGAGAAAGAATTTTAGGTCGGCTGGTTTTTCGATATTTCCCTTTCTTATTGAAGTTAGGTAGGGATGCGGTACGTCTGGCACCTGGGAGCGGTTGCGTTTACCTGTGCGCATCTTGCCTGTATAGGTAAAAAGTGGATATTTTGAAATCATTTTAAGACATTTTATTTATTTTATATAATTTTCTATGTCTTTTTAGCATTATAAATTTATAGTTGCCAGACAGTTTCGTTGTTGCTAACATTTCGCCAGATCTAATTTAAGTAATTAAAAAATAATAATTTTCAAACCATTTTAGTATAGCTGTAATTTTAATATGATATAGTTCTGTAATCGAAGAATACAATATTAATTTGCCAGACGGAAAATCCATTGTTTAACTAGGAACCAGACCAATTTAAGTCCCGGGGATAATAAGTAAGTTAGAAGAGTGTGGCAGCTTATTCGTTGGTTGCGTGAGAGAGATAGCTGCAACAGAGGGCGTTAGAGAGGGGCAGGTTATATAGGTTAGAATTTCATAAAAAAATAGAGCAGAATAATAATTAAAGTAAAATGAGATGAGAACAACTGATAAAAAATAGTAGTATTATTAGCAAAATAAAACAAATAATTTATTTTAAATATGTAGGAAATTAAACATAAAATGTAATTCAGTATTTTTATTGAATAATTCTGTCACAATAAAATGCTACATCGTCAGTATCATCGTCACTGCTATCATCGTTATCACTCCTTATATCATTATTATTATTGTATTCAGATGTATCGTCATTTTCTAGGACCTGAGTATCTGTAATTTTTTTTTTTTTTTTTAATTACATAAAATTATTATTATTTTTTAAATTTTATTATTTCACCACTTTTGTTTGAACAAAAAATACATTTTTCTTTTTCCTCACTCATCACGATAAAATTCTGCTTTATTTTATTTTATAAAAACAAGCAAACATAAACACTCATCTGGACGACGCCAACTTAAAAAATAGCAGCTGTGATTGTTTTACTGTTATCTCTTCTAACTTACCTATCCTCTCCGGGACTTAAATTGGTCTGGTTCCTAGTTAAACAACGGAATTTCCGTCTGGCAAATTAATATTGTATTCTTTGATTACAGAACTATATCCTATTAAAATTACAGCTATACTAAAATGGTTTGAAAAATATTATTTTTTAAATACTTAAATTAGATCTGGCGCAATGTTAGCAACAACGAAACTGTCTGGCAACTATAAATTTATAATGCTAAAAAGACATAGAAAATTATATAAAAAAAAAAAAATGTCTTAAAATGATTTCAAAATATCCACTTTTTACCTATACAGGCGAGTTGCGCACAGGTAAACGCAACCGCTTCCAGGTGCCAGACGTACCGCATCCCTACCTAACTTCAATAAGAAAGAGAAATATCGAAAAACCAGCCGACCTAAAATAAACTTTTTTGTGACGTTGCTAGCTCTTAGACTATAACAGATTAATACGATGTGGCAGTAAAGATTTTTGTTTTTACTCATATCCATTTTATCATTTTCTGTACACTCTCTTTGTTTCTTTAAGCGGAACTAAACTGGATTTTTACTTTCTTTATTATGATTATTTCATGTTTCATAATAGCAGCCTATATATAATTGTCAAAAAGAAAAAGTGACATACACACACCGGCAAATTTAAAGGAACAGACAAAAATCTAATTATTTTCCCTGTAATGTATATATTGTTGATATCTCTCAGGTAATCTTCTAGTACGATGTTTTTTGGAATAAAGTTCAATCGGGTTGCGGTCAGGGGAGCACGCTGGCCAACCCGTTATTGTTATACCCACTTGATTTAAAAAGTCTGTTACGACGTGTGGGCGCGCATTATCCTGCATTAGGGTAAAATTTTCGCCGATATATGGGGCATACATGGTCTTGAAGAATATCTCTGATGTACCTATCTGCAGTTAACGCTCCGCCATCAATCACCACTAACTCTGTGCGAGCTCCCAAACATATTCCACCCCACACCATAATTGAACCTCCACCAAAAGATACAGTTGTAGCAAAATTAAATGATGCATTTTGTTCTCCTTGGCGTCGATACTTCCCTTACGATTAGAGTAAAGCATTCAAAGCTATCTAGATATAGGCTACAAAATAATAAAATTTATAAAAAACATAATTTTCAATCTGTTCCTTTAAACATGCCGGTGTGTGTATTATGAAAATAAAGTTTATAAAATACAATGAAATTTTTTTAAAACTAATATATTCGAACACACATTTTATAAAAACAGCTCACCCAGCCCAAAATATTTAATTTAAGTATAGTATGTTTCTTTGATTTAAGCAGAACTAGATATTGAAATCTACTAACTTTTAACGATCGAAGTGGGCTCTTGTTAAACAAAAGCCTGATTCGATCGTTAAAAAGTGAACTCGTGAAAAACTTAAGAAAACATAAATTCCATTTAGTTCCGCTTCAACATTTGGAATAGACTTAATGATTTACGAGTGACAGAAATCGGTTTTCAAAAATACCGACTCAAGAGTCGAGTTAATTTTTCTACCGATTCCCCATTCCTGCTGATAATCTTTAAACATTTCTTAATAGCTGGAGATAATACGAAGCTGGAATAAAAACATATAATTTACCGAATACAATTAATGTAGCATTTAAAAACACAGCCAAACAAAAATATCATAAATATTTTACCACTCAATTAAAACAGTTTAAACAAAGGTATACTTCTTAATAATATCGTATACAAAACTGTAATTCTGAAATAAAACAATCTATACATCAAAATTTACAGCAAATTTTGAACTATCTAATTGAATATTTTTATTTGTAAACAAAATTGTTATGTAACTGTAAATAAACAAATTCTATTACAAATGTCATCTTTTAAACCATTCGACGAATATTTGCGTACGATGCGGCAAATTATAGCTACGCCTCATACTACAAATATGTTTGTATCTATTTTGTTCCATTGTGAAAATTACTTATAGCTATTGTACTTGGTATTCTATTTTTGCCGCTCTCTTAAATCTGTCGCGGTCTTAAGTACTTTTCTACAATTAAAAATATCCTATTAGATACATAAAAATACGTTGCAAAATTTGATATATAGATTGTTTCTAAATTTATTTCAGGTTGTTAATTTTATGTAACAAATTTCTAATCTAGTATTTATACGTACCATTAAAAGGGCATATTTTATTACTTATTTTTTTTTTTTTTTTTGTACCTAGATTATTTATTAGACTAATATTTCTATTTTATTTTCAGGTGAGTACGAGTAATTCTTCATCTATTACGTGAGATGTGTGAGTTTTATTTTAATTAAACGGACTCTCAAATAGATGGTCGGTTTAAAGGCCTACATATCCATTCGTAAGAAAAATAAATATTAAGTAACAAATCTGTGTTCAAAAACCATGCTTTGAGATATTGAATATTAAATTTAATAAAACAAAAAACAGAGACGTAACTTGTACTTTTGGCGCATATGGCGAGGAAAAAAACTGCGCTGTAATTGAAGTAAAAGTCATCTTTTTTAAAATGTATGAGAATCTTTGACTTATTTAGAAATTGAAATAATTTAAAATAATTTGAATAAATTTCAAATAAAATTAACATGTACTTGTAATTTATTGCACAAGTTTTATTTTTCATATTATAAACAATTAATAATCAATTTTTACCAACGATCTAATGAATTTGCGTTGTTAGTTTCATTGAATTTAACTAATAAACTGAGTTCTCCCACTTAAATTTACTGCAGCGTAATTGCAATCTGATTAGTCAACCAAATTCGCAGCGACAAAAATATTTAACACGTATCAAGTCGGACATGAGCATTTAATCTGTTCTTATTCTTTAACTGTTGGTATCTTATTAGATTCTTTATCCGGAACAAAGTTAACGTATATTTACTAAATAAGTAAATAGGTAAAACAGTTGTTAAAAAATTTGTTCGTCTTCTGTTTGGCGTCTTCACTGCCATCGGACTCTGTTGGCTGAAAGTCTTTTTACTTCGGGCCACGTCTTATTTTCCCTTTTAATTTCGTCTATGATACTTCTCCTCCAGGTAGATTTTAGGGCACTGACTTTACGCTTCCACTGTGGATTCCAATCTAGTGCCATTCTTGCTAGATTGCTTGGCTCTCTTCTTAGTACGTGGCCAATCCAGTTCCATTTGCGCCTCCTGATTTCTCTGTCTATGGGAATTTGGTTGCAGCGTATTAACAGCTCTTGATTAGTGACCCTGTCCGTATATATTATTTTAAGATTTGGTGATGACATAGTTTGGTGATTATAGCCTGTGTAACCTTCTACGTCTCACATCCATATAACTTTACGGATTTTACGTTAGTTACAAATATACGTAGTTTAAATGAAATGTAGTCATATTCAATTATTGAAGAATAATAATAATTTAAAAAAACTCATTATTCTTCCTATCACACTCGTTAGAATTTGACATAGCATAATTGTTTAGAAGTTTGCTAAAGGAAAAAAAGAAAAATCGTCATTTATAAGCCTTATATTATATATTTGTCGTGTACGCCAGTGGCAGATTAAAGCCGAAATATCTCACTTTTATAAATTAAAAATATCGAAGATTTTTGCGTTAAAGTTCAGGGCAGCATCCGGTATTTGAGTTATTTATTTTTAAATGTTTTGTGTTTTGATGTTCAAAGCAATGCAAAACAATGCATAACTGTAGAGGAAGTTGGTTAAAATATTCGTTTTATTTCAAGTTCTGTAGATGACCGGATATGGTCACATCAAAGGATCTGAATTTCGAATTGTAAATTGTTTAATGAATAAATCTGGTTCAGGACGCAGGTAGAACGGGATAATTTTGAAATAATATTAGAAAGTTAAATATAAATAATTAAGATATTCTGCATTTGTTGTAAACGAAATACATGAAATATAAACTTTTCTCCAAGTAGATAAAGTAATGTCAACTGCAAGCTTTCGAATTAATTAACTGTTATCACTGTTGTTGTTGTCGTAAGTTATTTATTGTAATAATAATAATAATCTTTATTCGTGCTTACGTACATTACAAAGAATGTTTACACAAGTCAAAAAAATAATAATTATAAGAATACATTAAGTCAAAAAATTAAAATATCACTGTACAATACAATACAATGACCCCATACTAATAGAACATAGCAAAAATGAGATTGAAGGCAGGCAAATTAGTAAATTTTCGAAATGGAATCTGTCGCGCAAAATTTTAGATATAAAGCTTGCAGCAAACATTATTTTATTTTTCCATAGCCAACCCTTATGAAATTGCTTTTTGAACTCATGGTATAAACAAATATACCATATAAAAGATATTTTACCCTATCTCCCGGATAAAAGATACTACGAGACCAGCGTATTTCTGTTTCAAAATATACTCTTTTTATGACTTGTCATCTGTTACGACTAATTTTATAAAGTTTATTGTGCCTCAACACACTTGTTATTTACACCATGACAACTTATTAATTTTCATTGATGTACTATAAATACATCTTAGAAACAACGTGGACATAAAAACAACATAATTGGAAGTGCCAAATTTAAATAATACTAATTAAAAAATCTTCTATTTAACATGATAGTATATGGCTCAAGCAGTTCCAACTCCTACACATCGGTTCACACATTTTCAGTACACCGATTGACCAGTATTTGTTTTAATAAACCATCTAGAAAAATTAAACTACTTAGAGAACCGAAAATACTAATAGAGAATCCGTTAATTAGTTAAAAATACAGTGAATAAAATTTTTTAAACTATCTCACTTAAGACATCTTAAAAAAAATTTCATATGTCAGATCTTTCATCAGGGGAAGGTTAAAATATTATGGAAAAAATCAATTATGTCCGAGTATCCGACCAGTGACGAAAAAAAAATATAAAGATATGATGGATTGGTTACCGTATACCCCACCAATTAATAATTCAAATATGTCAGAAATCAAAATTGTAAATTTTATTATTGAAGAAGAGAATCAACTCAACGAAAATATCGGTGAAAAAAATATCGGTATTTCGATCTGATTTTTTTCGAAGATATCAATTAGTATTCTTTGTCCCCTTTGAGTAGTCTAGCGTCCATGGGACCACCGTCATCATAGAAATCACCTTGCCTTTCACCGTCCTCTTCTGAGTTCTAGCGCCCCAAGGGGGCGATGTCGCCCACTTTGAGAATCACTGCTCTACATCCGATTTCAAATTTCCACTGTAATCTATCTTGATATTTCTCCACACTCAGTCCTATTTAGTTCGTCTCTTTGTATTCCCTCTAGCCACTTGTCATCATCAATACTAAATGCTGTAATATCAAAATCAAACATTTTTATAAAATGAAACACTAAGTCACTCTTATCACTGACTCATATTTCGAGTATGTATGTACTGCTCTACCGATATATTTGCAACCAAGTTATTCCTGCTGTACAATCATCAAAACAAAATCAATAACGAATCATTCATAACGAAAAAATAAATTAAACCTAAATGTATTCTATAGCTTTTCTAAATGCATTTGCAATTCCTTTCCATATAAATTGGGAATAGCATGATATTAATTTTTCCAAATCAAATCTTTAGTAATAAAATCCTATTTACCAGTTAATTTTCGACAACGATGCAAAAAACTGATTGAGTATCGTATAGCAGAGTTAATCCTCGTGTTGCGATGTTCCGATCCATCTAAATCTAAATTGAATGCCGCTACAATTCTCCAATATTTGAAAACAGGTCACTTTATAAAACAAAAAATACAATAAATTAGAAAAAACACAATTACTTCCTAACGAAAAATAATGGGATTTGTAAATTGTACATGTAAAATTTTATGATACTGTCTATATTTTATAACATATTAAATTGTTATATGCATCGTGTAAAAATGTTTTATAATGTATATAAGACGTAACATTTTACATTAAGTTTGTGATAGCTTTTTCAACTCTACTAAACTTTAATTTAACTCTACGAAACACATTCTTCGTAAATTAACAATCAAAATTCATCTAAAGTTCTTAAAGAATTTTTCAGTTTTACATATTTTTAAGAAATATTAACAAAACTTCTTGAACATCATAGCACAGAAAGAAAAAATTGGCCGTCCTCCCACCAGGTGATACTAAACACCAGGTTTGTAATTGGCAACAAAAGGCAAAATATACAAACAGTTGGAGACTCTCTTATCGAGCAGTGGATTACAAAAGGCTGGCGAAGCAGAAGATTAACAAACTTCGTATAAAAACACTAATTTTCGCTTAATGTTTGTGTTAACTCCATTTTATTGTAAATTAA
Organism: Liopterus haemorrhoidalis; assembly: GCA_963971575.1. NCBI lineage: Eukaryota > Metazoa > Arthropoda > Insecta > Coleoptera > Dytiscidae > Liopterus > Liopterus haemorrhoidalis. The sequence goes on from OZ020615.1 coordinate 30,347,594, forward strand.
ATTCTATTCTATTGTTAATATGAGTTGAAAACACAATATATTCTAGCAGTATCAGTTGCGTTATAAACTTTATAATTACTTAAAGATCTGCCCATTTAAAGTAAATGCACAATTATATAATTGCATGGCGGAAACCAATTGATTTTTTATTTAGACTCACAGTACCTTATACTAGTGATTTATTAAAGAAAAATACATTTCCAATGCGACAGACTAAGAAAATACAGAGAGTTCCATTAGAACAGTGACGGAAGCGTATTACGAAAATATACCCCTCTTGCTTCGCGTGATAGTCGGCGTTGCGACACGTTACGGTCAGCACTGTGGTGGGAGAATATATGGTGTGCAGTGGCAGTTTTTATCGTTCTACGCATGGCGTCAGTTGGGAGCACCATTCTGTCAAACCGCGGAAACATATATGTTTGCTATGTTATTGTCTTGTATTTTTAAGTATTTATAGGTGTTTTAAAAACTTAAATTGCAAAATGCCTGCTTTTGCGGTCCATCTATGCACTAATTATTCTCAAAATACTAAAAGAAATCATATAAAATATTACAGTTTTCTTAAAATGAATATCAAAACAATGGGTTAACGCTTGCCATCGCTTTGATAAATTCAGGATTTAATATTCAACAAGGTAAAATTCGTTAGTTAAAAGTATTCGTTAGCTAGCTGGGACATATGAGTTAGTCTCGCCAGTCAGATGTGCATTATATAACAACCATTGCAATATTAACCTAAACTTCGATGGAAATTCTACTACTACCGTGTGGCCCTAAAGACCTACAATTTTTGTTTTAATTTAATATTATTATTTGCAAAGTAATTTTTTTTATTTTTCCTATTTTAACGTCCTTCGTAGCCCTTATAATAAGGCAGTTGGCAATGTTGAAACAGTTCCCAACAACACTGTGTATCTATTATTGCAGCAAAAGTATGGTAGCAGGAAAAATGGAGCGTTCCAATTAGACAGGATTCGTTAACGCGACTACTATAATTGTGTATTCTGGTTACATAATAAGTATAAATACATAATATAAATACGTCTAATTCGGTAAATGAGAATAATTATGTTTTTTCTTGCCGAATATATACCGGGGCATTTAAAACATTTTTTCACTCATTTTAAAATGTTTCTACACAGCGTTTTGGCTTTTGTGCATGAACAAATATAGCATTGACATTTCAGCGTATGGATGGTAGCGCGACGTACGGCTTACTTAGTTAGCCACACATTTGAGTGAATACCATGTATATACGTAGGTCTTTGATTGTTCGGTGACGTTATTGTCTTTATAAAAAAATCCGGCTGTATACATATATATATACATGTAAATTCTTTACTTGTTTTATATTTTTAACCTTGGTATATATTTAAAAATGTAGATAAAAGCGTTGATAAGTCTTCCTTAAAGGTTAATTATTCAACGCGCTGCTTCCTCCTTTAATTCATCTTATTCGTCGTCAATAACGATAAAAATCTTCAGCATCTAATGAACCTCAAATCTGTACGTTACAAACCGAATAATAATGCTTCATCCTATTAGATATTCAGTCCACGATCGTCCTGAAACCGAAAAATCGTTATAGCAATAGGTAATTCGTAATTACAGATCTCTAGAATCCAAAATTAAATTTGAACTTAATTAGATTCACTCTATGAAAAGTTACTATGTCTTAATGAACCACAAACTTTTCTTTTTGTAGCTTTATTTAGTCGGAAGAGGGAAACACCATACGTAAAAAGTTTCATGGGATACAAGCTAAGAAACTGAAGAAGGTATTTCTGTGGAAAGGGTTTGTTGTTTGTTGTCTCTGTCTAACTTGTTTGGGGTATAATTGGTTGTTCTTTGTCTGTGATTGAATTGGAGTATCCACGATTTCTCGTCACGCAAGTGGAATCTAATAGCTTAGCGTAGTTCTGGACGGGAGGAATTAAGCTCTTACTTAGAGTTACTGCGAGTACACAGTTTGTTTTCAACTAAACCAGTGTCGCGACATTACTTTTTATTTGTGAAAAATACTGATTTATTTTTCACATACTTTTTACACATCTGCACTATTGGAAATATCATAAAATCAAATAACAAACAGTTAAGTTGATTTTTTTTTTTTTTTAGAAAATAAATTTTATTCGTTTTAACAACACAAAAGAAAGTTTATATTTACCTATATTAGGTTTCCCGTGTTTAAGTGGTGCATAGTACACTCAGTGTTTCTTAGGTTAAGGACCACTACTAATCGGGCTGTACCAGGTTCATATTTGACCGTACAAGTATTTGATACTACTGGGCACTAGCCAGTGATTTCTTTTTGTATTTGCGCGTGAAGTCGAGTAAAATTATAAAAATGAACAATAATTTATTTGAAGAAAATATGTGCACTGTGCACTCTATAACATTGTTATTACCCTTTGATATTTTGATTATAACAGAATAATGAGCTGTAGTTTTCGACTAGTACTGGTTGTTAGTTTGAACAAAGTTTGAGCATTCTTATAATAACTAGCTGCCCCGCCCGGCTTTACTCGGGGACAATTCGTTATTACTAAACTTTTTTTTTTTTTAACATATATACTTATAATTAGGTGACTGGATAGAAGACAATACTATAAATATATGAAAAGCCAGGATTAAACTACAGAACAGATTCTTTCAATTCTGAAATGTATTAATCATGTACCAGCCTTGACGCTGATAAAACCTTTGCTGTCGCTGATAATTTCAAAATAATAATAATAATAAGTATATGGATCTCTTGTCCGAGCTTAGAAAGCTGTGTGCGTTAAGCTTGTAGTCTGATAGTTGGTGTTTTGGGTGGGATGAAGCCTCCTATTTAAGGGAAATTGAGTCCATTCCCGCCTGCAGATCTTCTGCCATCTCTTTGACCTGCAGGATGCAGAAAGCAGTGCTGCTCGGGTCACTCAAGCATTTTGCGGGCACTGGATCTGGCGTAATTTCCGCATTTGCATATCGCCAGGGTTTGGGATGCAGCCGTGTGTATTAAGCTCCACTAGTCTCTAGTATGACGCGGCTCAAACGGTTGCTGAAGTTTGCGATTAGTGGACGGTTATTAGTGGACCTGACAAACCCCAAATAATAAAAATCTTTATTTATATAGCTTGTTGCTAATAAAATGCATTAAATATAAAAGGAAACATGGATTTCGTTCTACCAGAAACTTTATTGACTTATTAAAAGAGAGAACTAGGTCGACAAACAAGATAGTCCATTGGCTCTCGCATCTAAACAAAAGAAGTATGGGAAGACCTCGAAAACGCTGGCTTCGTGATATAAACAGCATGAAATAAAATGAGGGCAGCCTATGTCCAGTAATGGATGAATGCAGCATGCGGAAGAAGAACGAAATAATAAGATGTACGGGATCGTGCTCTGATTGTAATTTTGAACTTGAAAGTGAGTTTCACAAATTGAAAAATATTTTTTAGGCGACCATATCAGAAACAGTTATTTTTTATCATCTAGTATTAGACAAAAAGTAAATCTTTTTCGGCCTAGGTCGATACGCTTACTTTTTAGGCATCTGGATGCCAACGCCATCTACGATAGTGATGTTTGTTCAATAACAAGCGAATGTTTAAAATTTTGTAGCTAACTAAAATAAATAAGTTTAATTTTTCTATTTAAAATTACTTTTGGTTGCCCAAAAAATATAACGTGCACCTTTTCCAAAAAGTTCTTTTCTTTCCTCATCTGTTTGAAGGCCTCGGCTCTGCCTCGGCCATCAAATTTAGATGCGGAAGAAAAATATCATTTTTCTTCAAGCGGATTATAATGCTAACATTACATTGTTCAATACATTCGGTAGAAATGATTACTAGTAACAAAATGTGAACATTTTTATACTAGTAAATAGTTCATATAGTTATCAACAGATGATAGCACTGATGGCAGCAGTCGCCATAAACAAAACATCTGTCAATTTAATACGTTTGTAGCGTGGTTTGTAGTGAATTCAGATATTAGTTACGTTATTAGTGAGTTAGTTTATTAATATTCTGTGATCATTCTATGATTAGTTACAAAATACACAATATAAAGATCAAAAATTAAAAAATATCTCAACCAATTCAATGTACACCGCCGGAATTAGCAGCAATAGCATCTGAAACTATAAAGTCATAAGTATTTATGGTTGCAAATTTTTAATACATACGCTTGAAGAAAAAATAGTATATGTCACTCGGAGTACAACGCCTTTTTTGTGCTTCGCTCAATATGCAAGCCTCGGCTGCGCCTCGGCAGCAACATTTGACCTCAGCACAAAAAAGAGCGCGTTCTACTCCTAGTAACATAATATACTATTTTTTGGCCATGGTACACAAATAACTATTATTCGTAGTTCCAATAAGTATTTATTTCTAACCAAAAAAAAGATAATTTAAAACTATTAAAGATGTGAAGTAATATAAAGACATATATTTATATTTTCTATTCCCCATCCCTGGAGTTTCTCTTACTTTATCACAAATTTTTCCAACATGATTTATCAGGTGATTACTTTGTGTTTTTATGTTTACTAGAAGTACTTTTACGTTTTTGCAGGGTTGAAAGTAGATTTTCACTGCTAGTAATAAAAATTACGGTTCAGAGCCTTTTACAGCGCATTGTCCCTGGTTTTGTTTTATTTTTTACCCGGGTCATCTCCTGCTCTTGAACTTGGGGCTGTGAAACCCTGTTACAATGTTTTATGTGTATGGCTAATTTAATTATTGAAAGCTTTTTGTCTAATATGTAAAATTAATTAATAAATCATGTAAATTTATTTACAATTTTTTCAGTTGAATAATTATTAATTATAAACAATTTTTGTTTATTTAATTATGCAATTATATGTTTAATTTTCCTGTTTTAACATCTCATTTAATTTTAATATATTTTTTTTTTAATTTAATGGCCTTTGCTGCTGTGGCAATTAGCCAGGACAGTTTTTATTTAAGAAAATTTCCATGCCTGAACGGGATTCGAACCCGAGACCTTCGCAACGTAGAGCACATGTGTTACCACTACGCTACGCCGGTCGGCAATTTTAATATTTTAAAATTCTAGATCGAAAAATACCTGGACAAGCATGATCAAAATTACACTGAAGTAAAAAAGTCATTTTCGAAATTGTCCCCTGCACCAGCAATACACGGTTACCAACAATATTTCCACTTTTAAATAATGTGCCAAACAACTTTTGTTCCCTATTAAATTTTTTCGAAATATTCGAAAAAAGGTGTTGATTGTCGATTAACGGAAAGAAATCCATTTTTAAAGATGTGTTTATTTTGATTCTTTTGGCTTCCACTTTATTTTCCAAAAGACTTGTTTTAAAAAAATCAGAGTAAAGGATATTAATATGAAAAAGTGCGTTTGGCTAAATACCTACGAAATCCTGAAATATGTGAAAAATCACACTTCATGTTAATTGTTTTCTTTGCAAGACAGAAAAAGTCGTAGAAAGTGTACTATTTGCAAACAACTGAAGAGAAAAGAAAAGCTGAGCTAAGAACAGTTCCACAAAGAGTTGATAAGGACTGTTTTCAGAAGTAGAAAATGCGTTGACAGCGGTGTGTAGCTGATGCAGGAGACCATTATTATTTGGAATATTTATTTATTAGTAAACTTAATGACGCTAGTCCTAGTATTTTTGTTTACATCTCGCATCATAAATTACGTAAAAAATGAAAAACTCGCGAGATAATAAAATTCAAAACTTAATGCACAGGCTTCGATGCTGGACAATAAAAATTTTAACTCGACGCATATTTGCTTACGATCCGGCAAATTGTAGCCAAAACGTCATTCTACAAATTCGTTTCTCGATATAGTGTTCTATTGTGAAAATAACTTTATATATTGATGTATAAATATTTATTGGTGTTCTGTTTTTGCTGCTATTTTGAATATTCCGTAGTTCTCAATATAGCTGCTACATGACATGATTTAAATTTCGTAAAAAACACCAAATGGCATTCTATTATCAGGTTCCCATTATTAAGATTCTGAACTATAAATAATTATGTCGAAAAAAACTATATAAATATAAAAGATATTTGAAACCCATAAATATTTTTAAAAAATTACAGAAAATGGTTGCTTGATATCTATTATTAAATTATAGAGCGACAAAATTTGCATAACAGTTATTTATACAATTAAAAATATTCTATAAGATACATAAAAATTCGCCACAAATTTGAGTGCATAGATTGTTTATTTCAGATTCTTACTTCTGAATAAGAAACTTATATTCTGTAGGGGTTGTACGTACCGTTAATCAAAACTGATTATATTGTTATTGTAACACACTTTTGATTTTCAGGTTTGAAATATTTTTTAATTCGTCTAAAATTGTACAGGTTTGTATTTTTAAAATTATTCGTAACAGCTATAAAAAGTTTAAGCGAGTAGCAGGCATCACATCCCACCCTAGTCGACGTTATAAAACTTTTTAGCAGGCGTTATGTGTAACGTGGAAGAAAGTCTTTCCTACACGCAAACCGCAGGCTTTTGTAACACATTTCTACGCAAATAAATTATATTTCAGACTAAAACATTCTGTATAATTTCAGACGTACGTTGAATGTAAAAAAGTTCAAAAGAGAGTAATTTATATTTAATAAAGAGAAGAAATATGTGCAAAAAGTTTAGTGTATATGTAAGAAAAAATAAATATCTGCAATTTGAGCAAAAATGTTAGAGAAAATAAAAGTTAAAATAAAAGTTAGTAATCCTGTTTCAGAAACCATATCAGTCTTAAATACATCCATAATTCTTCTTTTATTACGGCCAGACTCCAGCGTTATATAGTTGGCATACGCCAGCGTCCGCTCAGCTCTCTGATCGGTCGCTAAAAACCTAAATGGGGAAAAATATGAATTCCGTAACCACTGTGAAGTGACTCCAGCCGCTATCAGGTGTCCAGGGCAAGGTAGAAGGCCGCCAGCCCAGTCTAGAGGTAGATGTGACTATGCAGGGTGGTCCTTTAATTATCAATACCTATGTGCGGCCTAAAATTTATAATGAGCGATTCGTGAACCAAAAATTATTGTACCTCCAAAAATAATTACGGTGGCGACACAGTCCAACCGTACACGCAACAGCGTACTCAATAAATCCAAAAACATATCTCAATAACTCAAAAATATCTCAAGATACAACAAAACTTGAGAAACCTCAATGCATTTCAGCTAATAATACAGTACAAATAATAACACACACTTAATAATCATGGCCATAACTCATAAGGGTGTACCAGACGCAGCCCTACGCCATTAACGTTCAGAATCACAAAAACATCCCCAAACGGGAATTCTAATACGTCAATAGGGCAGAGTCGCTTCTGTTACAAAATTTCAAACATTTCCAAAATATACTTAGCTGAAACACAGTAATTCTCGCAACACCCTGTAGCAACAGGTCTCAAGTGATACAATAATTTTCACGCTACATCTTCCACGGCTCGCTCCAAAATCGGCTCTTCAACCCTTACACGGGGGGGACAGGATAATCTCGAAAGCAGGATCCTCGCTCGAGAACGAATACCCAATTTAGGCCCTTACATGCAGCCACTAGATTTACAAAATACAAAGAAATGCCTTACATTAGAACACTGGATATTTAAAACTGATCAGCGGGTAATACTGTATAAAAGAAACATACCTCGGTGTTTTAGTGGCTAAACGTCGTAATTCAATTGCCATCTAGGGGTAGAAAACTCCTAATTCCGACGTAAGTCGCGTTTTGGATTCCCAAAACATGATGTACCACGTGCCTTTTCCGCTTTAGCGAATCCACAGGTAAACAGCATACATTCTTCACAATAATTTCACAAAAACTTGTGGAATAAAATTTGGCACGTGTTACTGAGTCTCAACCCCTTAGGGAACCTCTATACTTCTTGTATTACGACATTGAAGAGACAAAATGGCATATCTCAACCCATTTTATACGTCCCTCTCTCTCCCCACTTTCACCTTCCCTACAACTGTCTGATGGACACTAGACTCACGTGGACAGAACCACTTGACTCAGACAGTTATCAAAAATGACAACATTCTGTCTTATCGGCGTTTGTACATTGCGAGTGTCAACATTGTATTTTTTTCAAGTAGTAAGTATGTTCCTTATATACGTAATACACGCTAATAGTCTGTAATTTCCAGGTTCTAATGAAGTATTCATACTCCAAAATGCAAAAGAATGTGATTATTCCCATGTGTCAAAATGACATAACCTAAAAGTTTTTGACAGAATAAGAGAATTCAGATGTTAATTTATATTTCTGTAGCAAGAACGGCTACTTTTAAGTAGATTGTCAGGGCGCTAGTCAGTTGTTTCGCAAAAATACACAATACTGTATCCTTTAATGAGAATAGCATAAGTTTTTGTACGTTAAGGTAGGTTACGTTAAGGTAGTTTTATAAGCGGTGGTGTCAGCTAAAATAGGCCGTAACACTTTTTAGAATTTTCCCACTATAGGTTTTCTATTTTCACATTCCAAAGACTCCTGTTTTAGTCTCGGTCAGATAGGATTTTTCAAACATCTAATTTTTAATGTGTGTTTTCACTTCACTGCAGGCCTTCCTCTTCTTCTTTTTCCTTTTGGAGACCATTTAAGAATCTCCTTTTGCCTCAATTATTTTCTCATCCATCAACATGTCTGTCATTTCATGGCATATTGTCTCTGTTCTTACTCTGTCATTTCTGGTGAATTTAAAAGACCTTTTTTGACAAGCCGCGCTTCTCCACCATATCTTGTTATTGTTTCTATGATTGTGTGAAAAATTCTCTTTATTACTTCTATTTTATTTCTACTCTATTAATATGTTTGCAACAAAGCACCAAGAAAAGACGATTTGACAATAGAAGCAATTAAACTGGGCGGCGATAAACTGCCTGAAGTCATAAAAACTTTGTTCAATATCTTCAAATAGGTACTGTACCGGACCAATGGAATGAGGCGTTAACAATTCTACTACATAAGATAGGAGACACCTCCCAACTGAGTAATCACAGGTCTATAAGCCTACTGAGCCACTTGTATAAACTATTTACAAAAGTCCTTACAAACAGGCTTACAACGAAATTAGATTTCTACCAACCTGTGGAACAAGCTGATTTCAGGGCAGGATTCGGTACAAACGACCATCTATAAACAGTCAAGAACCTGATTGAAAAATGAATTGAATATAATAAACTTCTGTTACTACTATTATTCGTCGACTTCGAGAAAGCTTTCGATACTGTTGAACTATGGTTAATACTAGCAGCATTAAATGATTGCAGAATAGATGATCACTACAACCACATAATAAAATACATCACAACTAAATTAACAGCTAGTATTGTACTTCATGACAGATAAAAAGTAATTAAAATTGAACGAGGAGTAAGACAGGGAGATACAATTTCCCCAAAACTATTTACTGCAGTTTTAGAGTAGGAAAACAAAGGCATTCAAATTAATGGTGTGAGACTAAATCACCTGAGATTCGCCGATGATATTGTTCAAGTTTCAAACTTTGTTTAGGATGCAGTCCAAATGTTGCAGGAACTGACTTAGTCAGTTAAAAACGTAGAGCTCAATATAAATATACAATAAACTAAAATGATGACAAACCTTGTATTAAACAAGGCGCTGAATATCGACGTTGCCAACATTGAACAGGTTGATGCTTACAGGTATCTTCGACACGAAATACGAATTGATAGAGATAATCAGTGCGAAAGCTTCAGGAGAATATCACAAGGATAGGTAGTATTTGGTAAACTACGAAACATTTTAAAAAATTATATTCCAATGTGCCTTAAAAAGAAAACTTTCGAAGTAAGTGTTATGCCCGTCTCAACCTGCAGGGTGGAAAACTTAACACTGACTAAAGCTTCTACTAGCAACCAAAGGGCTTTGGAACGACCTATGCTCGATACAACGCTGAGAATAAAATACCATATGCTGAAACTAACTAACATCCTTGTACAGTAGCTACCATGAAATTGTAATGGGTAGGCCATCTAGCTAAAACAACAGACGACAAATGAACTAAACGGATACTCGAGAAAGACTGCCCACTCGCTGGACTGATGACCTAAAGCGTATATTTACGAACTGGTTACAAAAAGCACAAGTCAGAGAAAATTTGAAAGTTATATGGTAGAAGAGAGAACGGCTGAAGGATAATGATGATATATGGTCCCAAGTAATACTTGAGGTGCTCTTTTTACTCTTATGATCTTGTATGTTTGTATATACTGTGAATATCCGGTCAAATAATTTGCAGTTGAATTAAAATAATTAAATTTTTACTAATTATTGTTTAGTTATGTCAATAACTAGTTAGATAACAATAAATACAAAAAGTCTTGGCTATGTAGGATTTTTATTAAATGAGATATTTGAATAAAAGCGAAAAGTTGGGGGATGTAAAGTTAATGTTAAAATTGTTTCGCGGACCCCCGGTAATGGCTCCGTGGACCCCCAGGGGGCCGCGGACCACAGTTTTTGAATCGCTGCGATACACAAATATGTATCTATTTCACATAGTTCTGTGTAAGCTACCAATAATGTATTTAAACTACTCGTACCAATGTACGTCCGTAGTTCCTATCTCCGTTTATTATATTTGAAAATATTGAATTAAATGTATGTTTTTGTACATGCAGCACTATTTCGGTAGCAGTGACACGACCGACTAAAAGAAAGACATATTTCTTGCTCAGTATCTGAACGAATGGCATCACTTAATTTTGATAACTTCCTCGATTGAACCATATGCTCTTTTTACCCGCCCGTCACCGGTCAACTAATTTCTACTCAAGTCTACCAGGGAGCCATAGCAGCTCTAATAATAAGAATTCCCCAGTAATCACCCATCTAAAAACTGGGCGGGCTCGAATGTGCTTAACTTAAAGTCTCAACACCGTGTGAGATGTCTTGTATTTTGTTATAATCTTGAAGTCACTTTTGGAAGCAATTTGACACAGTCTTGAATAATTCGAACTTAGTGTGGTAGGTAGTGATAATATCGCAAAACTTCAAATCTCCTACATTTGACAATAATTTGTCCTCTGGTCCTTAACATTAAGGGACTTAAAGGAAATGCCATTGCATAAGAGGTAAAGCCATACTGTTACCAGAGGCGTATATGCATGATGTATAACAATAATTGGTACCTGACTAGTAATAACGCTCTCCAAACTCGAGTTAAGCCCCGTTAATTAACTGAGCCACTTATAAGTGCATTCATACTTCTCTCTCACTCCCGCCAATATATATGTTTGACTGCAACATATACATCTCTTTCTAACACACATAAAATATATAACTTCATCTCCGTTTAATTTAGAGTGATATGTATAACTGTCTCTGTCTGTAGAGTGATCTTCACAGTACACCCTTTTACTGTTACGTCATATTTGAGTAATTCACCTCCTGTATCAGTGCTTTCAACCCCTGTACCAGAGACCTGCCTGTTCCCTATTCGCTCATCAACATCTGTTACTGCAATACTCGTAAAAAAGTACTAATTTGTCTTTATATGAGAGGGGGACGCTTTACTACCTACGCAGCTTTTCAAAAAAAGTTTAATATTAAAAATTATAAACTTTATATACTAAATTTTTGTTGAGTTATGTAGTGATAAATTTTACTAAATTTTCTTGTAAATTTAAATAGGTTAAATTCAGTACGATGAAAAGTCCCAAAAATCTACAAAAAGAGTTGTATTGATCTTAGAATCACATTTTAAAATTAATAGCCTACAGTAGTTTAACACTTTTTGTTCTCCTTCCCTATCTATTTTATTTTGGAGCTCATCTATTGCAAGGAGCTCATCTATTGCATCCAAATTTTCTTCACTTGCCTGCGAGCGGTTTCGGACCTGAAATTCAGGATCACTGGCTGGTTACTCTGATTCTTAAACAGATTTAAATGGTTGCTAAATTAAAGTCGTCATTTTACCTAACTTTGCATGTTTATACTATTGATTTGGAACTTAGCAATGACAGCAAATCCAATTTAGAAATACATGAGCCTGTGTATGCAAAATTACCTATTACCTACATAATAAGTATGATCAAAGTCTCACTCAAGTTTTGTTTTGAATTTTTTCTATACTACATCCTTTTAGCTGGGCTCTAGACATTGTGTGATAAATGAAGCTGTACGCCGGCCTACAGTTTTACTACTTTTTACTTGCCCGACCTTAATATATAAGGGGCAAGTATTGTAATCGCGAAAATTTTCGATGTCGAGATTTTGAATGATGACCACGTTTCAAGGTCCAAGGAATCCAAAAAACCTATTTTCGAAGTGCCGTCCGTATGTGTGTGTGTCTGTGTGTGTGTATACACGATAACAAGAGCGGTTCTACTTAGGGAGTTCGTTCTGATTCTAAAAAATTCTCCTATTAATTGAGAAGAAGCCCATTGTTTTTTATAAAGATCCGAAACCGGAAAAGGAATTTATTAAACTTTAAAATTTTAAAAAATTCATAGCTAGTTAACCAAACCTTGAACAAATATTTGTATAAAACATAATTTGATGTATTTTTGAAGGTTTACCTAAATATTTTTTTTAAATGTTTTTTTTTAATTTATTTTTTTATTATTTTTTTATTATTTTTTTATGTGAGGGCGAATGCATTGTTCCGGACAATACAGTCTTTTGTTACGTCGTGTGACGTAACTGCGTTGATTCGCCGACGCTAGTATAGTTTTTTTTTTTTTTGTATTATGTGTCATCAGTATTCAGCTCCATACACATAATAATCCAATAACCTCAAATAAACAAGCGAAAAAAAGTGCAACAAATTTCAAACCATACACGTTAAAGGACCAATCAGAACTAAGCGATTGACGTCGTGACACTTGTCAACAAGTCCTCAGCTGTCGCGAGAAGTCGCTAACTCTGTTAATTCTTGACTAACTTAGATGTCACTCAAAAATTCAGTTACTAATTCTGGAGAAAAGTCGTCAACTTTGATCGCTTAAAATTTAGAATTGACACCCTGTATAGGTCGAGGATGTCAGGAAAAGGTTAGGCTTTTGCTATGATCTGTCAATTGCTGTAGAAGACGACAGAAGGCACGCATGGTTGTTATCTGATAGAGTTCTACATGATCAATCCATAATTTACGGTTAAGTTTGACGCTTCTACTTGCCGATGGTTGATTGTACCGATTGTACAATTCTATAGTGCAGCCTGTTCTTGTACATATTTTCCAATTGTATGCAGTAGGTACATTCTTTTCAAAATTGTCTAAAGTCGATTTATCAGATTATTTTATTATGCAGCTTTTAAACTCATAAAATAGAACAGAAATCTATATTACAGTTGAGTAGATTTTAAATTTGGTTTTTCAATAAACTTTTACATAATCTGTTGTACTCTTAACGCGTGATAGGTGCTAATGGCCAAAAGAAATCTTCAATTGGTTATGCGTACCAAGAGAGATGAATTCATCCAAGGCAGTAGTTTTTGATGCTTAAGTTCTGTTTTCGTTCTTGTTGATTTCGCGCTGCACTTTCTAAGGCTGCGAAAGATATCTCTATTAAGTAAGATGTTCGGCTCAAAATAAAGAAGCCATCAGAGTATGCTAGTAACGCGTTTAGCATACTATCACGGGATGTTATTTTTGAATCTCGCACCACATTTTCTAATGCTATGATGATAACAAAAGGCAAAAGAGGGTAACGCCCCGTCTTAGATCTGTTCCTACCATGGAGTGATTCGATGTGCGACCATCTATTTTTACTTGGCACTCGATGTTATGTGGCGTTTGATGTCAACTACCACCTTTGAAGCATCATAACATTGTTCTACGCCTCTGCAATTTTTCGAGCAGACTTTTATTCTAATTTATGTGTTTATCTGTGCAAGATTTTAAGTGAATATATTTTGTAGGCAATTAATTGGACTTTATTAGGCGTAAATAGCTATTTTTGCTGTTCACTGTGCGATTCTTAGATAATGAATTTTCTTTAGTTGCCTTAACTTAATTTAAATTAACAAGTAGGTATATAATTATTTCAACACTCTAAAAATAATGAATGAATATTTTAATTTCCGTTTAATTTGTTACCATATTTATAAAATATGTTATTCTATCTTTCCAGTAAATCTACCTTTCAATCTAAATAAAGCGCAGAATCTGGTGCATGAAATCCAGCGTACCTGTCAAAAATAAAACAAATGAAGCAAAACAATTTTGGCAGCGATTTAGTTGCAGTTAGAACAAAGAGAAGTGCAGTCATGATTACGGATCCGTGCTTAACAAGCAGCATTTTCAAGTAGTAGCAGTATTTGAGACATGCTCTCTACAAGACTTGTGCATCAGAAGTACACTCGCTACATACAGAGTGCAACAGACTCTACAACTGACCGAAACTCGAGTATATCAGACTAATTTCATGAATCTTTTATGCTGCAACCTATAGTGGTCCTTACATCAGGGCATTACTCTTCTTAAATTATGTAATGAACTCCATACTTGAACTTTTCTTTAAGAATTTTGAGGATGCATTTCTTTGTGAAATGCTAATTGCATGATCAACAAGATTGTTAAAAGAATTTTTATATCTTTTCATTCAAGAAGTTATCAAGAGATGACTTCCGATTCGCAACAGAATTACTTGGTACTGAGAGACTACACAAGAGTGTTGTTAGTACTACCTTTGCATATGACTTTGTCATTTACTTAAGTCTGTGATTTTAAAAAGAAATTTAACTTGACTTCCAAATTAATTATAATTTTTTTATTTAAAATTTTTGAATAATTTAACTACTTATGCCAATCCTTGGTAATGCCGTGGCTCTGTGGTAAGACGGTGAACAGGAATATGGGTTCAAATCCCAGAAACCACTTCACACCTTTTTATACCGTGCAGTCATCTCAGGAGGGGCTCAGCCTTGACTATTTAATACTTAAAAAGGAGTACCTGGTTCTGCAGAGATAATAGAACCGACCGAAACATCATGATACGTGATGTATGTGGTATCCACAAACAGTGCAGAAGGTGCAAAAGAAATGTCGAAAGAGTAATAATAAATATATTACTTGTTTTTCGAACTTTATATGTTATCTGAAAATATATTTTTTTAATAAATTAAAAGCTAATTAGTAATGTATAAAAAAAATCTGTAACTGAGAAACTTTTGCTTTCATTTACATACCGTATTATTTCACATTGTTTTTAAACGCGGTTTTAAATATTACTCGCTCTTTTTTAATGAGTTTCAACAACTAAGGATATTTTTTTTTGTATTAACTTTCTTTTTTATTTGCAAAAGATCCACTGTCAGTGCCAAAAAGTGTATATACTTTATCGTTATAGACCCGTGGTTCTCAACCAAAGTTGCTGTATTTATATGAAAGGGGTGCCGCGAACTTCGTAAAATTAATAAGATATAATTCGGAGTAATGAGGGAAGAATACCTTGAATTTTTCATACTCTACATAAGGGTCCATCACTTGAAAATGTTGAGAACCATTGTTCTAGTCAGACGGTTTTATATGACGTTTATGGAGAGGAACTTGCCTCTTTCTAAACGGATGTACTTATCCATCGGGCAACACGGTTGCAACAGGACGATTTCTGTGAATTTCTTTCACGATAACTATGATATGACGTGGTAGTTGATAAATTTACTGTGTTGCCAGTTATTTGTTTCCAAATGTCAAAAAAGTGAGGTTATATTCAATCACTTCTAAAAAGGGATTGGAAACCTATATTTCCTAGGGAGTAAATGGACCAGTGGGAATTAAGATATAGAGTGAAAACAAGAAAGTCAGATATTTCATTATTCGAATCAAAAAATTTGAATAATTTTATTTCAAATATTCGATATCGTTTTACATCAATAACAATTATTCGAACATAATTGTGAGTACTAATTGCAATTCTTTAATTACTGTATATATAATACTATACGATTATTAATTTAAGTATTAATTAACTATTTTGTTTAAGATGTTACAAGTTGCAACGTAGGAAAGGATTACCAATCTTTAGGAGCCAGATGTAACGAATGAGTAATGATTGCATGTTAGATACATTATATTCTAACATTAGCAACTAAATTAACCAAATATGACGTGATTTCATAGTTATTTCACACTTATTGGAAGTTGAAAGACATCAAAAATAGACAAAAACTTTGTGGAAAAAATACTATCACAACATTTAAATTATTGTAAAAAAATTGGATTAAATTACGCCAAGAAGTTAAAATTCTTTTTACACTACTTTTTATTATTAGTGCTTATTACAGCCAAGGCAGAACTTTTATGAGTTTTCTTGTGTAGTTCATAGATGACACTAGTTGATAAAATTTGTGACAAGGTGTAGTAGATTTTTATTATATTTCATAACACCATTTATATTTATTAAACTTCAAAATGAAACGTCTTAATAAATAAATAGTTTCACGTAAAATTTTGATGGAGTGAATTTGAAATTGATATAAATATTATAAATAACTATATAGAATTAGAGTTTTCAATTTCCTCTTCATTATCATCGTCATGTGTTGTTACCAGGGGTGGGCAAATCTTTTGGCTGTCGGGCCATATTGTGGATGAAAATTTGACCGCGGGCCAAAAAACATTTTTTTCTTATTTTAAATATTGTTTTTGTTACGAAGGATGTTTTATAAATTTTAAAAGCAATATTTTTAAACCAAAACGTGTATTAATTATGCAATTTAAAGCAAAAAATGTAAAAAAAAAAAAGGAAAGAATGAAAATTTGAAAGAATATTGGACAGACAGTAATATTTTTGCAGGACACAATAATTTATAAAGTTTTTCGGGGGGCAGTTAACATTTCAGAACGGACCGTCATTTGTCCAGGCCTGTGTTAGACAATATTGTCTGTGTCCGTGTCCAAATTTTCTCTTCCATTTTGTTTCCATCCGACCACTGTATCTATTTCCAAATAATTCATATTCGTACATAATTGAGTCTCTTATTATTCAGTTCTATTTCAATTTATATGTTTAAAACTGTAAACAATGCAAAAACTTTACAAATATTTCACACATGTAACAAATTTTGTCTATAGAAGAAATCATCTTGCCCGGAAAAATTCCAGGAACTTTTATAGTCAAGGAATACTTTTTATCTCATAATATATTTAGGGAAAACCTATACTCTTTGAGGGTATTTGGTTCTTGAATAAAAATTCTATAGATACGTTTGCAGTCTGTCATGAAAAATTCTGTTGCAAATTATTTCAGAACGGTTAGAAACAGGTACTGAAATGACCCATGTAAAAAAATGGGTCTAAATTTGACCTTAGAAGGGTAAATTAATTCTTTCAGCCTAATTCTGGATATCATAACTACGATGCACGAAAGAGGACTGAACGAATAGTAATGTCAGGATGGACTACAGTGAAGATTGTAAATCTAAAAACGTCGTTGAGTTCGGTTGATATAAACTTATAAATACTGTATTTCAAAATATGTATCTCCTAATAAGAATAAAGTATACTCAACTAGTATCGATAGTATTGTTTCATTCCTGCCTTTGATCTAAACCAAACGTTTAGATTTATTATTGATTAGAATGGGTGATCCATTATATCAGAGGAATTATGTCATAAATTTAGTAATAAGCCTTAAAACTGAAATATTTCTAAATATCAAACATTTTCATTGAATTAATACACGAATTTTGTTAAGGGCCGTTCCTGTTCATTATTTATATGAACGATATTCATACTGTAATAAAAAAATCAAATTTTCTGTTATTTGCAGACGACCTTAAAATCTACAGGAAAATATCTTGTATCCAAGATTGCGAAGATCTTAACAACGACTTAAAACATTTACATTCATACTGCTCTGCAAACTATCTTTATCTAAATTTTAAAAAATGTCACAGTATAACATTCACTAGAAAACGGTTCCCCATCAAATTTAAATATCAGATAAATAATACACCCCTGATTGAGGTTAATACAATGAGAGATTTAGGAATTCATTTTGATTCAAAATTCAAATTTGATTACCATGTAGCAACATTAACTAAATCAGCGTTCAAACAACTTGGCTTTCATCTTGCAACTTGCTTTCATGTAAACATTTTTCGAAATCTAAGAGTATAATAACTATATACAAGTCATTAGTTTGTAGTAAGTTAGAGTATAATTGTTTAATTTGGAATCCGCAATATGCTATATACTCAAACAAAATTAAAAGTATTCAAAACGCTTTTTACTCCATCTAATTATTCTGTTCAATTAAACAGATATAACCTACATATCTTGAAAAATTATAAAACTAAATTAGAGATGAATTTTGTCTATAAAATTGTCAATAGTTTGATTGATTCTGAAGATATTTTGAGTTTGATAAACTTTAATGTACCAGCTACAAATCTGAGGCAAATAAATACGTTTTACTCTGGAAACTATCATACAAATATTAGACAGAATTCACCTCTAAATAGAACTACTATGTCCACATTTAACCATCACTTTAATACGTGCGATATATTTTCCCAGTCATTTTATGCCTTTAAAAAACTAGTGGAATGTAAATTAAGAGCTTAACTCAACGATACGTATGCACTTATATATAAAAAACTCATTTTGTTGTATTAATTTGTTATGTAAATATTTTTCTTTTTTTTTATAAATTGTATCATTGTATTTATAATTATTATGAAAATTTTTCGTGGAGGTTTATAGGAACTATGTTCTGTTTGACCACCCAAACAATAAATAAATAAATATTATATATGCTAAATATCTTTATATATAAAAGAGAATATTTGTGGCTATGTCCGGAAATTCTAACCCACTTCCAGATATGCTACCGAGTTGAAATTTTGCATACAAGTAGGGAATGCCTTCATCATAACTAGAAAAATCGAAAATCTCAAAAAAGTCCCATCAGAAACGAGAAATTAATAATTTTGTTATTAATCATATTGGACCATCGAAGTATGTATAATGCGTTCAACGAGATCGCGGGAATTTCGTTTCAATGGTTGTTTGGACAACTATAGTAAGTTCGTGAAACATCGTTCAATGTCGTTCGGCGCGATTCATCGTTGCTCTGCTATAGCTGATAAGATTATTTATTTTAAAATTTTTGATTAGTGTATGCAGAGCAAGTTTGAAGTGGAGCACCTGTTTTCTTTATTTTATTTTTTTTTTTCTATTCTCTTATTTAAATATTTAAATACAATAGTAAAATCTTTTATATACGTAAAACAGAAAATCTCTGAGACTTAACAGAAAAATTGCTTATAATAAGAAAACAAATATTTTTTTTAATGATTTTTTTTTATTGGATTGATTTGCGGGAGTTACGAAGGGACAACCTAAAACTAAACTTTTGAAATATCTCATTTACTATTGACTATTTTCTCATGTGCGTTTTTGCACATGAGAAAAGCTGTTTAAAATAAAAATACAAATATGTATATGTTATTCTATAAATTGGTTGAGAAGCTGGGAAAGGGAGATGGGGGAGGTGCTAAAACTAAAATACTGGAAATATCTCGCTTATTATTTACTTTACATCAACAATGTTTAAAGACAATTTGTTTTGATTGAAGAAGGATTATTTTCTGTTTAGTGTAGCTTCCGAATATTTAGGGGGACAGAGGGAGCGCTACTTATAAACTTGAAATATCTCTTAATATTGACTTAACATTAAACATGTGTATAACAAAAGTTGTTACAATATCAATAATATAAATAAATAAATAAACCAATCTTTTCTGTTTAATCTTGTTCTGTATATTGGTATATCATTTATATTTTTCATATCTTTATATATAAAAGAGAATATTTGTGGCTATGTCCGGAAATTCTAACCCACTTCCAGATATGCTACCGAGTTGAAATTTTGCATACAAGTAGGGAATGCCTTCATCATAACTAGAAAAATCGAAAATCTCAAAAAAGTCCCATCAGAAACGAGAAATTAATAATTTTGTTTTTAATTATATTGGACCATCGAAGCATGTATGATGCGTTCAGTGAGATCGCGGGAATTTCGTTTCAATGGTTGTTTGGACAACTATAGTAAGTTCGTGGAACATCGGCCAATATCGTTCGGCACGATTCATCATTGTTCTGCTATAGGTGATTTTATTCAGTTATTTAGTAAAATTTATGCTTAGTTTATGCAGAGCGAGACTTGAGTCTAGCATCTGTTTTCTGGTTTTTTATTTTTGCGCATTTTTAAGAATTTTGTTAATTTTATTTATTTATTTTTTATCTGTTATTTTATATAAATATTTAAATATAATAGTAAAATCTTTTACATATATAAAACAGAAAATCTGTGTGTACCTGTGTAAATCTGTGAGTTGAAATTTGGTATATTGGTAGGAAATGCAGTCAAAATAAGGGGGCAATTCGAAAATCAGAAGAAAAAAAAATTGTATCACTTAAGACGTAGACTTAACAGAAAAATTGCTTATAAAAAGAAAACTTTTTTTTTAATGTTTTTTTTTTTCAATTGGATTGATATTACGGGAGTTACGAAGGGACAACCTAAAGCTAAACTTTTAAAATATCACATTTACTATTGACTTACCAGCAAAAACGCACATGAGAAAAGTTGTTAAAAATAATAATAAAAAAAAAAAAACAAATAACATATGATGTCCTATAAATTATTCAATTGGTTGAGAAGCTGGGGAAGGGAGGAGGGAGGTGGGTGCTAAAACTAAAATACTGGAAATATCTACTTATTATTTACTTTACATCAACAATTTATAAAGACAATTTGTTTTGATTGAAGAACGATTATTTTCTGTTTAGTGTAGCTTTTGAATATTTAGGGGGACAGAGAGAGCGCTACTTATAAACTTGAAATATCTCTCTTATTATTGACTTAACATTAAACATGTGCTTAACATTAAAAAAGTTGTTATAATATCAATAATATAAATAAATAAATAAACAAATCTTTCCTCAATATATCAGACCTATAATGAGATATCGACTTAGTTTTTGCTTCCAAAGGTTATCCATACACAAGTACAAAAACGTATTTTGCTCTGATCAACCCATAAACGGCAAATCTAGATTCAAGGTTAGTTATAAAACGCTTCGGATGGCCTGTGTTTTATTTCTTTTTGGCAATACAAAAATGTTCCCGGGAATATATATCACAAATTTTTTTATTTTCATTTTTGACGACAATTATAACGTTAAATTCGCTGTTGAACATTATTGCAATTATTATTAAAGCAATACGAAGAAAAAATCTTCCTTGGGTGGCAAGAATATTTACTAAGGAAATAAAGTGCTCCGACCTATATAGGTACGATTTATAAATAAGCAACTATCACGGAGTAATTATAATAAATATCATAAAAATTATAATAAATAATTTCGTAAGGTGCAAGATAAAATGTTTCACGTGATCGGCGCTGCATTTGGCAATGAATGATTCTCACATGGGCATTTTATGTGGCATTTTCCTGGGTTAGCACAACGGGACACTTATACGTGTTATTACTAAATGTCTGTACTACCAATGTTTACAAAGAAGTTCGTACTTAAATTATTTGTATAAGAAGCTCATATTAATACAATGGTAGATTAAAATAAATAAATATAAAACGATTCGCAGCAACCAGTCTTGAACCGATTTCGAAATGGGCCCGATCTAAGTGGGCTTCGACTATATTTTTCGGCAGCGAAGCAGCGGGTATACTGCTAGTCTATATTATATGAAAAACAACAATTATAATCTTATTTATCAAGAATTTTGGATAGTTTTAAACATGATTAAGTAAAATTAATATTTTACTATTTACTTAATTGCTATTAGCAGTATAGACATATAAAATGTTTCCATTCAGATTCAGTATTCAGGCGTATTTGATTCAGTCAGATTGATTTATGATATTCTTTATTCTTAAAGCTTTGGATTTTGTGTTTATAACTAAACTATTAACACAGTGTGTGAACTTAAATAAATACTTACTAGGAAGTGATGACATTATTTCAGAAACTTTTTGTTGACATAAAACCTCTGATATTATGGATCTCCCATACATCTATACAATACATCTGATCTACAAATGTCGAGAATACTGAGAAATAAACAATGTTTACCGAAACTAATCTAATTTGTTCTGACCCCAGATGATGGTAGAATATTGATGTATAAAACTAAATAGTACCTAGTCAGTCCAGTCCCTGAAATTTGTAATGCAACGCGAAGCTTTAAGATTAAGATTTTATATCACCATTATGCGGCTCTAGTTCTTTATAAATTCATTTTGCAAAAATGAAATTTCTAATAAAAAGTAAACAAAGTAAGTTCAGTATCAAAGCCACAAAGTAAAGAACATAAAAGCAAAAACAAAACACCAAACTACTTATTACAAAATATTTTAAACTAGCACAAAGCGTTTTAAAAACCAACCACAAAAGATCATTTTAAAAAATACCCTATAAAAGCTCCACGTGTTGAGCGTGTTTAATGGTCCAATTTTTAGCAAAACCTAACCTAACTTAACCCCTCTTTCCATGTAGTTCCTTTACTGTCCGCCATTTACACGTAAACATGACACAATTAACCTATAATTGAAAGAGACCCGTAGAGTTAAGTTAGCGTTATATAGCTTATGTACGAATGGACGTGTTGACTCTCAGATAAGTTTAATTATGTATGCAGCACTGTCACAATGTAAACTGGGAGAATTGTTACCGGTTACCGGCTACTGCTAACGGTAACGGACAAGTTTCTGCTCAAGTGTTTCTATTAATGGCACTTCTATGACCTCAAATGATCTTTGATACTGTAACATTATAACTAATTTACTTTGCTGATAATTAATCTGCTATCTAATAAATTAAGTATCGCACTATTTCAATCTAAGCACTATTTTTTGGCTCAGGTATTCTAACAGATAAATATTAGGACAAAGAGCATTACATAAAGAAGTATATGCTACGTGTCTGCACCGCTAATCTAGTTTCATGTTTTATGACAGATCGTCAAGTTGTTTTTATTTTGATACTACTTAATGAAATTTGGAATACACGTTGAAATAAAACTACTATGTAAAATTTAACTACATTTTATTGTTCACCTATAATTTCGACATCATCGACTCCGTGATCATTCATCATCATTATTCTTGATAATGCCGCCGATGGTATCGAAACTATATATAGTCGAACAATAAAATTTTCGTTTTATTTATTTTAACAAAAATTTTAATACCGGAACATTTTGTTTTTAGACTGAAACTACCATTATTGTTACTTTTATTATTTATGTTTTTCTGTTTTCCTTCTACCTTTATTTCCGCTTTTTCCTTCTCCAGCTCGTCTCCATCTGCCTTCCTACTCCCTTACTCCCTTTTTTTTTCTCACATTTTTTCCCGCCCTTCATCCGTCTTTTTTACACCTGTTTCTTCTAGAAAAAAATATAAAAAACAATGTATCCATACTTGTTCAACAACAAAACTATTCCACCATAATTTCCTTATACATAATAATTAACACCAGAGCCGTAACTAGGCAAGCGCAACAGAGTCACAGGCCCGGAGCTCATATCGAAGGGGGGCCTAAAATGGTCTTCAAAAAAAGAATAACAATATTTTCAAAAAACTGATTACCTTTATTATTGAAAAATCAGCCCTGGGTAAGTATTTAATTTATTTAACAACATTCAAGTATTTAACCTGTGTATACAGGGATAATAGGACCGCTCGAAACGCCACACTGATTACGTGGCTTTCATATCTATGGACGGCGGTCAAGAAACGGAGAACTTACATTCTCCTTTATACGCCTATCTAGGTGGGATCCTTTTATTATTATTATTATTATTTATTATTGAAAAATTACAGAATCCCAATCATTAAAGAAAATATATATTTACTGAAAATTTATTTTATTTGTTGTGATATGAAAAATTTCAAGAAATATATAACACAGCAAAATTTAAGATACATAATTACAAACGATAAAAGTTTAATCTTAATAATTTACATATAAATGCAAGAATAGTGTTAAATGTTGCGATGTTATCTGTCAGAGAGTGGAACTGTTAATGAGAGCGGCCCCCAAGTTTCTAATGATGCGCGGAAGGGGGGGGGGGGGGCATTGTCAATATGTGTTAGTAGTAACACCTATAGCTCTATTTCCGTAAATAGCCATAATTGTTGTGCAACAAAAATTTTAATTAACTTACTAATACCCATATTTTGAACAAAAATGTTTATTTTCATAGTGCTATTATGTTACAAATTCGTCCAGGTGTGTATGTTATAAGACAGTATAAGCAAGGGCTGCCCAACCAGTCGATCCCGATGTACCGGTCGACCGCGGCGTTATTTTGAGTAGATCTTAATTTTCTCTCACTTCCATTTACTTAAATATACATTTTATAAATGTAAACTAAAAATTAAAACAAGCTTCTCATTAACTTTTTATATGAAAAACAACTTTAAAATGGAAATATGAAAAAATTTTTTCAAAATTTTCTTCCCTGGAGAGGACTTCCTCACCCGGAAGGGCACTCTATGCCGCCCTGGTGGCTGACTATGCGTTCTGGTCGATCGCGGTAACAATTTATTTATAAAAAGTAGATCAAAGACAAAAAGGTTGAACAGCCCTGGTATAGGCTATTCCAAACAATTAAGCGAAACTAACTGGAATTTTCATTTTTCTAAGTAGTCGTGAATTCTTTTTTAAGGTTTGAAGCGGACTTTTGCTAGACAAAATGATCAAAAGTTTCCCTTAGTCGGTAGAAGTTACTAGAATTCAATATCTAGTTCCGCTTAAACCAAAGAAACAGACTATAACTAGAACTAAGCGTTCAGATACAATATTTCGCAGTACTGCATAGCAGATGATCGGTATATCTTCTATTTTCCTTCCTAATTGGACGTGACAATGATATATGATTATGAAGGCACAACTGCTAGTCTATAGTTCGGACTTTTCATCAATCTAAATTTCCACAGGACTACAAATTTCTTTCTGCCTCTACACAAACATTGCAACACAAAGCATTGCAAGAACAACGCCTCTTAATATCAAGATCAATTTGAATTAAACTTTATTGTTTCTTATAATACATATATTAGATACTATAGCCTGTAACTATAAATATATCATCCGTTGAATCACCACAATAAAGAGGTTACAAACCTATAAGAAGATACATGTGCAGAATTTCAATAAAAGAAAACTATGCGGAAGCATATTCTCTTGAAACTGCATCTCTTTCTAAAGGACCTGCGCTCAATTTTATAAATAGGTTTTTTGTTTTCATGAATATCTTGTTTCCTAAATACATAGCTTAATACAACATAAAACAATTTTCCCTAGTAAAGGTCACTTTACCATTTAACATTTATTCATTTTTGTGGCAAACCCCAAAAATTCACCGAAACACACTTTAAATATCCATCAACCTAACATTCCGTGTTTCATAAAGACAGTTGGAAGACATTTAGTGAGAGCCATCAGACGAAAATGGTTTGAAAATAAAGCGAAACCATTTGAGTATAGGCGCTTATGTGAAGTAGAGGCAAAGAACGGGTTTCGGGTACGGGAAACACAAAAGCTCCGAGCTTTGTGCTTCGACAGACAACGTGAAAGAGCAAGCTCTTGTTTACATACCTGTCTGTGTGGTACGCGACAACTGCGGTCAATGACCACACTACGCATGCAGTATTAAAGGATTAAAACACGAGTTTTTCGATATTTTTAACTGGTATTATGGAAGGATTTTAACAGTTTTTATAGCGATGTTTACCCTTATTTTTATTCGCTCGTTTTATTTTACAGTGTTTTAATGCGATTTACAAAATTAATTGACTTATTAAGAATAGAAAATTAATTAATTTCTGCATTTATTTTTATTATACATGCATGTTTAATTGCGCTCTCTATGAACAAACATAATATGTACTTATTCTGTTATTACTGAAGTATTAAAAACTATTACTAATACTGTCAATCCAATAATTTGAAGAAAGAATATATAAGTTTGGATGTATGGAACATACCGTATTACTTTGAAGATTGGCATAAAACAATTATCCCGTATAACTATAATCACATTGTTAAACTACAAAAGAACTAGGGTTCATGTTTACAACCACGTTGTAAACAGTCAACGGTCAGTGCGATCTTCAAAAGTAATTTGGTACGGACTATATTAGCTAGCATAAACAAATATAAACGTGCCATGTGGAACATTTTAAGGTGGGTCTGCTGACTGAACTATGGACGAATATCCAATATTTGTTAATTTCTGTCATTTATACTTGTTCATTTCGGATTTGTTGATGTTCGTTGGTGTTTATCTTCGTCGGAGTTTGTTGTTTTTGTTAATTTTGTTTGTTTTTTAGACGTGTATGCCATATCAAGTTGCCAAGTAAGTTCTTACTTTTTTTCACATTAAAATTAAAGCAATATACATATGTACCTTAGATTCATCTTACAAAGAGATAATAATTTTTTATACCATATTTACTTACTTACTTACTTACTTAATCCTAGAGCCATTTGCTATTTTCTGGTCAGGCTTTTAGCGTTTAGGTATTACTCGTGCGATGTTTCCATATTACTTGCCACTTATTTCTATCTTATGTCATAGTCCTTGTTTCTTTCCATTTCGTCTCTCTTCTTGCTGCTACTCTTTGGATTCCTTATTTCTTTTAACTGTTCTTGCTTCAAGAACCCTTTTTGCCTCTCTTTTATGGTAACTTCTGCACACATTTCCATACCACCTCAACTGACTTTGACAAATGGGCAATGCCCTTAAGAAAAATGTTTCTTTTTATGTTTTTAAATCTTAACATTTTTAAATTTTATTTAATAATAATACATAGTTGTACAACTTTTGCTTCCGCCGTTTTTTCCCGAAATTCGAGGATTTATTGTAAAAAACTGGTTAAACATTTATGATTTAAAGTATCGCCCATAGCTGGCCCCTACTTTCTCCCATCTTTCGGGCAGCATACGAATCCCGAGTTGTAAAAACTGGTCATCTTTTGAAGCGATCCACGAATCGATCCAATTTTTTACTTCTTCATAAGACCGGAAGTACTGGTCAGCTAAGCCATGTGCCATTGATCGAAACAAGTGATAGTCAAAGGGAGCAACGTCTGGAGAATACGGTGGGTGGGGTAGGACTTACCATTTCAATGTTTCCAGGTATGTCTTGACCACTTTCTCAACATGGGGTCGAGCATTGTCACTTTAAATGATATGTTATGCTGGTCTTCGACGTGAAAATCACCGTTCTTGAAGCGTTGAAACCACTCACGACACGTTCTTTCACTAATAGCGGCCTCACCATAAGTATTTGAAAGCATTCGATGAGCCTCAGCCGCAGATTTCTTCATATTGAAGCAGAAAATTAAAACGTCCCGCAAATGACGAGAATTTGGCTTGTAAACTGACATTTTCAATCGAGAATAACTTTATGATGCAGACACAAATCGACTAATGTTTTTATGGGGTTATGTTGACAAATGCCCAAGTTTATTTCATGACGTCTATGATCTATTTATTTCGACCACTACTTACCGCTAAAGCCATCTATTGGAAAATGGCGGAAGCAAAGTCGTACACCTAATAATAATAACACATTTACTACAATTTGACTTCGTGCGAGTGTTCAAACAGCAACGCTCCCACTTTTCGGACACGCCTTCCAATTGCTTACTTCTATCGCCGCTACTGGTTTTGTTGGACTTCTTGTTTTGTCAGAATTTGTCTATTATTTCTGCATGTATTTTACCAATGTCTGCCCACCGTAATCCCAAATATTGAAATGTTTGGACTTGTTCTATTAGTTTTTCTCCTAGTTCTTTTCTGTGCTTACCTATAGTTCTGTTGACAACCATCTTTATGATTTTTCCTATAATTATTTTCATGTTTATTTTCTGCAGTTCTTGACTGTACAGATTCTAGGTTTCATGCAGCTTCTTTTCATTTTCTGTTATAATTTCCATATCATCAGCATAGCATACCTCGGATAGTAATATCGGGTTCATGTTCCAATGCCCAAATTTAAATATTTTTATTAAAACAAAACAACTTGCTATTTGTTCATCATTTTTTGAACATTCGACCTTTTTTTGGATTGAATTTTGACTCAAATGGATATTCTATTACAACAATAAGGGTGATCTTGGTTTAAAAAAATGGTAGCGAAAAATCGAGTACTACAAATGCCATAAGCACAATTAACACCAAGAAAACATCCCCTGAGACTGAGTCATCCCCTATGCTGACAACATATCATATTTATTATAAAAAGTATAAATTTTTAATTTTTGTTTTTTTCATTATATATTATGTTCTGATCCCTATTGTGGATTAAATTTGAAAATAATCTCTTAATAATCACGAAAATACCTTTATTCCAGTGACAATATGAAAAAAACTTGATTTAATTACTAAAAAACAAAAAACTAATGGAATTTATTTTCGATAATGAAATTAAAACAAAACTAAAACGGGTATATTTCCATATTCATTAACTGGATGTCGCGAAAATACGTTCATTAGGAAAGCTCAGCATTTGGCTGTTCGAGCTCGAGCATCAGCATGTTTTATGCACGACCGAAAACCGAAAATTCCTAATGTTAACAATGCTGCCATCTTTAAAAATACATCTTACATAAGCGTACGGTTAAAATATTTAGAGATATAGTAAAACTGTATTGAAATAAATTAGAAATTATATAGAAATAAAACAAAGCTTAATTAATAAATCGTTAAAATTCATGAAATTAATGTTTAAAAAAACTTTTGGTCTCACTATGTTATAACGATGGGGGGTGAAGTCCTCCATCTTGATCTATTCACTGTCAGGTCTTGCCAAGTACCCTGTATACCAATACTTGTTAGATCTTTGGTTTGCTGATCTCTCCATTTCTTGTGAGGTCTTCCCACTGGTCGACGGGTATTCAATCTTTCTTCCCATATCTTCCTAACCATTCTATCCTCCCTCATCCTCCTAACGTGTCCCATCCACTGTAATCGTCTGCCTCTTAGTTCTTGTGTGATACTCGGTCTTGAGTACAGTTCTCGGATATCTTCGTATTTAGGGATTCTCCATTCACCATTAATTTGAATGGGACCAAAGATTCTGTGAAATGTTTTATTTTCGTAAACTATAAGGTGTCGATCTCGCTTTGTTTAGGTCAATGATTCGGGGCCATACATAAGTACGGGACGTACTATAATTTGATTTGGTTTTAACCCGATCTTGGTGTTCCTGGACAGAAGTTTCGTTTTGAAGAGGGGACTAAGTGCAAAATCTTCTTTTTCTTTTTCTTTGGGCACTATCAGTCTTTTGGCCTCACTCACATAAGCCCTCCATCTCTACCTATTCATTGTCAAGTCTTGCCAAGTACCCTGTATCCCAATACTTGTTAGATCTTCGGTTAGCTGATCTCTCCATCTCTTGCGAGGTCTTCCTACTGGTCGACATGTATTCAATCTTCCTTCCCATATCTTCCTAACCATTTTGTCCTCCCCTAACCTCATTACGTGTCCTATCCACTGTAATCGTTTGCCTCTGAGTTCTTGGGTGATACTTAGCCTTGAGTATAGTTCTCGGATATCTTTTTTCTTACGGATTCTCCATTCACCATTAATTTGAATGGAACCAAAGATTCTGCGTAATAGTGCAAAATACTTGTTATTGGATACACAAAAAAAAAACTAATTAACAAAGTTGTAGGAGACCACGGGACATCTACTTATAGAAATTCTAAAGCTAGTGGACAACGTTATGTTTTTTTTTTTTTTTTATTATTATTAGATTATACATATTTTTTAGATCCATTCGATATCGTAGTTTTTTTTTCTGAATTCAACCATATAAACATTTTATTTCCTTACATCAAAAAAATATTGAGAAAAATACTATTCTGTGGTTGGTTGTGAATTTTTTTGATTAGTAAGTTTTCAATTAACTACTGTCACCGATTCCAAGGGATTGTAGAAATTAAAAAAAAAAAAAAAACGATACTGATCTAAATGCGATTCCAAAAAGTGCATACAAAATGTGTTTCCAAGAGTCTTTTTTTTTGTCGAACTAATGAGGCCCATGCCCAGTACAGTAGCAGTATGGTAGTTTTATAATTTCGTATGGCTTAATGGCTAGGTGTCAGAGATCGCCAAGTCGCGACTAGCGCTATCTGATAAAACCTATCGACTATTTTTTCCGGTAGCCGGCTTTGCGTGCCCTTTGAAACACGCCCCATATTCCCGAATATTAATGCAGAGATACAGGTATTCATTTAAGGGTAGGCTGAGTGGGCCTACGGTTGCAACGACCAAGATTATTTGAGAGCCTTTTGCCCACACTGAGGATTGATCTCACGATCCCACACTTATAAACCCTTATGTTGCCTACTACGCTACCACAATCACAGTACGGTAGTGATCCGCAATAAACTCGGGACGTTTATGGACTATTGATATTTAGTATTATATTTAATACAAGTATATTTTCCGTTCTAATCATGCAGAATGTTTAAAACTGTGAATAAATTCAATACTTATCCAACATTTACTATAGGATGGAAGCGATTGCCATATTTTATATATTATAATTATTAGTATATTATACTATTATAATATTGTATTTATTTTCTTTTATTGTTATATTTGTGTGGGGAACCTACGTATATTTAAAATGATATGACACGGTTGGCGGATTAATTTGAATATATATCGACATAGTTCATTTGTACTTACTGTCATCCCTCGAACTGTAGGTCTCCCTCACATTATGACTAGTATCCAGACTTGCGAGCGGATCTAGTCTGGACCCCCCTTCCACGTTCGCTAGCTGGTTGCTATGATTCTCAGGAAGAAGGTAAGGGTTGTTCAGTTAAAGTCCTCATTTTAACTAATCTACTTTAATTATGATACGGTTTAAATATTTACATTGTTTACACTAGACTTACAATTAATTATGTTGATAAAGCTAAATCCAAATGAGACACACATTCGCACACACTAGACACACTTTACACCAAACACTAATTTAACCACTGGCCCAAATAACCAATTGTCTCTCACACATTTCTGAATCTTGTCTCTCCATCTTTTTAGATGGGCACTACACTAACGTTCATACGGAATTACTTGTTACGCGACCGAACACTCTAAACTATGATGAACAACTCTACTCCCCTAAATACGTCTTAACCCTATGACTCTGAAAAACTAACTCTTTAAATATGACTTAACATCTTCACTCTTTAGAGTCAACTACTTTGATGACTGCCCTGAGCGGCTTACATTGCCCAACTGTTAAACATCATTTCACACCCACTTGAACTGTCCATCTTAAAAAATACATACCACAATTTATTGGTGATAACTCAGATAGGTAACCAAACTAATATTTTTATTTCAGACAAAGGTTAATTATTATGTGCATATGATTGGCATATATTTTTGACACATTAGTTATCTGTCAAGAATTTACTCTTCACTTTTCATGTTAAGCATACAAAAGTCTCAAGGCAATAATAAACAAGGCTACGCTTATCTTAAATGCCCTTTCTAAGAATTATTATTATTTTTTTTATCATTTAACATTTTTAATATTTTACTCTAATTGAACGATTATACTGAATTTATTTACGAAATTTTATATCTGAAATAATACCAAAATTACCTCCCCTACATTTGTACTATTGTACCAATAGTAGAAATTTAAATAAATATGATAGTAGTGTATCATTATTTGTACAGGCAGGTCTCATGTTTGTACATTAGAGTAAACAATACAAAAAAAAAACAAAAACAAAACTTACAAGTCTTACAACTGACTAACGAACTAATACTTAACTTAAATACGTAAAAACTTTATCCAGTTCCAAGAAATATAAAATTAATTCCTTACATTAGCTTTTGAAAACTTTCTAGACTTATTTGGACAGAAATGAAGTAGTTGTCACCGGCGCCAATGGTAAAATTCCAGGATGCATTTAGAGACGCTTTATTCCGCCATTTTTAGAGTTTTTCAACGTAATCATTGGAAGTGAAGCCAAGGTTTTAACCGTGATTATTTTCAATCCAACGAGCGCTATCGTTAATCGACTCATTCAGACGGAAATATTTTTTCTCGTCGAATATAATTTTTTGAGTATGAAATGTGGTTTCCGCAATTGGATTTTCGAATGAATTTGTTTTTGATACTTGATTTAACTTTTAAATTGATATAAATTTATATAGCAAAAGCTACAGTTTCAGATCAATAAACTTTTACGGAAATATATAAAATAGTGAGAAAGTGAGAAAATTGTATAGGCAGAATATAATAATAATAGTGCATAAATAAACGGCAAAATGTTTCTATAAATGTACGAAAAACGGTCAAAAGATGTAAGTCAGGAGTACATATTTAAATTGTGTAAAATTAGAATGTTTTATTTTTCTTTGAAAATTAAATTCATAACTTTTGGCCAGCCAGAGATTCAACTGCTCGTGTGAATAATAAGACGCTATATATTTTCTATTTTCGATGACATGAAAACAGACCTATGTTCAATCTAATGTAAAGAAATTTGAAGCCTTCGAGATGTGGTTTTACCGACGTTTATTGGGGATATCATGGATAGATCGGGTAAAAATTGAAGGTTTTTTGCAAGGACTCAGTATCCTCGAATACTGATTAACACAATCAAGTAACGAAAATGGAAATAATTGAGCCACATAATGGGAGAAGTTTTACTTACTGAATTATCCTAGGCAACAGAAGCGACGATCGTTGGAAAACTTAGAATGAGAATCTCCGACGATGGTTCGGTTGAACATCTATAGATCTGTTCAGAGTACATTTATAAAAAGAGAGTTGGCGTAGTGGTAACGAACCTTTTTGTGCTCACTGGTGAAATAATTTCAATTTTATGTTTATAATAACTAACGACGTAACAATATTCTTCTTCACTTATCTGCATTGTTAGCATGACAGTCCGCTGTTTGCTCACTGCCATCCAATATAATTATCTGAATGCACTGGCGGCGCTAGCTTTCAATATTGGGGGAGCAGTAGGCACCAGTTAATATTTAGTGGGGGTGGGTTACACATTTTTCTATCGGTACAGATATTTGTATACTGAAATAACAGGACTTATCGTAAATATGATAATTTTGATCTTTCTAAACTTCGCACTTTCTTTTCACGAAACATTCCCAAACTACGGATGTCCGATCTGTCTTTAGTACTGGGCAAAAACAAAAGCATATTAGGCAACTGTTTAATTTAATTAAGATTAATCCATTTCCGGGCCGGATTGGATTAATCTAAACTACTACGAGTATCTAAAATTTAAATTTTCTCCAAGCATATTAGGGGGAAGGGCAGTTGAGGGCCACAACAGTTATAGATGGCGCCATTGTGTGGACGTAACATCTAATTACTTCTTCAGGTTAGTGAGTAAGGAGATTCTTGATTTTCAAGGACCTCTTCTCTCTTTTCAAGTTTTATCCTAATATTGTTTAGGATGCTGCATTTGTGTTCATGTCTCCTTATATGTTCTAGACATGTTAAGGTTTACTTCTAGCTTCCTTTACTTCGAAGGTTTGCAACATTCTCCCGATTGCAGCACTGCCGATTCGGTCGATCCAGAAGATTCTGAGTATGCACATGTAGATACACATTTCATAACCTTGGTGTGGGGACGGCGATTGATATGCCACATGTGGCCAAATGGTGCTCCCGCACCGGCTAGCAGTTTGGCCGGCCAACTCGAAAGACCAGTGCCCCTTTGGATGATCGCCGGGCACAGAGTGAATGGATTGGATGGATGGAAGTATCGGTGTTGGTGGTTATCTTGGTGCACCGCAGCAACTAGTAGGATGTTCCGATGATGTTGATGTCTTCTGCCTGGCAATAATTATCACGTGGAGATGTGACGGCTGTTCAGCGCTTCTAAAATGATAAGGATTAGATGCTGCAGGCAGACCGGAGATTATATACAGAGCTGTGACCTTTTATTAGATGATTAAAAACACAAATATTAGTGCCAGGACCTGGTAAATACTGTATATAAACTTAAAATTTGCCAGAACAGCACATCTGTCCAATATATGTATTTATTGAGCAACACTACATGACAACATGAAACAAAAAAATCACATAGCCCGCTGCAACATCGCGGAGATAAGCCACAAGATGGCTGTGTCCGTTGTCCAAATATTTGGACTTACTTTTCGGTATCTTGTGTTTTTGTTTCAATATGACTGTCAGTCTTACAGTTTATTAACTATTTAAATTAATTATATTCCAAAATATAATTCCTTTTAATTGCATGTGCCAAAAATGTTAATGTTATTAAAAATGCTTCTATTTTCAGATCTCTTGCGTACCAAAAACATTTTCATTCAGACAATGACTGGCACGCGTGTCAAAGGTTCGCCACCCCTGGACGTAGAAGATAGCGGTGTCTATCTAAATAAATTAGCGACTGGCTGCCATTTTAGTCAGTAGCCAAGTTGTAAAGTAGTAAATGCACAGTATTTTAATTTTCTGTTTTGGTATTACATAGTGCTACATTATGTTGGCATCGCAAAAAAAAACACCATTTTCTTTTACATTTAATTAGTTATCCACTCTGAATATATAAATATCAAATAATCTCAAATAAACTAGCGAAAACAATACAACAAATTTCAAACTATGTACGTGAAACTACCACTTTGAACTGAGCGACCGACGCCATAACACATAACAACCAGCGGCAGCTCTTCAGTGAGACAAGTGAGGCCACCTACATTTATGAAGAAAAATATATGACTTAAATATCCATTTTGATCTCATCTATCAATATTTTTATGCATATAGTATGCAATAACTTATTTTTTATAATAAAAATGTAGAAGAAGAAGAAGAAGAAGAAGAAAGAAGTCATAAAATGTAAAAAAATGTACTATAATATTATTATTTTATTTATTTTATTATTATTATGATTTTTTTTAAAATGTATTGGTTAAAACCCTAAACGCCGAAAGGCCTAGGGTAAATAAAGAATTTATATATAATAAAAATGTATTAACGTAATGTTTTATCATGTATTTGAATGAGTCGTCAACTTTGCTCGCTTAGCATTTAGAATAGACACCAAGATGATACCTACAGTGCCTTATAGTAACTGTCCACTCGAGTGCTGAAAATTGTTGATAGATCTCACCTGACCGCAAATATCCTGAAACAAACAATCCAAATTTTTTAGAAGAACTTTATTAGTTGAAATCCAGTCCGATTCTGTTATATAGAACGGACTGTTATGAGCGTTTACTTTAGCAATCTGCACTAGATAAATTGCAGTTGCATCTGCAATGCATGTATACCATTTGGATCACACAAATTAGTTTTTTTTTTTTTTTGTTTAGTTTTTAACTTTAACTCGTGTACTTTAAATGCTGTGCAATTTATTCGTTAATGCTTTTATGCATCAACTTTTCTATGTGTTATTTTAAATACTTTAAAAAAGGTGCTTAACGAGGGCATTTTAATGACAGGAATATATGCACTAGGTTTAAATAGCACAGTTTTCATATTTGCGTTGTGAAAATTTTGTTTCAGATTTAATTTTGAATGTGTAAACTTGGAATGGAACAACATTTTATAATTAATAACATATTTCTATTTAAATGTTTTAAATGTAGTTTTTTATTGCTAATATTAATTTTTAAAAAATAGATTACGTCAGGGGCGTAGTTACTATGGTGCAATTGGTGACATCGCACCAGGGAGTCTATTCTGTAACTTGCCGGCAGTTATTTGCACACTGTCCTGTTACTTATGCACACTGCACTGTCCCCGTAGACTGTCTCCTATGTGGATCTGTTAAGTATTCGGCATTATCAAAAATAAATGGCGCAATTTTGAAATTTTGAAATATTGTGTCAGTTAGGATAGACTTGTAACAGGGAATAATTTTGAATAGAAATGCCAGGTCTTACAAAATATTAACAATAATTTTGAAAATATAGCGCATACCTTCAAGAATATTGACTGTAGGCCGACACCGTCACTGGGATCAATGGAGAGGATTGCATATGCAATTGGAACAATGGTGCAAAACCGTCCAACTGTTTTTTTATATTAGTTAAAACTTATTAGAAGTATCTTATATGTTTAATATAAATAAGTTAAATAACACAGAAATCATTATTTCAAAAACATTATATTTTTATTAAATTACCGATCCTTATCTATATATATATATATATATATATATATATATATATATCCCTGTGCCATGAACATTTTACGTAAAAAATAACAAAATATATATATTTCTTATAAGGAACACATTTTAAATACTGTAAATATATTCAAACGTATGTAACCAAATACAAATGTCAAAAAAATAATATCACCTTTCAAAGAGGACACGTTCCTAGACTCCTCTCAAGAGCGACTAAACGCTGTTAAAAGTGCATTATCGATAAGTTACAGAATACCAACACGAGGTGTTGAAAATCGGAATCAACAGGATACTGTAAAAACGATTGTCGAAATGTTTACGGAATAGACCCCCTGAGCTACGACACTAGCTACCGTGGTTCCGAGGTAAGGAGATTGCCCACTGAGCAGAGGAACGCGGACTCAGCCTCCGCTGAATTCTACGAAATTGTCACCTTACGATACTGTACGTGTACTGGGGTAAGCGCATTTGAAGTAAATTAAAATACAGTGGCCAAAACCGAAGATACCGGAAAAATCGCCATAATATCAGAAGAACAACCACCATGAACATATAATGGCCAGACTATACCAAAAGATATGTGAGACCTGCAATCAGCCCCTGACAGTCAGGCACGTATTAACACATTGCCCACAATACCACTATGCACGCACCATATACAACATACCACAAGACATACAACAAGCATTAAAACAAGAATCCACAATGAAAAGGAACATACTGAAATACTTAAAAGCCACAAACTGGTATAATAAAATATGAATCACATTGTAAAAAATTACGTATATAATAAATATATCATAATTCCACGACCCAATTTTGGGTCGTGGAAATTTAAAAATGGGTCGTGACTTGCGTCCACTCATGTATATGAAAATTCAGCTCTGACTGCAATTAAAAATAAATATATAAATCGACTTCAAAGCATTGACACAACGTTGAGGATTGCATTAACTAAATCAATTGAAGCTAGAATAGACAATTTGGCGAACGAGAATCAGGAGCAGAAGAGCCATTACTGGTATAAAATTATTATATGTTTATAAAATAAAATTATTGTCCTGCACTTGCCTCATTTTTTTTCAACGCACATGGGTCGCCTTATAATTTTGTTATTATTTTTGGGTCGATAGACACCAAAGGTTGCGGAACGCTGAACTACACTATACTGTACTAAATAGTTTTACAACAGAAAAAAAAAAAATACAGTGTGAATGAAAATACAGTATATAAAAGCAATGGCGCTTTAAGAAGTTGAAGGACCCCAAGCGCAGTCTAATTTTGAGCCGATGTATTTGATTGCTCGGTGACGGTAATTTGATTCTCTTTATAAAAAGATAACACTGTAATTAAACAAAACAGGAGATTCAGTAAAGACAAGGTGAATTGTTTTTATTTAAAATTTGTAGTTTGTAATGATCAAACATGAACCAAAAAAATGCTGATTCTAATTACCCCGAGCCTTGGGCAATGGAAGACAAACGTGATTTTAAAATTTTTAAAATAAATTTTGTTTTTATGAATTTGTTAAATTCAAAATAAAATTCTGAACAATTTTTATATTTATTTTTTTTCTGTTTAACCAACGAGAAAGCAGGAAATCGCATATATCTGTTTTTACGTGATAAATCCCTATATGTACCTGGTCAATTCAACATTCAACACCCTGTATATGTATCTTTATTATTACTATTATTATTATTTTTTTTTTTTGCCTATCCCTATACCAACAAGCGCATATTCCGGGAGGTACGCGTATTCTCGATTGAAAATCACTACTATAGATCAGCGTTTCCCAACCTTTTTTCATGGCCGACCGGTAAGCGACCTAGAAAAAATTCGCGGACCGACAAGTTTAGAAAGTAATCTGTATCGCAAAACTTGTATATTTTTTATTGCACTGATTACAAACACAAAAAAAATAACAAATAAAAAATCATTGATAATTATGATTAGTGAAAGAAGAAACAAATTATTACTTAAGCAATTAACAGATTAAAGACCGAGATTTTCATCTCAAAATTAAGTGGGTTATAACTTATTAGGCGAATAGTTGCATAGTAAATCTCGTGGACCGGCAAAAAAAAAAAAACTCGCGAACCGGTGGTTGGGAAACACTGTTATAGATGGTTGGGTTCGATGTTTTCTCCTCCGGACTATATTTTTCCTCCCAGAGCACCTCCAGATTATATATTAGATCTTGTCTGAAAAGATTCTATGCCGCAAGCACTAGAACCTTTACCATGATCAAGGTGGATACTCTGATTAAAATAATAATAATAGTAATTCATCATTATCATCATTGGCGTGGAAACCCGAGCCTAGGCCTCCTGTTTCCAGGTTACATAACTATATTTTCAATCTGTGTACATACAGGTATAATATGATCAATATTACGGCCATTTTTTTTTCCAGCTTACTCAGAAAGGCACTTACAATGGTTGGTTGTGAATGGATAAGCAGAACTTGTAATTTGTATAAATATTTATTTGACATGAACAGGAATTGAACCATACCCTAGCTTAATAGTCAAAGAGCAAGTACAAACGATATAACGCTTGCCGCCACAGACTTGAAGTTATTATTATTATTATTATTGTAATTTCTATTTGCCTTGTTTGTTCTCGTATGTTTGTCTGAAATATTCCGCGATGAAATTTGTCAACATTCACAGATTGACAGAATTAATTTTTATTAAAAATGTTCAACAAAGAATCAACTCAATATTCTCCAACTAAATTTAAAATATATAGATTAAAATTTATTTTAAGTTTTAATACTATATTAACTTTGTATATTTTATAAGTTTATCATTTGCAACTTTTATAGAAGTTTAGCTTATAAAACTTCTTCTTTACATAAAATATTTTCATAATATAACAATGATTATGCCCTGTTTTCCATATTTCAACACATAATATTTATATAAAATATACCTGCTACATAATAATAAATAATAATTACTACGCTGTAATTATATATATTTATAACTACATTGTTATAAATATTATTACAATTTTATATGGTTGAAAATTACTCTATAAAACTAATAATAATAAATTTTAATTAATAATGGTTTTTGCATATGCAGTAAATAAGTTAGATTTTAATGAACATAAAAACAAATTATAAAATAATTAAAAATCATAGGAATTGATTTAGTAGTATATGAGTAACAAATTGTCGCCAATCAAATTACGTTTTTTACCGACCACCAACATATATAAGGGAGGTATTGTGATCATACCAATTTTGACATTTCAAGATTTCGATGGATCTCCACGAATTGAGATCCCTACATAACGTTTTGACTATTTTTAGCATGATCTCTGTCGGTCTGTCCGTCTGTCTGTCTGTCTGTCTGTCTGTCTGTCTGTCTGTCTGTCTGCCTGCCTGCCTGCCTGCCTTCCTGCCTGTTTGTCTGTCTGTCTGTCTGTCTGTCTGTCTGTCTGTCTGTCTGTCTGTCTGTCTGTCTGTCTGTCTGTCGGTCTGTGTACACGTGCAGAGCAAATTCAGCTGAAAGGATTTTAAAGGATAGTTTACTCGTGTCTATTACGTATCTATTTTTTCATACTTATATGTAACGTTTACATGGTAATGATAAATAATCAGATCAATTCTGTAAAAAATTACTGTGTAGTACCATTACTACAAGATAAAATATTCTAAAAAGTATAATGCCTTTCATTCATGATAGTAACTGACTTTGTTCATAGAGACAAATTTTGTTACAATGATCATAGTAACTCAGTTACAGAATTGGTCTGTATATCTCTGTTAGAAAATATTGGGCCTAGTTATTTCTACTCTGCTGCTAGAATGTATTTTATAAAAGAACTTTGTGATGGCGGTCGGTCCTGTGGTGGCCAGAGCGGATTTTTATACATGGTGTCATTTGAAAAAACCAAAGCCCTCCTCGCACTATTGGTTGAATTTATATAATATTTGGTTAGTGCAATAGATCGGCTGCTGAGGTCAAAAGTCGCATATGAGTTATTGGAAATTTATTGTTTTCTAGACATCCTGCATATATATTGTAGTCCATAGGTTGTACGAAAATATTGTGGTACAAAAATTTGCAGTAAAGAATTAAATGTCACTAAAATCTTAATAGATTTTGTTTAAAATATCTAAGATTTTTGATCTTGATTATTTCAGTTTCATTCTGTATACCCAGGAGTAATGTAAACATTCTCTTAAATTCTGCATAATTAAAATTTACTTAGCTAACAATATGTTAATGCAATGTATTATTAATAAAGTTTTGCTATAATGAAATAATGTTTTTGCCATTAATATTGTGCTATCGCAAACAAAATTTTTGTGGCTGTGTAACTACCAAACTATTCTCTTTTGAGAACAGAATTTAGCTGCAAGCATTTGAATTTTATACATGCAAAATTTGCAAATTATAATTTTAATAAATAAGTTTGCGCTCTGTTACTACACTACAAACAAAATGAGTACTATGGTAGTAAAAGTTCTTTGTATACTTTGTTAATTGTTTTGAAGTATACAACTAAAATTTTTTTTTAAAACAAATATATATATATATATATATATATATATATATATACCACTAATGATAATAATAGGATGTTAAAGTCTATTATTTAGTGTTGCCACCTAATGCCCCACTCCTCTTACCCGGAACCTCAAGCAGGCGGCAAAAATTCGGAAAATACTTGAAGACCGGGTAGCAGAAATGAAGAGCACGATGCAGATATTCAGAAAGTCACTTGGATAGTATACTAACAGAATTATATAAAAATTAGCTGATTAAACATGGCTTTGCATGGGTGATTTTTGAGATGTGATATGTTGTTTCCGCAGTTGAGGATTAAAGACCAGGTGCTTACACACGTGGGATCTTTGGGTCCCCCCATGAACGAAATTTCGATATTGAATAAAGATGTACGGTGTTAATACAGCTGTCCAATTAACTGTTCAAAGGAAATTACTGTTTTAACTTATTTTTCAGAGCAATTTAGTCGCGCCAACATAATTGAAAACAAAATTTATAAGAAACTTTTTAAGCCGTTACTTCCGCAGAATCCTAAAGAGTAACTTTTGCAAAATTTAGTCCGGATCAGTCAAAGGACCTAGGAGGATTTCTTGGTTATACTTACGAAATCATTGACTTCGCCCCCTCCCCGCAATTTTTATACTCCGCCACACAAATATACATTTTTAACTTGGGCTCCAAAATGTTTCGCTACTCTCAAACCGCGTCCTTTGCAAGGTCCTAGCTACCATACTTTATAGAAGGAGTTCAAATTTCTAGGTAAGAACTGACTTTCTTGAACACTTTCTTAGTACCTTACTTGGTAAAAAATATAACCTCTCACTACAATTGCTAATTTCGGGTATCACAGTAACTAAGAATTCATAGCCAATCATAGATCAAGTTTTTGGCATGGCATTTTTGAATCGCTCCTTCTAATTAAAAATCATTATAATTCATACTTAGAAATAACAACAAAGGGTTCCGGGTATACATTTAATTAATAATACAGATGATGTTCAAGTAGTCAGAAATCTGATGATCACAAATAATTAATTTTAAAATGTCAAGTTTATTTATAATGATTAAAATTTGATTCTAAATGTTTTGATATAATTAACACTCGTTTTCGTAAACAACCCTTTAGCAACTTTATTAAAATGATCAACATCCAATATTCAAAGTTAACTCATTGTGATTATTTTCCTTCTGTAATTAATATCTGAATATTTTTAGGGTTTCGTAGGTATCACCAATAAACTTTTACACCGTCACTCGTTTGTCTGTCTGTTTGTACGGTAGAAATTGTAGTCAAACAGCTAGATCTAGAGAGTTTAAATTTGATACGTAAATACAGTAGGGTGACCATTTTCTTGAGAAGGCAATTCGGTACAGAGGAAAAAAAAAGGTCGTGTCTTCCCAAATATAAGTGAAGAGTAAAAAAAGGTCCTCACCTCCCAAATCCAAGTGAAGAGCAAAAAAAAGGTCCTCACCTCCCAAATACAAGTCAAGTGCAGAAAAGTTAGAATTAAAAATGTGGATCATTCTGCCGGACATGTCAAAGTCAAGTGCACAAAAGTAAGTTAGAATTAAAAATACGGGACATGTTGTGACATATTCCGCATGTCCCTTATGAGGCGGGACAAATGGTCACCCTAATATACAGTTTTCTGACCTGCATATAAGAAATATACTTAAGTCCGTTTTACATTATACTTTTTTCAATACTATCCAACTCTGACGTCATTTCAACTTTTGATACTACAGAATATAGTGGGGGAAAAAATAAGAGACACCGATACCTTCCATCTTTTATTACTTTGTGATGCTCTTCACTGCCAACTTAAAAAATTTTAGGTTCAGGTGACAGACAACAGTTTGGTTATAGAACCAATTCTAGTAACCAATTTATAAATATTGTTTAATTGTGCTAAGTTTATATTTAATTATATGTTCGAAATATACTTCTTATCAACTTAATAAACTTCTAAAAGATAAGTTGTAAACAAAAACTAAAAAGTTGGTCGTTGGTTCGACTGAGAAGTATACAACTCTCATCCAAAAATTTGACCGGAGCTAGTTTTGAAAATAGTGTAGTTTGTAGTGTAGCATCGAAAGTTGGAAGGAAGAATTGTGTTTCACATTATACTTTTTACGTCAGTACTAGGCAAAAAATCTGTAGTGCTTCGCAAAAAAGTATAATGTAAAACGGACTTAAGATACAAAAACATTCACCGCGCGAAATATATTAGCAAATATATTTAAGAGAAAAAATGTTTTATTTATAATTTTTAGTGGAATATCAAATATAACCAAAGGTTCTATCAAATGAAACATGATAAACGAGCAAAATTTTATTTTTGAACAAAAAATTATTTTTACGCGATTTTTGCCAATAATGCGCCAAAAAATGTTTGTCTTACAACCTAACTACTCGAGGGGGTTGGTCTAATAATCTGAAACAATATAATCTAACAAGTATTGATATACAGAGCATATGGAAAGACCTGACAATGAACAGATCAAGATGGAGGACTTATGTGAGTGAGGCCAAAAGTCAACCAGACTAATAGTTCCCGAAGAAGAAGAAGATGGACACTGGAATAGTCCATGGAGCAGGATTTTTTTATCAGGTTTTTTAAAAAATATCGAATGTTTGTTTTGTTGACAAAATGTATTATTTTTTAAAAAATTATTGTTTGGTATCAGAAGAAAGCTTTTTAGATGTATTAAGGACCGAAAATTAGTTTTTAAACGTTCTTTATTTTAAAGCGATTAGTCAAAAAATATGCTAATATCATTTGTTTCACACTTTGTAAGTCAAACGATACATCTTTTTCAAAATATTGTTCATTTTGATGTGATTTGGGAAACTTGGCAGAATAACGCTCTCTTTATGATGGTTACCGAAATTTGATACAAAATAAAGCAGTTAATCATAAACAAAATGTGTGCGTATAAATGAATTTATTGTGTATCTCAAACGTAAGTATGAACAAAAAATATATTTTTAAGTTTTGCAAAACGATGCAAAGAGCGCCATTACCCAGAAATCAGGGACAGAAGGGTTTTTTTCAGTATGTAAAATATTATATATAAGGACTTTGCCACATTTTTCCATTTGCCATACATTGTACATTTGTATCACAGCTCTTCGTCCTTGCCAAATTAATGTCATAGGGTACAGAATCTGTGTAGATCGATATCGTCTATACTTCATTTTTTTAAAGAACGAAGTGTGGGCAAGATAGGAGTTATTACGATCTTGTTTTTAACTGGGTAAAAACTTGGAAAACTTTACACTGTAGAAAAATAGATTTCTATCCCAACTTATTCTATTTGTCTCTGTCATTTTAACCCAAATTTGTAAACATAGGCATACAAACTAAGTTTACAGTGAATATATTACTACCTATTATTTCTAATAAGTAAAACGTAGGTACAAGT
This sequence comes from Liopterus haemorrhoidalis, assembly GCA_963971575.1. Lineage (NCBI taxonomy): Eukaryota > Metazoa > Arthropoda > Insecta > Coleoptera > Dytiscidae > Liopterus > Liopterus haemorrhoidalis. Next base: position 30,391,747 of record OZ020615.1, read on the forward strand.
TAAAATAATGTTTGAATATAAAAGCCAGTGAATAAATAGATTTTAAATTAATTTAGAATATATATATTAAGAGAAATATTTTAAAATGAAGTCGTCTGAAAATGAATTAATGTACGTACGCCTCTAGTGCCAAACACAACAGTTGTTTTGCTGTCAACTGTCAATTCTTTGCTGCCAGCGAGCGCCATTTTAATAATTTGTGTTGCCGTTATATGTATAACGTTTGTGTTATAGCGTTGATTAAATATAAACTTGAAGTGAAGAAGAATCCACTGATGATTCGGACTGATTTCCAATATTATTTTATATATTAGTAGATGGCAGAATGGTTGAAATGGTTTAAAACGTACATTTCGCGGCAATTTCAGTATGAGCGCCATTGGGTACGTTTTTTTGTGCCAATTCTGGTTTCGGTTTTATCAGAATACGCATTTTGTTAGGACAATATTCTCGTTCTATTCATTCTATTCATTCTACTCATTCAAAGATTTGAGGTCGTACGACTGGAACGAATAAATGTGGTGGGGATGAAAAGTAATATTTGAATGCAGTTGTTTTCATTTATAATCTTTAAATGTATTAGAATTAAATATTGGTATTACTGCTTCAAAATTATTTTCACTTTTAGGTATATCCTCATTTTGTCTCCTAAAATAAATGCCTACATAATTTTAATAAATGTAGTATTGTTAAATCTACACTTAAAATGTATGTACAATTCAATTATTTGTTCTAAAACATTACATTCTAGAATCTTTTGATAGTTTTCCTCTTCTGCAATTATTTTTTATATTATCTTTTTATGAGTCTAGGATTTTCTATGACCATATGACGATCAAAATGGTCGTTTTCTTGCGCATCAACTCTAGTTCTTCTAACCAGCTACCAACAAAACACACCCATTGCCCGCTAAGCGCCATTTCCCTCAACAAAATGGTATCCCTGCCATTTAGCATGCATTTCAGCCTATTGGCCCTCTTAAATTATTATTACAAGCCGGCGAAACCCTGAAATGTGTGAAACTTCATACTTCTCATGATTTTTTTTTTTTTTACGGGAATAAATATTTATTAATATTTCATCATTTATTTTCGTATCACGTAAATTTATTCTCGAGAGAAGTAGTACGTGCCAAATAAACCATAAAGTGATCAAACAAGACAATTCTATGCTTCGTATCTCGTACCTTCTTACAACTGAAATTTCCCAGCAGAGTGAAAAAGTTTTGGAGCTCGGTGTTCGGCGCACGATATCAAACAAAGCCTCCAGCGAGAAGTGCTAGCGGAGACTACATATATTCGCAGATATGAAGTCTGCTGATAACTATATTAGAGTATGGAGATGGTGTCATTAGCATACAAAAGGAGTACAGGTATGAAACCATGGAGATGATGTAGTGACTCGCATCTACCTGCTCTTTGAGTTGTACAAAATGTACACACTTTAATTATGTGCTGAAAATTGTTCATGTTTGTTGTGTTTTAATGGCTTGTTTGAAAATTTCCCGAATTCTTTTAACACTACGTATGTATGATAAAGCTGAATAATGTTGAGTAAAATGCGAATATAAAAATAAAAATTGATGTTGTAAGGGAGGTAATTTTGGTATTGTTTCAGAAAATTCAATGTAATTAAAATAAAATATTCAAAAAAATGCTAAACATAATCTATTTCTTAGAAACGGACATTTAAGATAAATGTAAACATGTTTATTAATGTAACTTGAACCCTATGTATTTTAACATGAACAGGAACTCGTGAATTCTATAAAAGATAACAACACAGTCAATTAATAGACTAGATGTATTCGGACCATATGGAAAAAACTATTAATCTCTATCATGAAATATGAAATATAGAAAATTACTTTTGGTTATTTTTCTAGGGAGATTATACTGTTTAATTTATGAATAATAATTGTCATATGGATGCCCGGATGTGATATTATATTTCAGAGTTGGAAGATGTAAGCCTCTCAGGATAGTTAAGTTTAAAGAATGAAGAAGTTAATACGAGCTTAAGAGTAGTTTAGTTTAAAGAGTGATGAGGTTAATACTTGTTTAATGGAGTCAGATTTTGTTCATTTTGTTCATTGTTACAAGTAATTCTGTATTTAAGTTAATACAACTAAAATATATGCCCGTATTTACGTTAGCTGTTAACAATGTAATTGTAAGTTTAGTGTAAATAATGTAAATATTAAACCCGTATCATAATGAAAGTAGCTGAGTTAAAATGGCGAGTTTAATTCAACTACCCCTAACTCCTTTCAAATAATCCTAGCAACCAGCTGGCGAACATAGAGGGAATCCATATCCGAAAACCGCTCGCGGATTATAAACTCATTATGTGTAGGAGAGTTAGACATATTAACCGAAATTCATTAAAATGTCATTCCTTTGCCTAATACCACTTCGAAAAAAGATGTTTCTGAATAATTTGCGAAGCTTTAAAATTAAATTTTCCAGTAGGATGCAGTTATAATTTAAGTAGTAAATTCAAGTAACAGTTTAAATAGTCGTTTATATTCTAAAGTAGTAGTTCAATCTATGCCAAAGCTTTTTTACAGCTTGGTATTTTGACGGTAATAAATTTTACTAACTGTTTTTAATCACGAGAAAATTAAGAATACCTTTACCGTTCTGCAAGAGTTATGTCTACGGAAATAATTGGAATTACTTAGTGAAAAATTTATAAAGTCATTAATCAGCTGTTGCAGAAGTAGTTTTAAAAGATGGGAATTTAGAATTTAGTATGGAACTATTTTAAACAACATTCTCTACTAACAGTTTTGTTTTGTAATAGGTGTTTGTTTGTAATGAAAAATACAGAGTGATCGAAAGATAGGTGAACTATGTATTTCGACTGCTAGTTTGGTTCGGTGTGTTTCTATCAATCGGTGTTTTACAGTAAAACCAGGGCTGTAGAGTTGGCAAAAAAATCCCGACTCTAACTGTATAATATAAATGTAAATAAATAAATAAGTACTTATTCATTTATTAATTTATTTCTTAGATTTTAATTTTAAATTATGTGTTACTGAAATAACAAGAAAACATACTCAAAACCGTCCGCCGCCCTGGCCTGGCGCCCGACCTCCCCTTTTTTTTTTCAAATATTCATCCTACTAAAAAATGTGTAGAGCAAAAATGAATTGTTTTATATTTTAAACAATTTTTTTATATACATTTTGCTGTAAAGTACATAATAAATGAGGCATTTCAAGTTTCTGAGGTGACATTTCGCGTGCTCAAATATTTATCCAACTGAAAAAATTATATAAAATAAAAAAGGTTTCTTTTCTTATTTTAAACAATTTTTGTTGCATATGTTTTTCTTTTGAAGTCAATAATAGCGCGGTATTTTGCGTATTTATGCAGCGGACATTATTATTCTTAATTTTTTTTTTCTTTTAACTCCCAAAATATTCTGCATTGTTTTATGAAAATCTTCAGGAACGAGCAATTCAGATATACAAAAATTGTGCTACCTAATAAAATATTTGTTTATTTAACGAACATAAAACCTCGTTCTTTTGCATGTTTGGTTACAATTCGATTAAATAAAAATTCGTTGATACTTTATAATGTACGAAGGAAATAGAGAATACGGTCAGTTATTTGAACTAGTAGAGATCAAGTATGTCCGTAAAATCAAATTTTCACTTAATTGAAAGTTTAAGGTGTTTAATTAATATTAAGTGATTAGTTAATGATTATACCGCTTATGTTAAAATATTGGGTTATTTTATTTTGTACTTTCTTGGTAGACAGAATTTTACTAATACCTCTTTTTTGCATTTTTGCATCACAGGAAGTCATAATTGTCGAAACTATTTCTTTAACGCCAAAGATTAATCCTCTTAAATGCTTCTGATGAATTTATATCATAAACTGTTTGTTCGTTATTGTTTCCATAGTGTTCACTTATTATTATAAGAGGGATGCTGATATTTACAAAGAGATGCTATAAATTTGATCACAAATTGATTTTCATGGAAAGTGTTGAAAAAAGGGGGACGCTGAAGCTTCCAAGCACCCTGCTGGATACCTACGGGCTTGTCATATAAAACTCTAGAAAACCTAATATGATTTTGACTGTTCACTGTAGTGCAGTGGTTCTTAACCAGGGGTACGGGAAACTCCACTTGAGGTGCGAGTGAAAGCTTTGTTTAAATTTTTAATTACCATATCTACTGTGTCGTTCCAGTACCTCGGAGCACCAAATTCATGATTTTACAGGAGAAGAGAAAAAATATGCTATTTGTTTTAATAAAGCATACAATTTTCGAATTTTTGTTGTTATTTAATTTAATTCAAACTGTTTTGTGGCTTCACAAAGCAGCTTCAAGTCACAAACATCAATCATAACCACATGTTTGGGGAGATATGAGTTTTAGAACGATTAGTCGATATGTTGAAAAAATGTACTTTTTCCTAAATTTGTTTCTCCTTTATTATTATTAAAATTAGTGGCGGCCGGTAAATTGGAGCTGCAGTATCCCTAGAATTAAAATGATTTTAGATGTTTATGGTGTTTTTCACTCTCTCTACCTCTAGATTTACTTATTTTTTTTATTCAAAACCCTCGCTACTGACGTGTGTCATAGGTAAAACAAGTTGTTCGTCTGCAAGTTGATGTACTATGGCGCTGGTAGCACTGGCAGCTCGAATTGTTATGGTAACGCTGCGATTGGCTTTTATTGTGGGTAACGGCTTCTTATACAGTTTCGGAGCTGCAGTCGTTTGCAGTTAAAAGCTTGCGAAGTACACGTTTGATTACAGATATTTTTATACTTTTAAATAATGAATGATTTAAAGAATTAATGAAAATGCCGGATATTGCATGTTCTGTACAGCACAAAACCTTAGATTTCTTCTACTTGACTAATACATATTAAATTAAAAAATGCAATATTTCTATATTTTATATGATTTTATTTAAAGGGTACTGGCAGGTGAAAAGGTAAAGAATCGCTGCTATAGTGTATGGTTCATTTAACGAAGTATTCACATAACCATTTAATATATACTGAAGAATGTTATATATTCTTATATAATTAGGAATATTACTGTAAAAAAATTAGTTTACGAATATTTAACATACAAACACATTTGGAATTTGCTGTAAAGTGAAGTAGAAAATGCATCTTATAAAATAAACCTCTTTGAAATTTTCGCATAAATTTAATAGTAAACTTAATTAGGCTGGTTAAGGTAATTAGTCTTTATAAAAGCAATGTTGTTCTTAAATTCAAGGTCGAATATTACAGAATCTTCCCTGCAGTGATTTATGAGCCCGTATGCAGCGCTATTTCCTGCACGCTGTAATAATTTTCAATTACGTCACCATATATCCTCTGGTTTTAAATATGCAAGTGTCGCTTTAATTTGGTTAATATTTTCTTATTAACTGCAATTTATATGTTTTTTTATCTGCACAAATGACTAATGGATATAATTTATAATGGAAATTAATTCAGAAATTTGTTAGCAATATTAATATGTTTTGTCCACGCAATGACTTTAAACGGATACCGCTTAGAAAAAGAAAATGATTTCAAATAAAAACTTGGGGATTTATTTATTAAATATTAATTAATTAGTTTACACGCCAGGAGTATTGCACGCACATGCGTCTTGATTTATTGGCAAGCATAGTTTGGTTTCTTTGCGACTCCTTACTATAGTAACATATAACATAGACTAAGGCTGGGATAGATATGTACCTCTATAGCAGTGGTTCTTAACCGGCGGTGCGGGCACTCCTGGGGGTGCGAAAGAGCATTTTTAGGGGTGCGAGAGAATTTTTTATGAAAATTACCGCCTAACCACTTATGAGAAACATGCCTTATTGTCTTCTTCTCCACTCCTATGGCTGAAACCAGACCAGGGTTTTTAAATTGCGCGAACAAATTATGCAGATTCTTATTAAGTAAAATAGTGATTTAGTGGAAGCTTTTAGAAATAGAGACGCAATACTTCGGTTAGCCTACTTAGCAGATATATTTAACCACCAAAATGAATTAAGTACATCAATGCAGGAATTTGGTAAGAACATAATAACAGCTAGTGAAGCATCATGTAATGAAAAATTTAAACTTTGGAGACGTCGAGTTGAAAATGGGAATTTAGCAAATTTTCCTTTTCTGGATTCAATTATTTTAGAAAATGAAAAAACAACAATTATACCCGAAATAAAATTACACCTCCACCAATTGAGTGAATCATTTGATAGATACTTTTCCAATGGAAATATAGGCGAAACTAATAGATGGATACTCAATCCATTTTTGTTTGACCTAAATTCAATGGACGCCAACGTTTTATTAAAAGACTATGTAATCGCAATACGAGCTAATGCACGCATTGAAAGGGAATTTGAAAAACTAGACTTAGAACAGTTCTGGTGTACGCAGTTAGAACTTTATCCAGAATTGACAAAAGCAGCATTAGAGACACTTTTACCATTTGCCACCACTTACATTTGTGAAATGAGTTTTTCATCACTTTTACACATCAAAACAAAAGCCAGAAATCGCTTAAATGCATCTGAAGCCTTAGGCGTGGCTCTTTCAAAAAAAGAGCCTCGTCTTAAAAGGATAATTATGAACAAACAACAACAACGTAGGCATTAAAAATGTAGATATTGTTTTATATGTAATAACATAGTATGTGCGGACACCGTTATTTTGGACGTTTGCCATTGCTGATAGTACTACACTAGAATAGTACAATATAATGAGTATTAGTATCAAACAGATATAATACTTCATGAGTTATATAACATATTTTCGGACGTTTCGGAAACTTCTCAACAATCTGTTTCCGTTTTCAGCGACCACGAGCATTGATGAGCATTCTGAAATGTTTGTGTGTTCCGGGCCCAAACCGGGTATTAATAATATCTTTGAAATTATTTTGCAATGGTCCAATATTAATGCGAACACCGTTATTTTGGACGTTTGCCATTGCTGATATGTAGTATTATATCAAAGAGATATAATACTTCATGAAGTTTTATACTACGAGAAGTGATGATCATTATTTCGATCACATGCGATCACGAGAAGTGATGATCATCACTTCTCCTGAATTCCGAAACGTCCGAAAATATGTTATATAACTCACGAAGTATTATATCTTTTTGATACTGATACTCATTATATTGCACTATTCTAGCCCAGTACTATCAGCAATGGCAAACGTCTAAAATAACGGTGTCCGCATTAATATTGGACCATTGCAAAATAATTAATAAGATATTATTACAATGTACCTATAATCGCTTCACTAATAAACAAACTTATTAGAACGAAATCATCTTTTTTTACCTACCGACATCGAGATATACCGAAGTATAAGATTGTTTAAAATAACCAAAAAGATCAAGATATACCAAGTTATCTCATAGATCAAAACAAAAATATAAAAAAATCTCAAAAATTACCAAACATAATTTTTCTCATAATTATTTGATTTTGAAAATCTATATAAATAAATCTGAAAGTCTGTATTCTGTCGCTGACTAATCGCTAACCACCGCTGACCAACCGCTAACCAATCGCTGACTAAACAATGACCAACCATTGAATAACCGCTGAACTTATATGCTAGGATAAATAAAAAATAAAAATAAAAATGAAATGTGAGATCAAATGTCGTGTGTTCAATTGACTTATGTTCATCTGTCGCTATGATAATATGTCACAGTGTTCATTTGTCGTGTGTTAAAATGTGTCTATGTTCATCTGTTTTAATTTGGGTTTTATTGTTTGATAGTTTCTAAACTTGAGTTTGTTTCACTAATTTATATTATTATATTTCAGTATGATTCAGTGTTTTCTATTTTCTTCACGGACCACTATTTAATAATGTTTTCTGTATATATATTAATTTTTTCGCTATTTTTCTTTAACTCGCAAACTCTACTGTGATTCGTTTTAGAATCACCTAGAATATTAAAAATTCAAATTAAACGGCAGGTTATTTGCTGACCAAACTTTTCTGTAAAAACTTTTTCTGGTTAAATCCCGTTATAATAGTTCTATTTTCTGTCCACTCCATGCAGTACAAACATTTAGTACACAGTAGTTTTCATTTTTTTTGCATTTTTCAGTCGATACGTCGTTTGCAGTGTAAATCTGTACGTTATTTCTATGCAATACGTTTTTTAAACTGATATTCTGAAACAACAACTGGGAATTTATAATGGATTTGAATTATTTTACAGATGGATGAAATTTTTCGATGTTACGGCACAATGATCATACAAGAAAAAAAGTCATTTGCAAAACATTACTTTGAACTGTATGCATCTATAATTTTTTGTTAATTGGGTATATCTGTTACCTGTGACAACTAAACTTTTTCTTAGCTTACTGCTGGGCTTGGCAAAAAAAGGTCAATAGATATACAAATTGTCGTAAGGAAGTAAGAATACACCAAATTGGATAAAAATGGATAAAATCAACCGTTCATTAAGATCGAGGCTGAAAAAAACAGTGAGGATGGGAAATTGAAGTAAACTGTGGCATGACTTCATTTAACCAACCTTTAAGGAGAAAAAAGAATAAGTTTTGTTTAGATGTTATGTACAAATATTTCATTGACTTAACGTTCGTCGTCTTTGTCATTCGAATTTAGATGAACTTTATCGAAAATTCGAAAGACCGACGTAGGCCTGAACAATAATTTTGAGCGACAAAATTAAATGTTAATTAGTAAATTAAAGTCAATTAATTATTTATTTAATTTTAAGTATCATTTTATCTTTATTGCATAATATTAACCTGACAAATGTAATGATCATTCTACGCCTAATAATGGTGTCGGTTTTGAATCAATTTATAGCAAAAAAATGTCCTTCAGAAAGATCTAGCGAGCAAAAAATAATCACATAGTCACGTGATCGACCATCCTAGTGTCTGAGATCGACCAGGTCATCGCGATTAACCGTTTGTCCGAATTTCTGGAATAGGGTACCCAAGGGGATCCCAAACCTTTCTGTTCCTGGCGCCCTTAATGCATCGGAAATTTTCTGTGTTGCCCCAAGTCAAAACATTGGTCTAACTAACGCAGGTAGAGGATTATTGGAATGTTTTCGGGGCGCCTCTGTAGCTTAGATACGGTGCCCCAGGGCTCCGCACACAGTTTGGTAATCGCTGGGGTACCCGACACATTTACCTGGTTATTACCGGCTCTCTTTTAATTATAGACTACCCTATAATTTCCCACTACCCGTTTACTTGGTAATAACCTGTTACCCGTTAATTACCTACTACCCGTTATTACCCGCTATCCGTTAATAACACGCTTATTACCTGCTACCGGTTAATTACCTATTAGTTAAAGGGTAATGAATACCAAATATTAAAATCGGAACCGGGTATAATATTAAGAGGTCGGGTAGCTAATACCCGGAAACCCATCATCATTCCTGGTAAATACTGGTCGCTTCCAGATAGTTCGAGAAAGAACTTGGCGTATATAATGGCTGCGTTATTACGGCTCGTCCAATAAAGTCCTACCTTCTATACTTGTTTCATAAATAGCTGTTGTAATCTGAACTGTAGCTCAGATTATAATAAAAAGAAATAATAAAAAATATACCACTTTCAAATCGTACTTGAAAGTAGAACTTGGAAGTTTCAATACCACCATTAGGTTCTTTGGGTAAAATTTGGTCATCTTTTTTCAGCTTGCTCACACGTCGTGTATTCGAGAAAAATCATATTCCCTCTATCTTGTTACACCCTTTATATGCGCTTCGGTATAGGGCAAGTCTAACCACAGGGCTAAATGGGCTATAGCACACGGGCGTAAGCCTTTTGGGGGCGCCATTGCGGAGGTGAGGACCTTTTTTTTTACTATTCACTTTGTTTTGGACAAGTAAGGACCTTGTTTTGCCCTTGCCCTACACTTGGATTTCGGAAAGTCAAGACCTTTTTTTTTTGTTTCTTATGAAGATGGGCGCATTATTTTTAGTACGGGTGTCGAAAATCTTAGGACGGCCCTGCCTCGGTAATATATTAGGCATTTACGTTTAATCAATCGACAGGACTGCTCAGACTGATCTGGTAACGTCACAAGATAAGATCGGATTGCTCAGATTTTGTTAACATTTTCATAAGCAATATTAAATCTGAGGTTAAGTAGTGACGTCTGGTGGCGGTGGCACTAAATGAAACTGTTAAATTTCTCTCCTTGATTACCACTTCTGCCGCGATTTCCTATAATAATTTATTACCAATAATAGAATGGGGTAAAAGATTGTTTATTGAAGAAGTTGAAATTATATTACGAATAGAGCAAACGATAATGGACAAAAGAAAATATACATGTTTCAAAATAAAACTGTATTCCCCTACAACACCTCAGTTATTTCATCCATCTTATTTGGCTATATTTATATCATTTTCAAATTGGCTGTGAGATTCAAATTTATTCTCAGTAACTCCCACCACAAAATTAATCCCAGCAAACCTGCTAGCTCATCTGATTGTTTAGAAATGTTCTGAGCGCTCTGACAGATCGCTCGGGTGGACTAAAAAATATGCTATTATGTAATAATACAAATTTAATACAATAATGCAAAATTAATACAAATAATAATACAATACAGTAATGCAGTCAGACAGACTTTTCGAGCAGATTGGGAGCGTTCAGATCGCTCGGATTTAATCTAACTGACGCCTATTATTTTTTTGACTTTGCTATCAGTCATTTGCTGCAATAGTGTCGCAACTCAAAATGAGGCATTTTTGTCTTATTCCTATAGAAGAAATCGCTTCAAGATGTAGTTTTCACTTGTAAAACTCAGCTTGTTAAGTCGCAACTACAGGGATACTTGTATCGTCGCATTCGTTGATGTTATAATACTAATAACTTGAAAAGTATTTCTGAAAAAATCACAAGTTTTCTTATGACACTTTTGCAACAAATGAGCGCTGTAGTAATCAAGGATTTATTATTACGTATAATAACTTGTAACTTATTTCCCCATTATATGTTCCTTGGAGATGCAGATGTGAGTATCGAGTTAATTTTAATTATTCTTGACAAGGCCAGTGCAGATAAATCCAGGATGAAATGATGTTTTTGTTTGGTGTGTTGCGGCAGGAGAGCTAAATGCGAGGCATTTCGTTAGGATTAGAGTACGGTGTCGTTGTGACACTAGTTTTAACTAAAGTACACTCCGCGTCATCTACATAACCAACTAAATTAATTCTGACACGAACGTATCTTCATCGTACGGAGATTTCAGACGACAAAGTCTGAAGATTTTTAAATAGAAATATTTAGTGGACTTATAGCTTATTGGAAGTTATTTGAGAACTGGTGTAAAAATATGTTGCTGTCAATAAAGAGCGGGAATTAGTATAAGCTTGGAATACCAATAGCTTCAGTTTTAGCTAAAATAAATATATAAATATACAATAATATAAATTATAATATATAAATAATATAATATAATAATATAATATATAAATAAAAAATAGTAATAATAAGCCAACCAATTCCCGAAACGATAGTATTAGGTTGTCGCAAAAGTTCATGAGAATTTTTACAAATGTTTTCTTTATTTATATAAAATAAATGGTACAGTGTATTTAATCAAAATATATCCCGCGTTGAAAGAACGTGTCATCTTTTGACGTTATCCAATCATTCACTCATTTTCGCATATTTTCGGCATTCCAGAAACACTCGCCAGACTACGCAAGGCACATCGATCTGAATAGGTGATAATCAGAATAGACAATGTCTGATGAATAAGCAGAATGAGGGAGGACTTCCTATTCCATGTCTAACAGCGCCTTCTTGGGCTCTCTGGCAACTGGGGTCTGGCGGTGTCATGGAGAAGGATGACTTTACATCGATTTGCGGCTTTTTGAAGATATATTTTCGATTAATTTTCTATTCAGTTACTTTAATTGCTTACTGTATCGATCTATTGTCACCGTTTGGTATGGTTTTAGCAGATCATAGTAGACCACTCCTTTCTGATTCCCACCAGATTCAAAGCAGAACCTGTGGATGTTGTGTCGTGGCATCGATTTGGTTGTTTGGCTGAGATCCATCTAATGTTTTAGCTTCTTAAGATTGTCGCAATAAATCCATTTTTCATCGCCCGTACCAACGCACCACAAAAAACTCATTTTCTGCTTGTCCAATAATGAAAGGCAAATGTTTTACCTATATTGAATCATAATTTCAGACAATTTATTTGAAATCGCTCATATTTAAGTAACAAATATGAGCGATTATTCATATGAATATGAGTCATGTATTATTTTAAATGCAGAGTAGCCAACTTACAAAAACTAACGAACTGTATGGCTCAATATGGTCATTTTGTAGCATACGTATAGTCATCTATATACGAACACATAAACATGCGCCACAACCCAATAAAATTGAAATATCAGTAGTGCTATTATGATGCAAAATGAGAAAACTACAAATCAATCTTTCAAACATTTCAATATATGTAACATAAATTGCATGAACTTGCAAAAACTGAGAAAAACTGACTTACGCAGAATACCGGGCTTAAAATAAATGTAATTAAAACCAAAGAAATCCGCACTAACACCTTAAATAATCGGAACCTTCAGATGCAGGATGTGGTTATTAATGGAACCTCCAAATTCTTTTACCTTGGCAGTATTACAGAGAATGAAGTCACTGACAAGACATCTCTGCTAGGATTCAGAAAACAAAGCTGGCGTTTGCTACACTGATCACATTATGCTTTCTGCCCATAGCAGCAAGAGAACAAATCTTCGATTTAACTCAAATGCTAATTCTGTACTATTATACGCCTATGAAACATAGATAGTAAATGAAACGATAAGCTGCAAGCTTTTGTCAATGACTTGAAACAAAAGGCCAAGCAGAAATCAATCAAAGTGGATAGGACATATAATTTGTCAGTTTTTCCTACAGTCTTTGTTATCGTAATTTAGACAATAAATATATTATTATTATTATTATTATTATTATACTTAGGCAAGACGAGGCAAGTATTTTAGTGGAACCCTGAAGGAAAGAGAAATGTCAGTAGTACTAAGAACATCCCCAGGGAAAATTATGGGGTGAAATCAAAAACTTAGCCCAAAACTGTACATTAACAATGAAAACCAATACACTATCAAATTCTTTATCCAAACAATATTTGCTATTCAGTGTGCTTCATCATACAGAGTACTTAACTGAAACACAGTCAGGTCACAGCTGATTAGCTAAGTCTTAATAACCAACATTTCAATTAGTAAATTCTTAATTAATGCCTTAATAAAAATTATCTTAACTCTTTTGTTTGAGTTAATAAAGCTTCGGCACCGACAAATAAACCGATTTCTTAATTTGATATATTTACTTAATTATATATTTTTCATTTTATATGTATTATGAGAAATATATTTTTAGATATATTATCTAATGTAAAATGTAAAATATTTTACAAAAAAAAGTTTTGACATTGTTTTTAATAAAAGTTTTAAATTAGTGTTTGTTTTGAAAAAGAGAAGACAAGACGTAGTTTTGAACTAACTAGAATAATTTTTGATGTAATTTTTAATGATCGTGTTGAGTGTGAGGTTCAGTAACACGCTGTACAAACACGAAACTTTTTATGTTAACTATTGATTTTTTCGAGGCACTATTTTATTTATCTCTCACATAACATCCATTGGTTCGTTAGAGCTGTGTACGTGTTACTTGTATCCCATACGTTACCAAATACACTTACTAACATTGCCACTGCTCTTTCTCTCTCTCTCTCACTTTGAAATGCAAATCAACTCTAGATCTGTTTGATACACAAATACCTCCCTGACGTGTCAACTTTTTCAAAACGAATACCGCATCCCAAATGAACATCAACTCACTTCACATCTGCATATTCGAGAACCACTTACTACTAACTTCACACTACCTGTTTAGATCAATTCTCATTTGAAAATTTAACGTGTTTCGGATATTGGTTTCATGTATATACCATTTACATTTTAAGTAGGGTTTAATAGATATTATTCAGTCCTATTTTAACTTTTTTCAAGACTGTTTTGGGGTTAAGTACATATAAATAAGGACACTTCCAATTAACTAACTTTTATAATTGAATGAAGCGTGACTATAAATAAACTGTTTTGCTTTTCTTGGGCTTTGGCAGTCTGGTTGACTTTTGACCTCTAACGGACTGGTTCTCCATTTTGTGTTAAGTCTTACCAGATTTTGTATTGCAATTTTTTCTAGATATTCTTTCAGTTGATATCTCCATTTTACTAAGTCTTAAGACTGGTCGACGGTTGTTCAGTTCTTTTTCGCAGATCTTCTGTATCATTCTGTCCTCTTTCATACTCATGACTAGCCGTAGCACTGAAATTTAAGTATTTAAAGGTGAAGTGAAAAAAAAATATTTTCAAAATAACTGTGGAACCTATTACTATATATTGCTCACAACATAGCTAAAACATAGGTGCTAAAAACATACCCATAAAATACATGAACAACGTAAAAACTAAACAACAAACTGTCCAAGTGAAAATCCAAGAGCACTCATGCTAGAATTATTGAAAATAAGACACATGGTTAATATTTTTTAGGATTTTATTTCAAATATGTTCAAAGTAAGTTCCCTTCAACAATAATACACTTGGCAGTTCTTTCCTTCCACCTCTTAAAAGGCCCCACTAATCTTCTTTCCAACTCATCAAAGCATCAAACTCTTCCTCAGACAAGACCTTCTGCCCCGTAATTTTTTTTAATGCTCCAAAAATAATACGCAAAAAGTTGCACGTTGCCAAACCAGGTGAGTATGATGGGCGTTCTATTACTTTTATATATTTTTTTTGTTAACAACTGAGTTGAGGCTGCCTTATGAGAAGACCCATTATCATGTTGTAACATAAACCCTTCTTCTGGAGCTTTACTGAGCACTTTACAGGCATTTTTCAGTGTACCTTTTAACTGTAACTGTCTTTTGTCCATCTAACTGAATTGCCTTTTTTAGGCTTGTTCATCTAAGAATACACCATACATTACTTGTTCCATGGCTTGCTGCTTCTTGGTTATTGTGGGTATTTCCCCATTTTCGTAAATCCGTATCTGACTCTCTGGGCGTGTAGGTACGTCGAAAATTAATACATTACATCACCTGACACATTTTTTGAAAAAATTTGATCTCCGTCACTATTTACAGGTAAATAACTGCATAACATGTTTTAGTACTATTTTTATATTCCACGGCCTGCCTGATTTTAATTTTCAATAGTTCTAATATTCTGAATAATTATAAATAATTTCTGAATAATTCTAGCGCGACTTTCGTGTTACGAAAAAATACACAAAATAACCCTTCTTTGGTTTCCAAGCTATAAAGCATTTCAGGAAATGTAATAGAAGACCTTTTAAAAGACAATAAAACCCAATGTGATTACACACTGAAACACCGATAGAGATATCTTCAAAATAATCACAAAGACCATGCACATGATACCTATATGTATAATCGTGCAATAGCAAATGGTTAAACAATAACAAAACTAACAAACAATCTATATGATATATAAAGAAAGATATAAGCATGTGGAATTTCAATAGCGATCGTGAAACATATCACTCACAAGACTAAGAATTGGCTACACAAAACTCACTCACACATTTATTACAAAAGAAAAATGCCAAGAATTGTGAGTAATAACGCTACGAAATAATAATAGTAGAACACATCCTCATCCAATGACAAGCCTATAGTCATCTATGGCTCCACCACATCATAACACGTCTCCAACAATATAAATAAATTGTTAACAGAAACCGAATTGACACATTTAAATTAAACGTTATATTATTGTAAGATTTGTACCTTGTATTTGCTTTATTAACTGTACCATGAATGTTGCGAAGATTATATACTCTGAAAATAGACTATCTGCAAAGAAGTCCTAGAATAGCTCGCTTAGATTACATATCACTCATTTGCTACAACAATGATTATAGTATAGATATATTGGTATAGAGGGAACGCATCGAAGTGCACTGTCAAGTGGCATAGTGTCATAACTGAACATGCATAAAGCCTCATTTATAATAGATACATAGCACAGGCGTAACATAAGAATTCAGTACTCTCTTTGTTTTGTTCGATTATAAACAGATGTTCAGAACAGTGGCATCCCCTTTGTGTTCATATCTATGCTCATGCCATGCATTATGGACCTATATAAACCAGTCTTAAAACCTCGTTTTTAATAGGTCCATAACATAAACGCATCGCATATGCATAAGGCGAATAAGTACAAACATCTGTTTATAATAAACAGACAATATACTCCATTCATACATCTTTATGTTTAAAGCTATTTGTATGGTCGTTGCACCCATTGGAGCTATAGTACTTTACAAACTATAAATGCGTTTCTGAAAAATCACAAATTTTGTTTTGTGATGTTTGTCGTTTATAACATGGCACTCTTACAGCAAAGGAGCCATATGAAGAACTTATTACAATGAATGCAAAGAAAAGTATCGAGACAAAACTGAGAACCAGCTGGTACAAGAGCATCAAAATAATAAAAAGCTAAAAAATAAATAAATTTCACAAAGCAGAAAATGAACAGGTCACGTTGTAGAAGATGGATGGATAACTTTTAAGAAACGACAGACACAAGACAAATAAGTGAAGATCTTTGTCCGTACAGAATGGACTACCAAACAAGATACGAGAAACGGTCCCACATATCAATGTAAGCTTAAAATTGCGTACAAAATGTTAAATATTCTTGGCAACCTTTTAAAATTAATGTTGTATTGATATGTATGGTCAGTAAGAAATGGCTAAATATCTAATTTAACTCTTTTTCGATCGTTAGTCTAAAACTTGGACCATAAAAATATCCTTTCCAATGGATCCTGATCTACAAAATATACCCTGAATTTAAATTTGTATTTCTACGCGTCCGTTGGTTTATTTCGTCGATCAGCCTTATAATAATATGATAGATGCACTCATACATTATACAATATTAATTATGGGTACTACACCTTACAAATAAATTTTTGTAAGCTAATTTGGTACATAAATATTTATTTTTCTATTTTACACTTATACCGTCATTTTGTCGTCTGTCTGTCTGTATGTTCGTTCGGCAAAAATTGTAGCCAAACGGCTAAACCTAGAGAGTTGAAATATGGTATGTTTATATAACTCTTTGACCGGCACACAGAAAAAATACTAAAACATGTAAAAAACATATTCCCAAACATATAAAAATGTAAACAAATATGTGCTCATCCAAAAAAAAATATGTTTTTAAAATTCTGAGTAGGGTATCAAATGAAAACCCTTAGTACGTGGATTAACGATCAAAATTTTATTTTTGCAAAATAAATTATTTTGAAGCGATTGTGCAAAAAAAAAATTGTCCCACACACTATAGCCCAGATGGATTAAACTAAAAATCTGAAAAAATTCTAAGTAAAGTACATTGGTGTGAACCAAAAATAGCACAATTGGAATTTTTTATCAGATTATGTTTTCGGAAAATAACGCATTTTTTGTATTTTTTTGGTTGACGATGTACAAAAGTTATAGTTATGTACCTATACGCTATACTAGAAGGCGTATCCAGGTCTAATGGTTAGCTTGCTACGCAGCAAACTAGAGTGCGCTTCCAGGCAGAGGAGACAATTTTTTTACCATTTTTTATTTTGTTTATATTATTTTGTGATAATTCTAGTTATATTTTGGCAAATGTTGCATTTAATTTTTACGAGCGTAAATTTAATAACCAGTTGGAAATGTTGGAATTATATTTTCATTCTATGTGTCATGTATACGAAACCAGAGGGGCGGAGCATATGACTTAAAACAACCAATGGAAGCTATAGGTGCAATTTTCAAAATCTTAATGAACCTTGATGTATGAAAAAAATACTGCACATATTTAAAAACTTATATAATATATATATATATAATGTACTAAGTATTCGAATTAAAATTAACAAACAAATATTTTAACATAAAATTTGTTTTTAAAGATCTTAGATTAACAGACGATAAATTATTTTAAAAATATCGTTCATTTTGCCGTGATTACTACAAAGCAAAATTTGTCCTACACACTCAGCATGCCGCCTTCACTTATTATATACCTGCGAAACCTTGCAATGTGTGAATATTCACACACTGCAGGGTTCACAGGAAAATTCACATCAATTTTTTATTATTTCAGAACTGTTTTCACTGAATCTTGTTAAATTAATTAACTAATATTTTGTTATACGGATTTTATTTTTGACTTGTATAGAATATGTATAGGCTATTCCAAACGTTTAGGCGGAACTAACTGGAATTTTCATTTTTGTAAATTGTCATGAGCTCTTCTTTTATGGTTTGAAGTAGGCTTTTGCTAAACAAAATTATCAAAAGCCTCACTTAATCGGTTAAGTTACTAAAATTGAACTAATCATATTAATTAAATTAAATTTAATTTGAATTTGTGTATTTATTACTATGTAACTATGGTGTGGCTCTTAATAATGTATGAAAAACTGGAATTCGGCTCTCATTGCCCTCGTGGGTACCGAACCCTGTAATATGACTTCATTTGTGACATTTTTTTTTTTTTGAAAATAAAACAAAATATTTTGCACGTCTATAGTTTTTTTTTTTGGTTTACTTACATTACCCCTGAAAGAGAACACTATTTTACTTAATTAAATATTATTATTATTTTCTTAACAAAGACGTCTTTCTAATTGGTAAAGTTCGGAGAAACCGAGTAGGTTCAAAGGTTATACCGATCCGGGTATTGAATCCCAGATCGAGTTTGTTGGTTGTAGGAGAGATTAAATGTGCTTACCCCTACGTTGAAGCAAAAATACGAGTTGTATTTAAAACTTAATACACCCCTTTGTTACGCTTGGTTTAACATAACCACTCTCAAATGGAGTTAGGTTAGACACAACTAAAATTGAATATTAATTATTAATCGTGCACTGATGAGAACTAAAATGGATTTCACTAATTTAGGGTAGCAATTACTGATTTTACTTTAGTGCTCGTAATAGGATAAGATTTGTTTTCATTGCATTCAAAATTTAAAGGTTTTAGTAAGAAGCAGATTATTCACTAGAGCTACAAAACAGTTTGAGAATTACTGATTAATGGAGACATATCTACCCCGTTTTGTAACGATTCACTTTTGATTCTTCTTTCATATTACAATTTCATACTGGATTTGTCTCGCTGATACGATAGGTGCTTTCCTTTTACCAGAATACATAGCTTAGCTAAGTTAATCTAAGTCGTAAGAGCGATCCCTTTATAAGACTACAGAAGATTTTTTCCTCCCCCCTTGCCCTTTCTAAGGCATTTGTGGAACTTGTGAGCTTACATAAGCATTTTTACTTGTAAAAGGAAAGCACCTGGTAATTTTACGTACTTGTTTTAGTTTTTTTTTTTTTTTTTTTAATTGTGTGTAGTAATAGTCCAGAAATCCGGAGGACTAGATCGATCTGGATTTAAGATTTCTCCGGATTCTCAGGCAGTAGTTTTATAATTCAAATTTAAGATGAAATGAAGAAGAGCTGATCAGCTATATTTTGATAATTTATTTAATACCAAATAAAGCATACCTCATTTATCAAAACGAGTAGTTTTAAAGAAAAATTAAGTCCAAATTTCATCACTCTATAATTGGTTTGTTCAAGAAACCAACTTGCATTTTGCTGAAAGACGCGTTTTAAGTTTACATGGTTATTACTGAAAAAATTATTTATTTACACTATGTTCAACTGTCTTAAATTGTTTATTATACTTTAGAATTGAAAATTATACTCATTTTCAGGTATATTAATCTATAATTATACTCTGTTAAATAAGAAGTGAGTAGATATCGCTGCGAACCCAGTTCGATTTACAAATCATCAATTCATTTTAACGGGTTACTTAAAAAAAATTACAACTAGGACATGGGCGCAGAGCCGCAGTAAGGGGTGGGCGGAGTTGGCGACGGCCCCTAGCGCACTACAGAAAAGGGCGCTAAGGGGCGCCATTTGAGAGGTGAAGCCCTTTTCTTTTTTTTTTTTTTTTTTTGCTCGTCACGTGGACTTTGGGAGGTGAGGACTTTTTTTTTTGCTCATCATTTAAATTTTGAGAGGTAAGAACCTTGTTTTTATTTACCAAGGGTGCCAAAACACGGCTCTGCCCCTAGCGCAAGTTTTCCTTACTGCGGCTCTGCATGGGCGTATTAACTGTGTTAGACACTCATGTTTTTTTCAGTATAAACAAATAATTGGTTGATAAGGTAATGAAATAAAAAAGATAAAAATAACTTACGTTAAGAAATTAATCATTTTTAAAAATTATGTATTTTAAATAAAAGTTTCTTATATAAATACGAGGTCTGTTCAGAAAGTATCGCGGATTTTGTATTTCCGCGGGTTACGTATATTCGATTTTCGATTTTTTTGTGGCGTTATGTTGGTACTCATGTCTCTCACTTATGCCGACAAGTTCGGCCATTTTGAATGTTCAGTTAATTTTTGACAGTTGCTTTGCTTGCACGTGTTTTGGCTCGTTTTCGATTTTTGCCTATACCAAAAAATGGATCAAAGAATCTGTATCAAATTTTGTGTGAAAAACAAAATTAAATGCGCGGACGCATGCCGAATGTTGACTGTAGCATATGGTGAAGCTACCTTGGACCGAAGCATCGTTTATCCTTTATTTAGGGCCGAGAAGATGTGAACGACGAAGAGCGTGCCGGCCGCCCGAGCACGTCAACAACAGACGAAAACATTAATGAAGTGAAGAAAATAGTATTGGCCAATCGTCGAATCACCGTTAGAGAAGTTGCTGAGGACCTAAACATATCGATTGGCTCGTGCCATTCGATTTTTACCAATGATTTGGGCATGAGACGGGTCGCCGCGAAATTCATCGTTGCTTGTGCGCGAATTTTTGGCCAAAAACAACACACTAATAATGCCGCAGCCACCGTATTCCCCAGATCTGGCCCCCTGTGACTTTTTCTTGTTCCCGAAACTGAAGAGACCCATGAAAGGACGACGCTACGCTACGAGTGAGAAGATAAAGACGGCATCGAAGGAGGAGCTGAACAAGATCACAAAAAATGTTTGATCACAAAAAAGTGCTTCGAGGATTGTAAAAAACGTTGGCCCCAATATCTGGTGGGGATTACTTTGAAGGGGACAAAATAGATATTCATGAATAAATAAATAATTTTTGAAAAAACACAAAATTCGCGATACTTTTTGAAGAGACCTCGTATATATTAGAGCATTTTCGTTGCGTAGAAGATTTTTATGATGTTCCTCCAATATGTCAAATGTAACTTTACATGTTTTTTTCTTAAGTTGTGAGAAGACGGTCCCTTATCCTACATTTCTTTAATTATTTGCCATATAACAACTTCTTCTATAGACAAACCTCTTTTCATGTTAATTTAATAGCTTGAGTATTGCTTATCCCTTCTTGATTTCTTGAGTATTCTTTATAATACCAGCAGGACCAGCTTCAAGTTCTTTTTCTGTCAAATTATATTAATTTACTCACAAAAAAATACTTATGTATCAGAATATTTATATGTCCAATTAAATTCTCCATAATTATTATGCCAAAAATGTAAATGAACGTCTAAATATGGAAATAACAACAAAATATACCACATAAATAATATATATTTCAATGTACAATATTTACGATGATAATGACATTCATTTATTCAAATGCACGTCACTGAATATCTGTCAACGTGGACTAAAAATTTTTTTTTTTATATTCTAAAAGTGGTGGTGTTCTAAACCAGTGATGTATAACAAGAGGCCCGCGGGCTGCATGCGGCCCAGTTAATACAGTATGCCAGGAACCGCACTTTTCAGAAGTTTACAAACTTTTTAAATTTAGCTTTTTTTTTAAGTGCACAAATTTTTGATTTACATTGTTCATTATTATTCGCGATTGCATAGGTATCACATGCTCATTTTTTGTGGTGTAAATTTTAATGTTGACATCCTTGTCATGTGGTCGCCATATAATTGGTTTGTTCAATATCCATTTTTACCGAAAATGAGTTAATGTTCTAGAATTTAATTTCAGGATTGGCTTTTTTTTCAAAATCCACTTCAAAATATGTACAATATTGTTCAAATGTTTCTGCATTATTTTACTTTTTTTTTGTTTAATATCCAGATAAAGCTGTGATAATTTATAAAATTTTGTTTAATATCCGGATATTGAATTAATCATGGATGTCAACATAAAAATTTACACCACAAAAAAATGAGCATGTGATACCTATAATCGCGAATAATAATGAAGAATGTAAATAAAAAAGTCGTGCATTTAAAAAAAAAAATAGTTAAATTTCATAAGGTGTAAACTTCTGGAAAGTGCGGATTCTTGGCATCCGGACTATCTAACTTTTACTATATTGTTTAGCCAACTGTATTTTCTTTATTTGTAAATAAAATATAAGAAAAAATTAATAATTGTGTAGTTTCTAAAGTATGTGAACAAATTTAATGATGTTAATTTTGTGTTCCGAAATTGTTTTAACAAACCCTTATAATTAGTGATTAAATTTCTTTTATTTGTTAGGTCACTTAGGTCAGTTCTTAATACCCAAGCTATCGTTTTCAAACTCATCAGAAAGCTTTTAACAACCCCAAGTCGTTCTAACTCTTACAGTACGAAACACTAAATTGGATTTCCAACTTGGTTTCCTAAGAACTCGAAAGAACGCGCACTAAATAAGTTAGCACCTAGACAACATTTAACACAGATACCACTAGGTAAAGACACAACTAATTGTTGATAAGAGTAAAATTTAATTAAACAACATCTTTTAAAAATATATACTTTTGTTAAATTAGAAAGCAGAGTATAAACTAAATTTTAACTTAAAATTTAATTTAAAAAAATGTGTTAGGAACGACTTAAAACTACTTTTAAAAATCTTTATAATGTTTAAAACTACAGTCAACCGACTGGCGTATCGTATTGGTAACACAGGTGCTTTGTGTTGGTAAGGTCTCAGATTCGAATCCCGTTCAGAGATGAAATTTTAAAAAATATTAGAATTGTTCTGGCTAATGGCCGAAGTAGCAAAGTCCATTAAAATAATAATTAAAAAAAAACTACAGTTGTTTTGATTTTAATTATTTTAACCACAAAATAAAACAATGTGAAGAAAACGCAGCAAATAAAAATCAGCTGTAGCCACCACAGGTTCGACCGCCATCACAAAGTACTTTTATAAAATACATTCTAGCAGCAGAGTAGAAATAACTTGACCCAATATTTTCTAACAGAGATATTATTTATCATGACCATGGAAACGTTACATATAAGTATGACAAAATAGATACAAAAAAATTTTCGTTTTATCAAAATGTCTCAAATAAAAGTTGTTAGTTATTGCTTTTATAGCAACTTCTGTAAAATAAATGTTTTAAACGAAATTATTTTTTGTTATGAAATATTCGCAAAAATCTTAAAATCGACAAGAGTAAACTCCCATTTCTAGTCAACCGATTTTTACCAAGTTGATCAACTCGTGCCACTGATGTCAAAAGCTTATATATGAAGTTTCATAAAAATCCTTTTAGCCGAATTTGCTCTGCACGTGTACACAGACAGACAGACAGACGGACGGACAGACAGAATTCGTGGAGATCCATCGAAATCTCGAAATGTCAAAATCGGTATGATCACAATACCTCCCTTATATATTTTGGCGGTCGGTAAAAATTTGATGCACATCACTTTATTTTCATCAGTATTCTATTAAGGAAACTCACATTAAAAAATCAGCTGTGGCCACCACAGGACCGACCGCCATCACAAAGTACTTGTATAAAATACATTCTAGCAGCAGAGTAGAAATATCTTTGCCTAATATTTTCTAACAGAGATATTATTTATCATAACCATGGAAAAGTGTACGTATAAGTATGAAAAAATAGAAAGATAGAAAAAATTTCAAAAAATTTTCAAAATTTTTTCGTTTTATCAAAAAATATCTCAAATAAAAGTTGTTAGTTATTGCTTTTATAGCAACTTTTATTAAATCATTTTTTTCGTAATATTTTTCTGTTATGAAATATTCGCAAACATCTTAAAATCGACACGAGTGAACTCCCATTTCTAGTCAGCCGATTTTTACCAAAAGTTAACCAATTCGTGCCATTGATGTCAAAAGCTTAAATATGAAGTTTTATAAAAATCCTTGTAGCCGAATTTGCTCTGCACGTGTACACAGACAGACGGACGGACAGACAGACAGACAGACAGACAGACAGACAGACAGACAGGCAGATAGGCAGACGGACGGACAGACAAACTGACAGACATCATGCTAAAAATAGTCAAAACGTTATGTAGGGACCTCAATTCGTGGAGATCCATCGAAATTTCGAAATGTCAATATCGGTATGATCACAATACCTCCCTTATATATGTTGGTGGTCGATAAAAATAAATATCACTGAGATCGATGACGGGTCGATGTTGGGTATTCATATTTTGGATCGCAAGACAAATTCATGAATCTGAAAATAAACAGGTCTATTACATAATACAGCGAGTGCTAGACCTGAAATATAAATGTAACAGATATGTTTCTAGATTGGCTAATTGTAAATTGACAACAAAAAATCTCGAATTAATACCATGAGACTTTACTAGGAGTAGATATAGACCATCTACGGATGATATTAAGAAAAGTATATAAAATTATCTATTGTTAGCCCGAGGCAGAAAGGTTTAGAGAAATAATAGAGAAGCCTATGTTATTCAGTGGAAGAATTCGGCTTATAGATAATGGTGGTGCATATTCAATGAAGATTTTAATTGTTAATTTTAATTACCCTTTTCTCAGTTGCTAGTAACTATATTATTCTATTGTTTCCAGTTAAAATTCATAGAAAGGCAACACATTTTGATTTAATATTTTCAGAGTATACGAGTATTTTACAGTACGAGAATCGAAATAAAGCAACAAAGAGTATAATGATTTCCATCTAGCATACGAAGCGAACAGTGTATATTCTACTTATTTAACTCAGACTTTTGTGACGTATTTATAATACCAGTAACTTACAAGAGGTACTGAATTATATTATTATTTTTATTGTAAGCTTTGTATGTATTGTAACAAATGCTGAACTCCTAAAGAGTGCATAACACATCACTGTTACGTCACGATTTTTGTCGGCTTCTGTAATAATTCGGAACTAAGAGAAGAAAGAAATAATGGGACGATCATGTAGAGAGGAAGAGGTGACTATGAAAAATGAACAACCTATTGGGAGAAGACCCCAGTGACCACCACCCAAGAGAGGTTCACAAAGCTAGTTCTACTAATTTATCGAATAAAGGCAGGACAAACAGGAAGAAATTTGTAGTCGTAAAAAGAAAAAATTGTAGAAAATGATATCAACCAAAATATAAAAAATTTTAGCCAGCAAACTTCACGAAGTCTGAAAGTTTTCAATGATGAATTGGAATAATCTAATTCCACTTCCGAAAATGTAAATTATGTGGTATACATAGTCGAAGATGATTTTCGTGAAGACTATTATGAAAATTAAGATTATTTTTATGAAAATGAAGAAATGAAAATCACGATCAAAAAACAATTTATTAGAATCTTCTACATCTTGTCCTGGACAGCCAAGTTGCAGAAAAATGTTAGTTTAGAATTATGTTATAGTATTTCCAAAATGAAATGTCCACCCTCATTTATTGATTCCAATAATGGCTGACAGTATAACCATTATTCCTGCTGAGTTTATGGTTCTGTTAATACTAGTTGACAGGACCGTAAAATTTTTTTAAAATAGGTATTTTCTTATATGCTATTGCTATTTAGAATGAACTGTATATACTCACATTACATTCCTTCTCATTTTTATCAGGCTTAGGACTGGCTCTATTTGAATTATAAATATAGACATGTTTAAAAATCGTTTTGTTTTAAAGTCTTTATAGTCTATATTAAATACTTCAAATTTGCACAAACAAAAATCATTCTTTTTTTGAACGTGTCAATTTATGGTAACTTAAAATTATTAAAATATTAATCATTATCACTATTATCATTGTTCATATCACTATCAGAGTTCGTGTCACTACCACTGTAATTTAAATTATTAATTATTAAAGATTTATTTGGTGGATTTATAAAAAAAAATTGTTTCAGTTGTCTTTACATGTTCTACACATTTTTTCCACAAATCACTACTTATTGCAGTTGTTTCGTTTTTAATTAATTACTACAATGTAACTTTCTGTCGGTGTTGTATTTTTCCGGCTCACATTACCTTTTAATTGGCTCCAAATTAGTTCTATAGGGTTTACTAATATATCTGATTCCATAATATGTAAACGTTTATTTAACGTTCTATATCTAAATCCTAGCAACTTCAAATAATTATACATATGGATAACTTTGTATGGAAATTCTATTCCGTCTTCTTCCAACTTTTTCATTAAAAGATGCACAGTCTTATTTATATTATTGTTTTAGACATAAAACTATCTATTTTCTTGAAAACTTGTAAATCGGGTCGTTTTAGCTGCTGATTTTTGCCACGAACAATTGATACGTTGAATTGTTCGGTGTGGAACACTAGTTAATTCCGCAATTCTAAGTACAGGTTTGTACCTTCCGAAAGTAACTTTTTATAAACGTTCAGGATCAGAACTTTGCAATCTTCTGACAAATGACATTTTTCTTTAGTAGCCACGTCCACATTTTCGCACTCCAAATCACCTTGCACAGATTCACTATTTTCACTACAGAAATTAGGAATTTCTTCAAAATCAAATGGTCGCCAAAGAGCCATGTTGTTATTGTATGCACGCTATGAACGTTGAAAATTAACCAAAAAACAAGTATAACAACCCCTAAAATTTAGAAACAATGGGATTATAAATTTGGAAAATATCCTTAATGGTTTTTAATACCCCTTATATTCCTTTTACTGCAATAAGTCCCAGGACCACTGCCCTAAACCCATTTCCGCATTGTTAAGCTTATTAACTAGACCGGCCATTTCATTTTGGAAATACTATAGGTTTATAAACATGAAATTTACAATTTAAATACATATGAAACATTTAAATTTAAAATTGTTTGAGGTTAGACTAGAATCTATCGAATAGATCATCGGATAATCAACTTCAATCAAGAATTCAGAGTTCCCGTATGCTATTCGTGAACGTGAACGTTGAAAGAACGTTCATATACTATTTGGGGTATTATTTTGTAGGTCTAATTTTGAATTTAACAAAGACTTTGAACAGTGCACAATTCTTATAATTTTTAAACCCTAAGATATTTTCTGAATGGAATTAATAATAAGTTGCCATATGAATTTTAAAAAGTTGAGGTGATCTAAGCGTTCAGTTACATAATTGTTATTA
The DNA here is from genome assembly GCA_963971575.1 of Liopterus haemorrhoidalis. Classification (NCBI taxonomy): domain Eukaryota; kingdom Metazoa; phylum Arthropoda; class Insecta; order Coleoptera; family Dytiscidae; genus Liopterus; species Liopterus haemorrhoidalis. The sequence goes on from OZ020615.1 coordinate 30,419,209, forward strand.
CTATTGTAAATACAAAATTAAATAGTTTTTTATTAATAAATTTCAATAAAAACTCTTAAAAAACCGAGAACTGAGTTTTATTTATTTTTTTGTCCGCGAAATTCTCCTTTCTTTTATTTTGTTCCGAAAATAATAAAAAATCTGTATACATGAATTCTTGTCGTAGGACTAATTTGAAATCATTTCAGCTGGATTATACGGGTACAGATTCTATGTTTTGTAATTTTTTGTAATTTTAAACACCTTTACTAAAAGCTTAAATGTTTGCAAGCCAATTTTCATAAATTTTCTTGGTAGAAAATCTAGGTTATAAACATCCCAGTAACCGAATTAAACGATTCGACAGTTTAATCCATGTAAAACACAACGATTAACTTCAAAAGAACAAAAACTATGTTCTAAATGCATTCAAGAACAATTGAACACTGCATTTATAATGGTTTAGGATTCTTTTTAGTTCGGTCTTCAAAGATATAGCTTAATTTGTTGTGCAAATGCACTGTTAAGTTAATGGTAAAATGCGACATAGTTTTTTGTTGTTTCCTAATTATCATTTGTAAAATCAAATAAAACATTCGTATTATATAAAATAGTTAGGAAGGAATTTGACAAAATCAGTATAAAAATGATTAACAACGACAAAATAAAAACAAAGATCATTGAAAATAACTCTTCAAATAACTAATAAAATAAAAATAGATAATGGAGATGCTGAACAACTAATTAATAATAAAAAATAATAGCCAACGCCTAGATATGCGCATAAGGGACAGAAATCGCCGGCCATAGATTTGATAGCCACGTGGTCAGTGGGGCGTTTCAACTTCTCCTATTATCTATGTATAAACTCTATGTATAAATGAGTATTTAGTATTAAATACTAATTTTGAGTATTTAATACTAAAGGCTAAGTTGACCCCAGAAATCACTGCCTAAAAGAAATTAGGGAAGGAAGAGGAAAAGTAGAATGTCTATATAAAGCAGTAATTTCTGGGCAAGAAAAATTATCAAAATCCCCATAGATATCAAAGTCAAAGTGGTACGAAAGATATCACTAAACTGTCGTAGTATGTGTGCAACTCTTAGATTATCATAGAAGCTGTAAAGTAAGACAATGCGGTACCTTAGAAAGATTCAGGGGAAAACTCGAAGTGACAGGTATAGGGAACGCCACCTTTTGAGAAACCTTGTGGATAAAACCAGTCATGTACCAGATAGAAGAAAACGAACCACGGTGGCTTACATATCTGCATAGAATGGAAGCACATAGAATGCCTAAGAGTGTATACAAAGCTAGTTCTGCCCAGGAAAAAGAAAAATGGCAGACCAGTCAAAACATGGAGCACCGAAGCCAAATTAACTGCTGTCAACAAAATAATAAAATGGAACGAAATCATAACTAACGCAAATCAAAAAATTATTGTAAGGCAAGCAGATCAGCCTACGTCTGACACCGAAAAGTATATAAGACATACGATTAAATAAGTAAATATATTTTAATAATCTTTATATATTACTAATACTAATATGTACATTAAAGACGACTAAAATTAAAATATATGAGCCAAGAATCTTAATGTGTAAAAAAAGTAGAAAGTACCTTGTGGTGACAATCCTGTACAGTCCTATATATTTCTTTAGCCATAAATAAAAATATATAAAAATCAATTTCTGTTTGTTTGTTTGTCCTTTATGAAAAGCCAAACGGATGGACCGGTTTTCAACAAATTTAATACAGAGGGGTAAAATAACCCAAGGAAGGTTTTAGTGAGGGTTCCAAATTCGTCCATGTACCTCTAGGGGGCTTTATCGGAGGAAACCATAATTTTTCACTCTCCGTGCAGTTTAAATTGATTACGTAGGCTAAACCTTAAGACATATATCGATATAATATAGACAAAATATGTAGATCTTAACTAGATCTAAAAAAATGTCCCGGAGAGCATATACCTGTCATGCACCAATATCCTGTATTAGGCAATTTTCTGTTTTTAAACGTTATAGTTTTTGTATTATAAAGTTTGTGAGTGTATGACATCAGAGTTTTATAGTGATGTATCAATTATTTTAGAATAACAAATTAGAGCATTTCACGTAGAATCATAATGTATTTAACCCCATACATCAAAGATTAATAATAACGGAGTTGTCATAGTGTAAAATGTAGGCATGCACATAAATGTTTAAAGATGTACAAGGTATGTCGCTATTTGGTGTGGAACTTACCAATAGTTAATTGCAAATTATGTTATCGTTTTATATATTTAACTTTAACATTGTGAGCGTTATGGTCTTCTTTCTTCATTTTAAACTAGTGAAATGTCGTAGCGAAACACGGGTACACCCACTAGTAAGTTTATATAACACAGTTATTTATTCTTTTAACGATTGTCAGTTAGGGGATCTAAAGCTTACTTATTTATAAATTTAATTATGCCTGGCCTATCTAGATATCTAGATATGTACTTTGTGAATGTCGCTTGTATTGTCACTTTTTCTTACTATAGTTTAATTTGGCATCGCTAAATGATTACACCGTATCTTCTCCTCTTATAAAGCTTTAAGTTTGGATTTGTGCTACGTTAGAATTCATGCATAGGTGTAAAGTCCAATTCGCGATCGCAAATGAACCTACATCTTGGGTCCTCTTAACCAAGACTGACCTTGTGATTATTGTCCACTAAAGTATATCTTTCCAAACCCGGGGTTTGTTATAATAATTTTTCATTTTCACACTATATCTAGCCATATCCAATTTCAATTTAGTAATTTCCAAACATTTCATTTAGTATTTAAACAAAATCGTGTTTATTAAAAAGTAAATATTTCATTTTTCTCTGTAACCAGATTACTTATACTAAACTTGATTAAACCCATTCGGCATCCGCAAACAATGTAAATAATTCCATCTCTCGTTGGTTAAAACGGGCAATGTTTGAAATGACTACACATGTAGCAATAGTGAGACGGAGTGGAGCTGTAGGACAGCTGAAGAGCATTGTAGCGCGCAGGATTATGGGTAATGAAGCTGAGGTCCTACGTCGTCCAGCTTAGGTAAATCTCTTGCTCTTAATTTGGCATTCATGGAACACGCCTGCAAACGAGAAATTTAGTATTGTACGAGAATTACGAGATGCTTTCAGTTATATGTTATATGTGTGCTGGAAATTGAAGAGTTTGTATTTTAGTTAAGATTATGATGTTAGAAACCAGCGACGGATCATAGAAAGTGGTGGGTAGTGATGGGAAGGGTTCACAAAGGTTAATAATAAATAAATAATAATAATAAGTTAAATGTTAAACAAATAATATGGAAGAATATTAATGAATCAATTCAACTACCATACTCACTCACTGATTTCACTCAGTGTTATTTTTTGTTTCTTAAGCCGCAATCAGAGCTCTTTAAAGCTGCGTATAACCCCCAGAGCTTAACAGTTTCTTATACAAAACAAATAATCTGAAATAAAATTAGTATCAATCTATACATCAAATTTTGCACCGAATTTTTATCTATCGAATAAGATATTTTTAATTGTAGAAACGTTTATTGTAAAAATCGCTCAATAACTTAAAAATAGACATCAGCGATATTGTTCTGTAATTTTTTAAATCTATTTGTGGGTTTCGAATAACTTTTATATTTATATAGTTTGGTGTAGAAATATTCGAATAATACGTCAACATTTTTTTCGACTAGATTACTTATAGTTTAGAACCTTCGTCGAAAAATATTATACTTGATAATAATTGAATGCTACTTGGTACACGTATTCTTCACAAAAATTAAATCATTTTTACCCGTAACACCTATTTTGAGAACCGCGGAAACTTCAAGATGGCAGTAAAAATAGACTACCAAGTAACTATAGTACAATAACTATAAGCAGTTTTCACAATAAAGCAAAATAGCTACAAACATATTTGTAGAAGGAAGCTTTAGCTACAATTTGCCGCATCGTACGCAGATATGCGTCGATTAGTTTACAAGATGGCGTATATAATGCAATTTGCTTATTTACAATTACATAACAGTTTTTCTACAGTTAAAAACATCCTATTAGATAGATAAAAATTCGCTGCAAATTTTGATATATAGATTTTTATTAATTTTATTTCCGATTATTAGTTTTGTATAAGAAACTATTGAGAACTATAGGGTTGTGCGTCGCTTTAAATTAACGCGTTATAGACTGTTCGTTGTTACGCTGTAAGTTATGTTTCTATGCATTGTTTTAACGTTTTATGTAACGTTCACAGAAAGTTAGAAATTAATGTGTTACGAATAGTCCGACAACTGTGTGTCTTTAAACCAACTACGTGGCTTCGTAAAATGTTTTCTATGTATTATCGTTTTTATAATTCTGTTGTCTTAGATTTTAACTAACTAACCCTAACTTTATTACCTAAATTGATCATATTTACTGTCCGTCTTTGTAATTTTGAGCAAGATTTGTGAATGATGACATTATGTTAGGTTATGTAAAGGCATACTATAACTACGGTATCACTGATAGACTGAGATAGCCAATGTGTTTATATGTCTGTCTCATTAAAACATCTCACTAGCTATAAGTTCCAAATCCACAATGAAAAACGTATTAAATTTAGAAGTCAGAACGGTTTCATGTCTTACCATATGACAAACTTTAGTGACAATAAACAGACTACAAGCTACAGTCTATAAACTATTGATTTAAGAGCTCTGAATGCGGTTTTACACTAAAAAACTTTTGTAAGTGCCTCCAAAATCGAAAGAAGTGTTAATAGCGGTGCGTAGTTGCTGCAGGAGGCCACTTTAATTTATAAATTATATATAACTTATTTATTAATTAATTTTATAAGGCTAGTCAGGGTATTTTTTTATGAAACATGTGATATTTTTAATTCATTAAATATTAACTGAAAAATATATACCAATTTTTAAGCTTTAATTTTGTTAAATAAATAAATGACTACTTTATTTTTTATTGCTTTATTATAGAAATTGTTATTTATAAATTATCATATATTAAAATGTACACAATATTTGTGCAACAAATTAAAAATTAAATAAAAAACTGTATGTTCGTATAACCGCTAATAACCTTTTTTTGTTAATTTACGCCTTCTATAAAAAGCAATAACTATAAATTCTAATTTGAAAATTGCTGTAGTGAAATTTTAAATTTTCGTACTTTTTTGTTAGACCAATACACGCAATAAAAACATTTCATAAGTTGCTTTTAAAAGCATCTTCTGTCTCCACAGTCGTGTTATCTAATTTTTTCCTTTAAAAGAGAAATAAAAAATCTGTCAAGCTAATAAAATTATCGGAAACCATAATTTGGTGCGGCATTTTGTCGCTTTTCCACTTTACTCCAACTTACAATCCAAAATAATCACATTTCCTTCAAATAAAAACAATCTGGTAGAAAAACAAGAATCGTAGTTGTGAGACAATGTTTTTCTACGTCTTCATTGCATTTTCTTTGGCCTGGAAACTGCTTCCGAACAAGAGACGTATCGCGCTAAACCTCATCGCATATACATTGTTACAAACAAGTAAAGCATGACGTCTTTCTGCTCGATTGTGCAACCAAAACGACAAACAGGATTGCTCGGCCGTCGATAAAGTACAGTTTACACTTGAAAACTTACTGCCGCTAAACTTATGTGCTGCAATTTTTAGTTTTCTATCTATAAATTTGAAGAAAATTGCTAACTTGGGGAAATCTTATACTACTGCCATATATAACAAGGAATTATTTATTACTTCAGATCTATAATTTAAACACCCTATAAAATGAACTACACTGAGATTTTGTTAAATTTAGTAGTTTAAATTTATAGTCTTATAACATTAACAAGTTGCATGCACCTAAGGATATTCAATGAAATAAGAAACAAATATGTTTGTATGTAATGTGATTCTATATTTTTAAATTAAAAATATAAAAGATTATCGTTTCTATAGTAACGTATCAATTACATAGAGCTGTAAAAGGTGTTTTCACATATTTCACAGATCTTATTTTCCATTAATTTTGTTAGTTAGATACGATCCATCATCTCATATCCAGCGTTAATTTATCCATGTTTGGATATACTCCTCCCCTTATCCTCGCCATTATTGACGAACAGTGGCCGCTTTCATCCACAGTTGTACCACACTTTTTCATAGCCTATCTCTTCATCACTTTCTTGATCTTCGGAAGAATCTTTTACTTGTCAGACGATATTCCTTATTTTAACGTTTACCTTAAATAGTATATTAAAACAAAAGGCATGATTTTGTCGCACGTGTCGAGGTTTTCTAATCGAGGTGTGCGGAAAAAAACCTTGTGTACTAGATTTTTATACAATATTTTCTATTTAGTTTTTCATGCCTATTAATACATAATATTTGTATTATATTATACCAAACAAATCCTCGTTGATTGGACTAGTTTGACAGTTCTATATTTTTCAGTGTAGCTGTCAAGTTTTGTTTTATAAATTTTGCAGGTTTTTGTACCAAGTTTATGAAATAAAATGTTTAGTGTTCCTTGTAACACTCAATACAGTTTCATATAGCAAGATTATGTCGCACGCGTTAAAGTTAGAAAACGAGTCGCGAAGTGACGAGTTTTCTATTTGACTGGTGCGACAAAAAACCTTATGTAACAAAGTTTTTGGTTGGACTTGCATAAAGGTCACTACACTGGTCACTGCTGTTTTAGACTTTTACTAACTTAACCTTACAAAATTTTAACCTTACTTCAAAATTTTCGTCTTCTGCTGTTCTAGACTTTTTCTAACCTAACCCAACATTACCTAATTTTAACCTTACTTCGAGCTTTTGGCTTTTGGCTTCAGGCTTCTGCTGTACTATATTCTTACTAACCTAACCTAACCTAATTAACTGTCTTTGGCCGGTCATTGTTAACACTGCCTGGCGCTTATAAAAAGTTTTCCATGTATAAAAAAAAAAACAAATAGGTTAGTGATATTTTAAATAAATTAAGAAAAACCATTGTTTGCAAGAATTATCAGAGGCTCTAGATAATTTTTTAATTACTTAGTGAAGTCGTTATGTGCTGCCCTTTGTGATCTTTATGCAAGCCCATCCAAGTGTTTATACTATTTTTTCTATTTTGCCATTTCGTGACTTTTAAAATATGAAATTTGCATTATATAATCAAACATCATCCACGATTAGGCAATTAGGTATGTGAATGTAGCGGTTGGCCGACCTGGTTTGACAGTTTTATATTTTTTAAGGTAGCTATCAATTATGTTTTGTAAAATTTTCAGCTTATTGTACCATTTTAACCAACCTTACTCACCAAATATAAAATAACTTTTATGTAACTTGATAAATATGATAAATATTTCGAAAATTGGTATTATCAGTGTAATTCAAATGTATCACTATAATGCCTAGTTGCATCAAAGTCTTAAAACTAGATGTAGTTTTAGCTTACATCTAGCTTTAAGACTTTTATGAGCCGACCGGCGTAGCTTAGTGGTAACACACGTGCCCTGCGTTTGTAAGGTCTCGGATTCGAATCCCGTTCAGGCATGGAATTTTCATTAAGAAAAATAAGAATTGTCCTGGCTTAGGAAGAGTTTAGTCAACACTTAGCCTTAGTTTTAGCGTTACGTTTAATTTTAGTGTTAGTCTTATTTTTTGTCGTAATGAAATGAATGAGTACGAGTTTATACAGTAAAACTAAAATAACCAATGAAACGCCGAGTTTAACGCACGCGCATAGTGTTCAGTGAACGAACAAAGCTTGTTATAAAACTAATATTTGAAACAACAAAAGTCAAAATCTTTGGTTATAGATAACGATTAAAGAATTATACATTGTGAATAAAGATATTCCGGAATAAAAACAATAATAAAATTGTTAATGGTTCATAATATATAACCTGCACATTTTATGTTAGTGTGAGCGCACGCGGATTTGGTTTTAATCTTAAGGCTAAGAAAAATTGAATGTTAGTTATCTTTCAAGGTCGATTTTAAGAACGTTAAGAGTAAAACTAAATCAATGTATTGTATGAACTTGCTGGTAGCGATATGATAGTTTATTTTTTAAGGTTAAACTTAAAACATAAGATTAAAACTAAGAGTAAAACTAAATGTTGACTAAACCCACCATTATTGCCTCAGTAGCAAAGGCCATAAACGTAAATTTAAAAAAAAAATACAAACTTATGCAACCGGGCATATCATAAGTATATTAATAACCAGTGCAAGGGGCTAAAAACCTCCGCGGTTGAGGCACCAAAATACTTTGTTTTGGTAGATTAAAAACGTTAATTACTGTGAATAGCCTGCTTCTTTAGTTAAGCGGAATTACATTTTGAATTATAATCTCTTTTACCGATTACATGAAGCTTTTGATTATTTTGTTAGCAAAATCCCAATTCAAACCCTAAAACTTAGGAAAATGAAAATTCCAGTTAGTTCCGCTTAAACGTTTGGAATAGCCTATACTTATTTTAGTAATTTATTTATGTCTGCATGTATTTTCTTTTTGTAATATCTCTTGGCATCATGTGCACTACTAAACCGATGAATAAGATTTAAAAGACTTTAGATATTACTATTCGCTTTTTGTTCGTATATTTTATTCGTAAAAATTTCCGGTATTTTCACTAGTGTTAACATAAGTTCATTCTCATCAATATTTCATTGTCGATGGCGTAGAAATATCTGCTCACCTATATTTCCTCTCGGATTATTGCTCGATAATTCAAACAAAAATAAAATATATTCAGAGGATTTATATGGTATCGTAATCGAAGTTATCAGAAGTCAGAGCCACCTTCGCGAACTTGGTAAAAGATGGTGTTACGATATTTGTGATTTGTGAGTATTCGATTGGAATTTTCTAGAATATTCAGATTTGGTAATCTTATTTTGTGATGATTTTATAAAAATATTACCTCGCTATATTGGAAAATTCTTTTAAAGGAAAATTTACTTTATATTTAGATTAAACTAGACAGAATAATTTAAAAATACTAGCAAAAATGCGTGACTTAGAATACTAAATATTGAGGATCCATGATATACATCGTTTCGCGTACACAATTTTGATTTATTATTTTTCAAATAAAAAGGGTGTTAGCGAAGTAAAGTGTTTAGGCCCATTTAGACATTCAAATTAAGCTCTAATCAGTTTAAATGTTTTTAGTTTTAAGATATTTAACTTATACTTGCCATGGAAATCCACAGAAGCCTTCTATGTAACAAATTAGTGTACGGTTTTAATATTTAAAATTTCACGATTTTATATATATGGCATACATTTAACTTAAATTTACTAATTTGAACCAATCACAAGTGTGCAAGAAAACGTTAATTTTGACAGCTATCTTTTGAATATTTTGTGATTATGTGGAGAGGTACGAGATTGAAAATATTTAACCCTCCGTCGGTCGCATAAGTTTCAAAATGATACAAGCGGGCTAACTTTCAGGGCCATTTTTTTACGTGAAAGTGGGGGGTAGTCCACCTCCACAGTACCTTCCTTATTTCTCTTTAGCTAGCTGTCAGTGTCAGTCACGTCGCCCAATTGTTTTTGTGCGCTTAGTAGAAACCGTCTTATAACTTGGATGATCATTATAACTTGGATGATCCTCGAAATGTGAAAGCTGTGATGAAATTTGTTTTTGATGGCTACGACAAAGTAGAAATAGAAGATTTTCAGGAAGATGCGGAAGATGTTCCAGCAGAAGAAAGGTCTGAAAATTCTGATAGTGAGGATAGTAGGACTGATGAAGAACCCGATCACGAGGATTTATTTTATCTAGGGAAAGACAAAACCACGAAATAGTCGAAAATGCCGCGTAAGAAAAGGCGACGCGTTGAACCTCAAAACATTCAGATCAATTCTGTAAAAAATTACTGTGTAGTAACGTTACTACAAGATAACATATTATAAAAAGTATAATGTGTTTCATTTATGATAGTAACTGACCTTGCTAATAGTGGCATATTTAGTTACTAAAATAGTAACTGAGTTACAGAATTGGTCTGATTGTGACACATCTTCCAGAAGTTATACGGGATGCACGACATACTAAATTACCTATAGAATGTTGGCATAATTTTTTCTCTGATACAATGCTGGAATGGACACAATGAACTGATAAGGAATTTTTTTCGTTTAGAATTATTTTACGTTGCATTTTTCCCCATGTTTTTTACTTTTAAATAAATAAATAATGCAATAATGAATTGTATTAAAAACTTATTAAATAAATAAAAAATTATTATTAAACAAAAACCCCAATATATTCACTGTTATTTCAAGTAAAAGTCAAATGTAATAAAAAGTCAATTACAATAATATTGCTTCGAAAACGTGGCGGCGGTCCCTACATGTTTATACTCACTGCCCCCAAAACGGGGAAAAAATTATTTGTAAAAATTATTATTAACCGAATGGGCAGAGTCCATGACGAAAGTCTCAAATGTCACCTCCTGTCGGCAGCCCTGTGCATATTTATTATTAGTAATCCATAAAGGTTTTACTAGTCCTACTTTAATTTGTTTTTTTAGTTTGTTTGTTTAATGAAGATGAGGTTATAACGGCAAATAACAATGCCTTAGCTTGGATTCAAACTCGAGACCTTTAGTACGAGTACTTTTATGTAACGTCTGAGTCCCCATCAATTTGCGTGCTTTTATTACCGCTTCAAAATATATATTAGTTACATATACATATATGGAAAATTGTAGTTATATTCAACATATGTTCGCCAAATTTCGAAAATAAACAAAAAAATAATAAAACTGGCTCATCGATCACAGCAGAAATATTCTGTAACCAACTGAACGAAATGATGCAAAAAATTAAAGAAAAACAGGCTAGATTGGTCAACAAATCGACCCCTATCTTATTGCATGATAATGCTAGACCACACACTGCACAAATGACTGTGGCAAAACTACAAGAATTGGAATTGGAACTTCTTCATCATCCTCCCTACTCACCAGACCTAGCTCCCACTGACTACCACTTCTTCCGTAATTTGGACAACTTTTTAATAGGAAAACAGTTAAATTCTGACAATGCTGTAAAATTGGCCTTCCAGGAATTCATTGACTCTCGTCCGCCAGTGTTTTATACCACCGGCCTGAACAACCTGCCGCTTAAATGGTAAAACTATATAGACAATATGGGTGCATACTTTGATGAATAAAATAATTCCTAAGTTAATAAGTGAATAAAAGTTATTAACCAACTTTGCCTTTGTTTCTACAAATTTCATCCTTGACAACCTAATATAAATCAGTGTTACGCTGCAGGACTCAGCGCAATCATTCTCAACGCGGCTTTAGTGTGTTTACTTGAACAAGGTGCTTAAAGAAAAAATTAAATAATTTTCTAAGAATATTTAAACTTATTATTTATTAATTACCCTGCACCTAAAAAATTACTGCCCCAAAAATCTTCCGCCCGGGTGCGGCGTAGCCTTTGCACCCACAGGTCGCGACGGTCTTGTCTAAAATTATTTATCATAGTATCGTGATTCAGTCTAGTATCAGAGATACAAATATAATTTCATTTTGCTTCTTATTTTTTTCTGTACAAATAATAATGAATCAAAATCGACATTTATGAGGCTGTAGAAGTCTTCATTTAAAGTCTTAAATCATATTTCATAAAATAAAATCAACATACAGAGAGAATGCATTAAGCGAATCATATAAATTATAAATTGTTGGGTGTGTATGCTATGGTGGTCTTGCAGAACTGCAACTAATCCAGGTGGGATCCGCTCCGTAAGATACAGCAATGAATAGCTACAAATCACGGGTATCTCACGGAGGCGATCTTAACTCCATCTCTTAGTGAACGTAGGAAGCTGATCTAACTTATTGCATCAATGATATTGTAGCTAATAGCGAATATATGAGGATTATTTATTACTATAAAGGATTACATTACCATTCTACGCTCTTTAGCTGTACGGATTTAATTTGTAATATTTATTACAGTATTTAGAAAAATTACTTAAGAACTTATTTATTTATTTTAAATTTTATATTGTGTTCTCGTATAGGTACTGGTACTGGTACTCGCAGTGGTTCTAAAACTGAATCTGAATTAATATTTTGGCAACCCTTTGACAATAGGATGTTATTTTGTAAGCACTGAATTGGATAATATATATTACTTTAGTTCTCCATCTACCACTTGTAAGCCACTCGATAAATACCTAAAAAATAATTTGATAGTAATTAAAGACAGGGTATGAAAGTTAAAATTTTGCGAGTATAATATTATTTATGAGCTGTCATGGCTGCGTGCTAAGATGGTTAGAGCACAGGGGATCGTCATCTTTCGGTACTGTACAAATCAGTTCTAGGGTGGACTCAGCCTCATTTATAAAAATTGATGTGAAGTGTGAATTTTAACACATTGCAGGATTTCGCAGGTATATAATTAGTGAATGCGGCATGCTGAGTGTGTAGGACAAATTTTGCTTTGTAGTAGTCACGGCAAAATGAACGATCTTTTTAAAATAATTTATCGTCTGTTAATCTAATAGCTTTAAAAACAAATTTTATGTTAAAATATTTTTTTGTTCATTTTAATTCCAATACCTAATACCATTATTTAGGTTTCTAAACATGTGCGGTATTTTTTTTTTTTTTTTATGTAGCATGGTTCATTAAGGTTTTGAAAATTGCGCCTATGGCTTCCATTGGTTGTTTTAAATGACCGCCCCTCTGGTTTCGTATACACGACACATAGAATGAAAATATATTTCCAACAATTCCAATTGGTTATTAGATTTACGCTCTTAAAAATTAAATGCAACATTTGCCAAAATATAACTAGAATTTTAACAAATTAATTTAATCAAAATAAAAATGGAAAAAAAAACAAAAAATAAAATTGTACCATTTGGCTGGGAGCGAACCCTAGGAATCTCGCTAGCTAGCGAGCAACGTAACCATTAGACCAGGAAACGCCTTACGATATAACGTGTTATATAACTATAACTTCAACTAAAAAACACAAGAAATGCGTTACTTTCCGAAAACATAATCTGATCAAAAATTCCTGTTGTACTATTCCGGTTCACATCAATGTACATTACTTAGAATTTTTTCAGATTTTGAGTTTAAACCATCTGGGCTACAGGGTGTAGGACAACTTTTTTGTTTTTTTCACAAAATCAAAATAATTTATTTTGCAAAAATAAAATTTTGATCGTTAATCCACGTACTAAGGGCTTTCATTTGATACCCTACTCAGAATTTAAACCAGAAACTTCGAACAATGCGCTATTATAGTAATTTTGAAACCATAATATAATGCATGCATAACAAATTAAATTAAATGCATAATAGATAAACGATAGACCTCTGAATTTTTAAACGTTTTGTCAGATGATCTAAGAGATTTATTACACATAAGTGTTGGTACAAATGTTTCTTAGTCATAAGATATAAACGGACAGGACATAACATCTCGCAGATTACGTGGCTTTCACATGTGCTGGAGGTAAAAAAAAAAAAAAAATAGGACCTATGTAATATTAGTTACTCAAGTACTTAATCTTTCAAAACATGGCGTTTCAAACGTAGTAGTTCAGATTTTTTACTGGGTACTAAAATATTATACTATATGAAAAACGATAAACTATTCTTTCAAATAACTTTTTTCGAACTTTTAACAAATAGCGCTAATTTCGAACATATATTTTAATGGTAAGATACTTTATTCGTACCACGTAAACTCAATATCAGATGTTATAAGTTATTTTAACAAATGTCACCTTTATTCAAATACTTTTTCATTTTTTTGACATTCTTATAACCTGTCAAAATTTACGTGACAAATTGTCGCTCAAATATATGTCAAGAATATTTTTAAAGTAACGTAAAGTAAATTAAATACAATAAATTTATAAAATGTTTTTCAATGTGACTGTTCACTCGAACTTTTTGTAATAGTGCAGTACTAACAACAATGTATTAACATAAAATTAAAATAACTTTGATGATGCCAACTTTTGAAACGAGACGGCGTAGATAAATAAGAACAACACTTGTATAGTCTATTTCTTAACTTCGTGCAGAACTAGATAGTAATTTCTTTTTTAATGTTACCTGTCTGCGTTGCAAATATTAAATGATTTTTTTTTTTCATGTTGAATAATTTACCCAAAATTTGACAGTTTATGTCTCAAACGTTATTTATTCTTATTTATTTTTTTTTAAATTTAATGGCTTTTGTGACAATTAGCCAAGACAATTTTTATTTTATGCAAAATTCCATGCCTGAACGGGATTCGAACCCGAGACCTTCGCAACGCAGAGCACATGTGTTACTACTACGTTACGCCGGTCGGTATGTTTCAAACGTTAAATTTTAATTTGAATTGGCATGCATATTGTCATGTTATACAGTTGCCAAGGGCCAAGGTAATATTTCATTAATTATTTATAAAAATCAAGCACTAATAAAACTGATATTTTAACTTAAATTGTCTTATAAAGTCCGATTTACTATATTAAAACCAATCAGTCTCAGTCCCATCCACTCATCCAATCATAAAAAATCACTAGATTTTTAAATCTAGTGAGGTACTCATACTTCGTACCGAATTTAAAGGAATCTATGATACATGATCGCCAATAGCCCGAAAATAATCATCCTTGCTTTTAATCCTTTTTTATAAAATTTAAAGAACACAAAAATATTTTATTTTAAACCATACATTTTTACTGTAAATTAAATAATGGGTGACGTATTTCAAGATTTTAATTGACATCTTCCAGTTACTTGAAAAAAAATGCATGAAACAAAAAATATCTGTGTTCTTATTTTAAAGATTTTTGTAATAACGTTTTTGCTTTTAGTGAGATATTTCAATATTTATAGTTAGTGTTCTCCCGAAACCAAAATTTTGAATGAAAATTTTCAGGGGACAAAAGTTTGTGAGCGAATCTCGGTTTTGTTCAGTCATCGTACTAAATGTTTTGAAAAAATACGTCCAGCTGTTTTTGTGAGAATCTTGCACATATTGACAGACAAAGATATTTAAATTTTTTTGGATATTGTCTTAAAACCACCTGAATCGGATAGAGAAGTACAATGAAAAAATCAGCTGTGGCCACCATAGAACCGATCTTTATAAAGTACTTTAATAAAATATTTTTAACAAAGAAAATATTATTGAAAAAGGTAATACCGTATTATATTACGTTGACAATTTCATGATACCTATTTATAATTTACCGTAATTATAGAAACGTACCTACATATATGTCAATATAGATACTTGAAAAAAATATTGCCGAAATATAAATAGTACAAAAATTTATATCAAAACATGTCTCAAATAAAAGTTGTTAGTTATTACTTGTACAGCAACTTTTTAAATAACAAAACATAATGTTAAATTAATTTATTCTCTAAATACATGAAAAACATTAAACCCAGTAGTAAACAGTTAGAAAAAAAAAATAATAATAATAATTTTGACACAGTATATTTACCACCAGAAATAAAATACTATACACAACAACCGTGTTGGTTGCTAGGTTTCTAACATCCTCTTTTTCCCGGCGGAACGGGCCGAAAAAGTGTATATCACAATACATTTATTCGAAATATTTATCTGTTGCGAAATATTCGTGAAACATAAATGTGACATCAGTAAACTATCCATTCCGGTGGACGGACTGTACCAAAAGATGATCAAATTAAAATCCTCACGTTCGAATCCTAAATATGAAATTTCTTAAAAACCATTCAACCGAATTTGCTCTACATGTTTGTTGATTTTTAGCGAACTATAAGATAGAAAGGAAAAACTAAAAATAATTTAAAAAATCACTAAATATTATTACGCTACTACCTAATAATTGGTCCAATCTTCATTATTGTCAATTATTGCTTGGCATCTTTTCGGTACACTTTCTACCAGCTTTTTGGCATACTTTGGCAGTGATATCCATATCTGCCGTATTTGACGAGTTAGCTGATCCAAATTGTGAACGTTTTTTGTTCGAAGCTTATAATACATGTACCCCTTATGTAAAAACTAGATTAGCCAACGGACTGGCCGAGCGCACTAAGTCGTGCGGTTTGTGCTGGCGGAAACCCAGTACGACCGTCCGGTCGATGGTTCGAGCCTCGTTCGTTGGTGATATTATTCGGGCGAGAATAATATGTTTACATTACTCCCATTTTCACAAACATTCACCCCTCATCCAGGTGTAGGAGCTCGCCCCCTGGCATCGGCGATTAGCCTCGTTGCAGAAATAAAGGCCGATGTAAAATAAATAATATAATAATAATAATAATAATAAAAACTAGATTCATCAGAGAAAACCACATCACTTCTATCGAGATCTAAATGTTCCTTGGTCCAAGCGAGTCATATTTCGACATGTTTCGACATGTCACCGATAACAATGTTTTTTGTCTGGTGCTCCTGAATTTAATGCCATTTTCAATTAAACGGCTTCTCAGGATTATTAGACTTAACTTAATGTTCTAACAAAATTGCCTAATATTTATGAAACACTTGAAAAGGACATTTTTTGGCCCTTTTGGGTGGGTACATAAACATACCACTTCAAAACGTTTTGCATAAATAGCACTCATCATTACACAACAGCACTACTGAAAGACAAAACACTAATTAAACAATTTTTACAATCGGGCGTATTAGGTGTTGATGTTTTTATCATGTTTGAATCAGTTTATTATTTGTGCACATATCTGATCCTGAATCATAAGCATGTATGTCTTATTATACAGACTGTATGTGATGGTCGGTAAAAACAGTTAAAGCCTCCAATTTTATTTAAGTATATACATATATAAGATACAGGTTACATTCGTGCATGGTAGTCAGATATTTATCACACCAAATTTTTAGACATATTCTTTATTATTTTTCAACAGTAATAGTATATTTAAACCTTAAAAGAACAATCATTTAAAATAACTTTTGTAATTTAAAATGTAATTATGTATAGATACATATTATAGCATAATACTATAGACCTAATTTTAAAGAAAATATCCCACTTTCAACTCCGAAAATATGTTTCCAAGATCCTAAAGCAATCAAACATCAATAAAACCATCAAATTCTAAACTTCCAAACTCAATTCAAGTTTGAAAACTATTCTCTCATCCAACCCTTTTATTGCAGGATGGAGAGCGCGGTTATCTGGAGGGTCTGGCATCACGTTACGCGGATACATTTAACACGCACTACGGAGACGTGCTGGAACACCTGGAGGAGTTACGACGGAGGGAGTGGGATGAAATGAGCCCCAGGATACGTGTGCTAGGAGCTGGGACTCCAGACACCCCACCACAAGCAGGGACACCGGTTAGTCAGGGGAGTGCACTGGGATTAACAACTAGTCACTCACAACCTATATATGTGCCGGGAAAGTATTCGGTAAGTAGAACTGTCAATGACTACTGTACGGCTACGACACTAATTAACAATTTATACAGATTACTTTTTGCAAATTTTTAATTTCTTATGCGGATTTTCTTGATGACGAAAACGGAAAAATAATATAACTTGCCCGGCTATACTGATTAGATCCAAACGTTCATATACAATTTCACTGCGGTTTTATTTTGAAATTATTTATTCTTCTTCTTGTTTCAAATCTTTTAGTGGAAATAAACGCATTGTCTTACCTAATTGTCATCAATAGAATCAAGTGTTTAATATACAGCTTAGTAGCATTTGTTATTAGAATTTTAGCTTGTTTACTCATTAACCCACACCTTGTAGTTATTCTGTTGTAGCTCTGAGTTTTCTTCCTAATTGTTACATACTTTAGAACTAATAAACTAATAAAACATTGAAATAGTCACTGCACAAGATTGTCCTTCCAAACGCTCTCACTGATATGAGGTTTTGAGCGTAGTAAAACCAAAACCTCTTGTTCTATTTAACCGATATTTTCTTGGCACATACTCTATTCTTCTTCCTGGATACTGTCAGTCAGGTAGACTTTTAACCTAACTGGCAAATGTCCTTTATCTTGATCTGTTCTTTTAACTGTTTCCAGATATTTACCAAAATTTGCTAGATGTCTTATCTGCTGATATCTTCATTTTTTGTCTTTTTGTCTTTCTCTCCACAGGTCAACGAATGTTCAGTCTCCCCTTCCAAATTTTCTTTACCATTATAACCTTCTTCATCCTCATCAGACGTCCTGTCCACTATAATCGTCTGATTCTCCTCTCTTGTATGATAGTTGAGTTTGAGTATAGTTTACTAAAAGCTTGTTTACTATATATATATATATATATATATATATATATATATATATATTACTAATCCCTAAAAATTAAGTTAGAATTAAATGTTATATATATATATATATATTTCTACGTGCTGGTATATATATATATATATAACATTTACCTTTGCAGGGCTCTAACCATAGTTTGGAAAACGCTACAGATATCAGAAACAGATAAAAGTGTTAAAACAGTTAATTTATGTGAATAATGTTTAATTTCATTATCAAATACTAATTTAATTAATTTCTAGGTACAATATGTTATGGTGAAAATTATTTGACATTAATCAAAGTTATAAACTGAAACATGTAAAACAACTACATCTAGTAATGGATTTAAATTCGAATTTGTACTTCAAATACCAATAAAACTACAACATATTGCACTTAATCTGTTAGCTAAAACATTTAATCCATATTAGAATCTTGAATGTAGGTTCATTATTTGCTAAGTTTCTAAATTAGTGTCTTGAGTGCTTGTGTAATAACATCCTTCTTAGACACTGTTAGTTGGGTTAACTTTTGGTCTTACTTACACAAGTCCTCCATCTTACACTGTAAAATATCAGGTCTACTGTCAATTGATCTCCCCATCACTTACGAAATATTTGTGCAATCTTCCTTTCCAAATCTTAAAAGAACTTGAAGATTGTCAAAATATTTTGTTTCGTTTCATCATCATGACTTATAACTTGCTTTTTCCTCTCGCTTCTGTTGTGATAATTTGAGTATAATGCTGGGCAGGCGCGCACCCAGGATTTTTTCTTAGGGGGGACTCAGCTGCAAATTTTTTTTCTTGGGAGTGCTCTTGCCTATATGCCCTGAATTCAACGATCATATTAATATACATTTAAATAGCAATTTAAGCAATTATTTTGCAATAATTTCTCAGAAAACAATATATGTTCCTATTTAGAATAAAAAAGTTGCATAACGTATTATGAGAAGCACTGGTTGAAACAAAAAATTGCTTCTCTTATTTATCTGTTTATATAAATAAAATTGGAGGCTTTATCTGTTGTTTTTTTCAGCCTCATGTTTGGTTTTTAGACATTTTAGATGATTATAAAACAATATCCGCAAAACATTCAATTTTTGTCTGTTGGTGTGCCTGTCTGTCTATCTGTTTTGTGTGTATGTCTGTCCGTCGTCCCGAGATTCGCCTAAAAACGGCTGGACATATTTTCAAGTAATTTTATATGATGATAGAGTAAAAGTAGGATTCGAACATAGGTTCTATGGCTTCTAAATTTTGATTATAAAAAACTAAAAATAACTCCTATATTATTAACTTAACAGAAAAATATATGTAACAAAAATTGTTTACAGTAATGAAACAAATCTTTTTTCTTGAATGCATTTTTTCAATTATATGAATATTTGGGAAGTTACAGTAGTCCACCCAAAGCAAAAATCTACATATATCTCCCTTATTATTGACTTAATAGCAAAATCCTATATGAAAAAAATAATTTATAATATGAAAACAATACTTTTATTTCTATGAACTTTTACAGTTATATGAATATTTGGAGAGTTACGGGGAATACCCTAAAGCTAAACTTTTGAAATATCTCCCTTATTTTTAACAGCAAAAATGTATGTAACAAAAATTGTTTATAATAAGAAAGCCAAGCTTTTTCGTTTTATATGCTTTTTCGATTTAATTAATATTAGGGGAGTTACGAGGGGAAACTAAAATCTTGAAATATCTCACTCATTATTTACTTGACATCAAAAAAATATGCGAGGAAACATTTTTATTTTTTCTCTTCAATGCAGTTTTTAATAAGATATACAAGAACCGTACGAAATACGGGTACTCCACCTAGTTCTCACATAAAATGGCAATTGTTGTCTAATTTAACCAACCACTGAGCTCTTATAATTCAAGACAGAGTAATAGTGAACAAATTAGAATGAACATCCTGTATTTAGTTCTGTTATTAAACAATAGATGTTTTTCAGTATTTATTCGCGTTAAACTCTTTTTTATTATGTACTTTTGTGATATTATTTAATTTTAAAACTGATGAATTTAATCTATAATTTTTTATAAATTCTTTATACGTCACGATAGTTTATTATTTTTTTTAATAGACTACTTATTATTTACCAATGAAAAAACGTATAAAATTCTTTCTATAGAAAGTAACTGACTTAAACTTCGTTTTGGAAATGGCTCGTAGTTGTAAAACCTTATTTTTTGAATAGTTATCATTAATTTTCATAGAAGCGACTTGCAAATATTATTTAAATATAAGTACATTTTTACTCTGACTAATTGGTGTTGGGGTCTTCTTGTATTAGTGGCAGAAGAAGGTTGAAGCTACCTGCTTTTAACAATGAAACCTACATATAATCCGAGGTATAATGCCCTCACTTGTTACTCATAGTCGTCCCATAGATATTTTCACCGAGATTTAATAGCAACGCATATTATTTGGAATTAAAGTTATTAATAATATTAAACTTCGTTCATAATTATTTTATAACAGTGGTTTTTTAAATTTACCTTCCCTTCCAAGCTTAGGACTGGCAGAATTTTTCTCTTCAGAGAATTTTTTTTTCCACTAAAGGTAGCCGGTTCTTGTACCCCACCGCATTTATCTTCTTTTTACGCTTTACATATTATCGTTTACGAGACATCTGTCAGTTTGCAACAAATTTCCACATAATCATCCGCTGTTTCTGACAAGTGATATGCCTTATTGCATAGTAGCAATTTAGCACCCACCACGATAGTATCGTTGACGCACCAACGTTTTTCCGTTTAGCCGCTACATTATCTTTTAGAAATTCCATTTTTGTTGTTTTGTTGACCAGACCCAGACTAAAGTCAAAAACTACAACTAATTTCCTTAAACAGGAATATGACTGTTATGCCAAAGTATAAACCGGTTAATCCCCGTTCCCTTGACATAAGACTTATGTGCAACTGAAAGTAATCATCGGTAAAACAAACAGTATAATTGTGTAAGAAAAAGATTTTATGTCTTTTAAATAAAAGCCATTGTTTAATCCAACTCCTTTACATAAGACTAATATGCAATTGAAAATCAGCATCGTTTTCACGATTAGAAATAAAGAACTTTTCATTCTTCAACTCTTCTTAAATCAAGGAAATATCTATTTAATTTATTATTAACAGATAGAATCTTCAGAAGAGCCATTATTTCACCACCAAACACGGATTTGAAATATTCTTCCAAAAGTTAAGTAAAGTTTTCACGGCCCTCGGGCGACCCTCTAATTACTCACGGCTCTCAATTATTCACTCCTTGCCTCATCTACTCCCATCTGACCCATCAAAAGCAATGTTTTGACAGCAGGGTTGTACAAATTTTATACAGAACATTTTTAAAATATATATAGCACGTGATTTTTCCCTCGTTGTGAAAATTATTAACAGTCAAAAGAAAATCAGTATAACAAGACTATAGTAATAGACACAGTTTACTTGAGATGAACAAGTTTCTCGACTTACTGGAGATTGGAGATTATAATCAGAATGTGTTCAAATAATTCTCCATTGTTATCAATGCATTTTTGTGCCCTTCGAATAGCATGTTTCAACACTCTGCAATAATCTTGTTCTAATTGTTTGAAAAAATCTGATAATAGTTCGTTTTAGTTCATCTACAAATCTACATTTTCGTAACTTCGGACATACAATTTATTTTTAATAAAGTCCCTTCTTTTGATAGACAAAAAACGTTTTTCTTAATTTTTCATATTATTAACGAAAATAAAATAAGATTTTTTTTAAATGGTTGAATAGCAAAAAAGCTCTATTCAAAATTATCATAACTAACAATAAGCTCCATATGAAAAATTAAAATTGACCCCGATAACTTGAAAACGGTACCCGATAAAATAAATTTGAGAACCTCTGTAAATTCACTATGAAAAAGTGTCTCAAGAAAGTGCACACCAAAATCATTCAATATTTTAATATTGGAAGTTTTGTGCAACAATTAAAAACCGGAAAATTTACATTTTCGTTCGTATGTAGAAACCTTTGTATTTTTTTAGGACAACAAAGACATCGTTATAATGGCCCCTTAATGCGGCAACTTTTTGTCTAGTTTAACCGACCTCGTGTTTCTTACCGTTCTCGAGATCCCCATGCTTAACAAGTTATTTGGGACACCCTGTATAAGTGATAGTAAAATGACGTTAAGCTTTATTCCATTTAACGCTCTAAACTCACGTATCCAGACCGTTCTAGGACCAAACAATAAAAATCTTCTGTGTACACTAGTGTTTGTAAATGTACCGACTTTTTCATTTACCGGTAATTCGGTAAATGAAAATTGAAATACCGGTTTACCGGTAATTTTTTTTATCAATTTATATATTTTTATGCTTATTCATTTAATTTTTATAAATTTTTTCAAATTTCCCATATTAATTAACGGGGTGATATTTCTATATACCCCCCAAACGTGAACCACAACCAATATTTGTATTTAATTATTTTAAATAGTTAGAACCCGAAAATTTTATTTAAAGTTGGAATTTTAATGTTAGTTGACAACTGCATTAATGTTTATGTTTGCATTAATGTGGTATGTTCTAAAAGCGCTGTTAATTTAAAAATAAGTGAAATATTTACGTATTATTTTTAAGTATTAAGAAAGAATATATTTTCTTACTGTTTTAAGAAAAGGGATGAATGTTTCAATGATTTCAAAAAATCAATGATAAAAGTCTCAAAAAACTGCACAGCACAAATCACACACTGCGCTTTCTGTACGACTTACAGCGGCTCTCAAACCCAAGAAAATTGTAAATCAAAATTAAATAAAAATATTATTACTTACCTAATTTCATTTTAAATACCCTTTTAATTTTAATTTTTTGTAATTTACCGGTAAAAATTTTTAACGTTAATTTGTCAATTACTGATAAACCGGTAACCCGGTAATACAATCCCTAATGTACACACATCCATGGCTATATATTTTGTGTTTCTTTTATTTTCCTAAATTTTTTATTTAGTTAATCAATTTTGTTCTGCTTCTTGTCTCATTCAATTTGACACATTAATTCGGGCTTTTGATGTATAATATTTGATATCTAATTGAACACGGGTATCAGAATATAGCTCAAACCTATAATCCATTCAAAAATTTTTCATATCTGAGCAGACCATGTTAGGGTGGCAGTTTTGTTGGTAGTCACGAAAAATAACTGCACGTGTGACAATGGAATATTAAAAAATAATGTATCTTTAATATTGTATAATATCTGTTTATATAGGAATAACAGGATCTGTCGAAATTTCACGCAGACCACGTGGACTAGAAACAAAGAACATGCTTTTCTGTGCTTAAGCTCCACCTAGGCATTGGAAACCTATTTTGTTATTATTTTTATAATTATATTTAATACTTATTAAGTTCTGAACCGGTCCCAGGACATTTTGAACAGTTTGTATTATTGCAATAGTAGTTTTTAAGTAAGGTTCTAGCTGGAGTTCTAGAGTAAAAACATATGTTTTTCCATTAGTCAATTAGAACTTTTCTTGGTTGTTTTGTGCTAATATGTTTTCTTGTTTGTTGCAGCCATCAAGCTGTTTAAGTGATAAAGAAGAAGATGAAATATATGGCTTCGGTTACGGAGTGTTCGGCAAACAAATGCTACAAAGGCAGCAACAAAAGCTGCTAATTCAAGGTGCTTCTTCATCCGTCCCTACCAGCCAACAACCGCTCATCTTACAGCAACACCAGAACTATCAAACGTAAGTCCACTTCATTATTTTTGTGTACAGAAATAAAAACAAGGTAAACTTATTAAAAAATTATTAAGGTAGTAAAGAAACATAACATTTCGCAAACGCAAAATACTTTTAATTTAATATTCAAATATTACTGCAAGTTATATTGAACTGATTTAATCTCTTTAAAATTTTTTAATCTCCATGCTTGTAATTTAGGGAGTTGTATTGGCTCCGTGGTAAGACAGTAACCTACGGAGCACAGGTACCCTAGTTCGAATCCCGACTCCCGTTGCAAATTTTTCAGTACTGTACAGTCAGGTCTAGTTTCGACTTGAGCCTCGAATATTTAATACTTAAAACTGAGTACCTAGTACACAGCAGTGTCGTGCTGTCTATTTGTGCAAGGTGTGCAATAGTACCGTAGTAAGCCTGTAGCTGCAAACGTTAAATCGCTTGTACCTGCTATTTGTCCGCTAAGCAAGGGCAGGGGCGTGAGTTCAATTCCTGCTTATGTTAAATAATTCGTGTAAAAATATTGATACAAATTACAGGTTCTACTTAGCCGTTCGCAACCGGCTATAAACTGTAGGCGTCTTTCTGTGTACGCGAAAAAATGGACCTAATACTGACCATATTACTCCTGAATGTACATAGAATGAAAACATGGTCATGAAACCTGGAAACAGGAGGCCTAGGCTCACCTCGGTCTGTCGCGCCAATGATGATGATGTGCAGTGCACAGCCCAAATATTTTTCTTAATTTTGCTCTAAAATATGTTGTGATCTGCACTTATTTTACGTTGTAGTTTTATGTTGTAGTTCAATATTTAAGGCGTATTTTATTTTAATGCGAGAATTTTCTCTATAACAATTAACTCAACTAGCGAATGTAGGTCATGTTAGGGTGGCAGTTTTGTTGGTAGCCACGAAAAATAACTAGACATGTGATAATAAAAAATAAGAAAATAGTGTTAATTTTCTATTTTCTGGGTGGGATGTTCGGTGGGATTTCGCTGATTTTTTGTTGGTTGTGTTGGCTGTGGCTTCGGCTTGGATCATTTCGGACCTGCAATGCAGTACGTACGTATTGTAGGTTTGTGGGTGGTTGGTGCCGAGGTAGTGGTCGGCATGAGTGATGGGAGTGTTGGCGGGACCTTGCCGGGTGTTTATTTTGGAAATCAACTGCCTATTATATTCAAATTTTTGCTAAATAAAGTTAACAACAATTAAATATTCGAAAATTTCCTGTTAATCGTGACCATTTAACTGACAAACTTTCTTACAGCTATACCATGAATAGTATTATTTGTACTGAACTGGTAAAATAAATGAAAAAATAGTCTATTTAATATATTTTCATGTATATTAATTGTGCATAAATAAATATGCAAATAAGATTTAAATAATGACATTATTCGTTTATTTTCAAAAGTTATGCAACCAAACAAAAAAATAAGGCGTACTCAGATGAGGAGACATCTTGAATGGATTAGGTATTGCATACAAGCTTAGTTGCTCTAGCCAGTCTTTATACATGGTGAATCAAGAAAGAAGGACCACGATTATTCCATGCGATGTATAAGCAAGTTGGGAAAAAAAAATTGGTGACCAAAATTTTCCCGTAAATCGCGTAGTAGTATTAAATTTTTTCGGAACAAACTGGTATTAGTATAAGTACAAGATAATAAGGACAACTTTGTTTTTTTAAATAGTTTAAATAGTTTTTTTTTTTTTTCTAATTTAAATCAAAATGGAAGCTATTTTGAACACTTGTAAAGAAAAATACTTTACTTTCAAGACGTTAGAAAGAGTATAATTTTTCGGAAACTGTAAAAGGTATTAAATAAAAATTGTTTCTTTTCAGAAACTCAAGGATGCCCAACATGATATACGTTCCTTTTAAAAAACCAAAGTTGTCCTTGATATCATATACTTCGGGTATGTTCCGAAAAATTTCAGTACAATCATTATATTCTTTAGGTAAATTTTGGATATCATTTTTTCCCCCAACTTGCTTACACCCTACGTTTTCGACAAGAATCCTCTTCCTTCTATCTTGATAAACCCTGTATAGTGATGAACATAGACCTTTTGTGATTTAAGCGGCATCAAACATAATTCCAAAACGAATTATTATATCTATCGAGACGGTATTAGTTTATAATTCATATTAAATTTAGATCCATATTTTTCAAAATTGTACTAATTGATTATTTCTTGTACTTCAAATGTTTTGAAACATTGAATTTTTTAAACCATCTGGGATACATATTTTCAATCTTGTACTAAGAAAACTATTGATATACCTTCATACATCAAATGCCATCAAATCTTTTTCTTTTGTGAATGATAAATGCAGTTGCGATACCCGAGTATTCGCATGCACGGATCCTTACAAATTGCATTTCATCCCTTGAAGATATGCACGTAGATCGATCAAACGGTATCAGAA